>CM063105.1:106428700-106901476 GCA_031876335.1 Hipposideros larvatus | reverse complement strand
TTGCCTCCCATCCTGGCCCAGGGCTCAGCACTGTTCTGAGCAGCAGCAGCTGCACTCTCAGGCTCAGGGGCACTGGTGGCCATCTTGGCCTTGGCAGCAGCTGCTGCCACAACATTCTGAGGCTCCACCCACCGAGTCTTAGCAAGAGCCTTCCCAGACTTGGTCGTCTTGGGCCGGGTGGTTGCCCCCTCCCCGGCATATGCTGCTGCCTGGGGCATCCCAGAGGCAGCGCTGGGGCCCTCTGCAGCAGCCTCCTGGGCAGGGGCGGGTCTCTGGGGCGTGGGAAGGCCATGCCACTGACACCTGCCGGCTGGGCGAAATCAAACACATCGTTCTGACCCAGGAAGGCTGTCTTGGGCCGGGTGGCATCCACCTCACTGCCACACAGAGCCTGAGAGGAAGCGCAGGCAGTACTAGGACCCTCAGTAGCAGCCTTCTGGGCCCGAGAGGATGGCTGGGACTGTGAGGAGGTTGCTGGAGCCCCAGAGGCGGCCATCTCACTGCTGACTGGCATCTGGGAGCTGCGCGGAGAAGCAAGGGTTGTGTCAGGGGTGCCTCCTTGAGCCTCCGCCAGGTATGTCATGGGCTGGGTATCTTCTCGTGAGGCCTGGTCTGTGGCCAGCGGGTGGCTAGCGACCACCTGATTGTAGGCGGCACGTGCAACAGCGGCAGCAGCCCGAGCGGCACGGTTGGAGGCAGCGGCGCGGGCTACGTTGGCAGCACGGTCGGCAGCCTCATTGGCAAGTGTTTCCGGATCCAACTGAAATGCCTCCATCAGAGTCCGGGCCAGCATAGGGTTTTCCAGTTCCCAGGGTTCATTCTGCAAGGCCGGAGAGAAGGGTAGGGGAAGGCATACAACTCTGCACACTAGCATCATGGTTCTCTGTGGCTGGCCAGCCTCCTCCAGGCAGCCAGCCAGCCAGCCTCCACTACCCGCCAGAGCCTCCCCAAACCCCTTTCTCTCAGCAGGAGAGAGAAGGTTTGGTTTGCAGAGTCTGGGCAGTCCTTCCCATCAACCTTCCCCTTCATCCACACCCCTCTGCAAACCCTCCCCACCACTCCTCCACCACACCACCCACCCCCACCCCCCACCCCCGCCCCGCTGCCATTTAGCAGGGCCAGCAGGTGGCCAAGAAAGGGGCCTCACCGACAAAATGCGAAGGCCTGGACCCAAGCTCCCAAAGGCTCTGAGGAGTCGAATGTCAAAGCTGGTGAGAGTGCCATAGCCTCCGAAAGCACCAAATTCTTCGTAGTCGTTTCCTTCAGCCATCTCTTCCTCCCCGACTTCATCGCTACCCTCATCCATGTCTTCAGCGTTGTAGCTTTCTGATTCCATGCGGAAGCTTCCCTCAGCCATGCTCGGTCCCGAGGAGACGAGAGCTCAGCCTGAGAGGGAGGGTGAGGCCTCTTCAGAGGGAGGGGGCGGGATCCAGTGGAGGCGGGATCTCTCAGGAGGTGGGGTGGGGGGCATCATCCGTTACTAGGCAGTAGGGTTTGGGGGGAGGCGTGAGGTCTGTTGGGGGTAGATTCTGTCAGAGACAGAGCCCTAGGAGAGGGATAGAAGAGGTCAGAGGAGACCCCGCACTGAAAGGGGAGTTGTGGTCGGGCAGGCTCCCCATCCAGGCATCTCGGTTTGCATAGAGAGGTGGACTGGCAAGCTTCGGTCTGAAGAGCCCCAAAGGGGATGGATACATCGAGAGAGGGAGAAACAAAGGCCCTGAATTTAAGGGCTGGAGCAGGGGGCCAGGATGAAGGGGGAGCAGATGAGATGTGAGGGCTCAGACACACGGGGACCGCGGAAAGCTCTGGGAAACTGAATCCCAGGGACCCTTTGGCTAGGTCCGGGCGGGTGGGTGGGATTCAGGGGATTCCGATCAGGTTGGGCTCACACTGGTGCGATAAGGGTGGATGGGGTGGGGGCCTCAGACTAGATGAGGCTCCAACTGGAGCGCTGGAGGTCTCAAAACCCAGGATTGCAACTCCAGGACGGGGGCAAAGCGGTCAGCTGGGTGGGAGTGATCTAGGAGTGGTTGGGTGGGGATGGGGCCTGGGTCTAAGGCAGCTCAGCCCGGAGCACACGGGTGTGCTAAAAGCGGTTCGGATCGTGGGCTCTGGTGTCAGCAAGGCTCGGATCCGGAAGCCTGGGTCTGGTGGCAGGGGTGGATGGGGCTCCTATCTAGACCGCGGGTCTAATGGGGTTCGGCTTCTGAGTGCTTGGGCTTTGTTCAGCTCCAGGGGTAGAGTCGCGGCGTGCCGGGTTCCACTCGCCCTCTCCCGGTCCTGTCTGGGGCTGGGTCCTTACCTTCCCTGGGGCTCCAATGGCGTCGGTCCTCAGCACCAGTAACCCCGCAGCCGCGCCCTCGCCTACTGCTGCCAGCACAGCAGCTCCGACCACCCCGCCCCTTTTCTCCGCGTACCCCCCTCCCCGCGGCTGGGCAGCCTGCGCGTGCGCGGACCCCTCCAGCCCGCCGGCGTTCCCAACAAAAGCCCTTTCCACCAGGTCCCCAGTGCGCATGCGATCCTGTGGGTAGGTGGGCGGGGGGGAGGGGGCGCTTTCTCTTTCACGCCAGATTCCCCTCCCCCCCTCCCCACCGCAGGCGCGTGCACTCAACACTCTGTGGTGCAGTTCAACCCACCCAATCGTCTACCCTCAGCCCCCCCACTTTCGCAGCCCTGGCCTCCCGCTTCCCCCTAAGCTCCTCCAGTGTGGCCTGGAATCCACTATGCCCAGCTTCCCCAGCACGAACCCTAGGTCACAAATACAGAGGTCTCTAGCTGAGTCTCTAACTGCAACAAAGGAAAGGCAAATGGCCAGAGGATGCCATTCCCTTTGTGCCCCCCTCCCCCACCCCCACCCCCACCGCCCCACACTATCCATTTCTGTGGCCTCCAGGCACACTGGGAACATCTGCTTCCTCAACCATTCTTTATGTAGATTGCACATCACAGCCAGATCTGCCCTGGGAGGGGGACGTCAGCATCCCCATTTTACAGATCAGGAACCTGAGGCACAGACACATTGCATGAACTAACTACACAAGACCTCCGAGCCAGTAAACAGAAAATGCAGAATTAGGGCCTGGGTCTTCCTGACTCTTAAACCCATGTTCTGCTAGTGCTGTCGGGGGTGAGAATAGGGGGGCGGGTGACAGGGTAGGGGGACATCGTCCCATCTTCAGTTTGAATGACAGCTCCATCCCCCACCTCCCCTCCCCTGCTCTGTCCACATCTGTCCCAAAGAAGCAAGGGCTGTGTTCTCTGAGACCTAACCTCATGCTCTGCACCCAGGAGGATACAGGTGGAGACCCCCAACCCCATCCCCTGCCTACTCTATGTGGGTCCATCCAGGTGTGGGAATTGCTCCTTGGGGTCCACTCCCCCAATGTCAGGCCTCTTCGCAGAGAGTGGCACAAACACACTGTCCCTGAGGCCTTCCTGGTGCCCACTGCAGTGGCCAGGACAATCAGGCACTTGTGTGTCTGAGCCATGGGAAGCCCTGATTCAGAGTAAATGTGTGTCCTGGTTCCTTCCGGGGCTGAGGCCTGGGGCAGCTGTGGTCTTGCGAGAAGAAGCTGGGCCGGGCTTCAGAATTCCAGGGATACAGTGCTGGGCCAGTCTGTTGCTAGCTGTGTGAGCCCGCTCAGGTCACTGGACATCTCTGAGTCTGGTTTCTCGATATGCAAAATGGCAGGTGCAAAGAGCACTTACTGGAGTCCTACCCAAGGATACACATGACGCTGTGCTTCCAGAATGACTGGAGAGTCTGCTTTGGAGGCAGAAAACACTATGTTCTCAACTTTTACGTAAACTATAGTGGACTTTTATATTTGCTGTTATATCAGCCTCTACAGGACGCCTGTGTATGAATAGTAGTTATTACTACCACCACAGTTTTTGTTCTCCAGTAACCAATATGAATTCTGCCTCACTGGATGGCTTTCCTTGGCTGTTGCATAGCAACCTCCTATCAGCTGCTTGTGCCTCTTCAGCCCTTCCTGTGTAACACATTTCTGTGGCAGGTTAGCAGACTCTAAAATCAAAAGCCTTGACAATCCACTATATTATAATAGAAAATGCTATGTTTTCATCTCACATTTCACCTTTGGGATTCATATCCAGATATTCACTCTCCTATATGACATCTCCACTTGGATGTCTCCAGGGGTCCTCATAGAGAGTCTATCTAGGATCAGCCACTTGGTATACCCAACCCTCCCACAAGCTCACATCTCCCACCCACCATCCCTCTTGTTTTTAAAACTCCCATATTAACAACTTCAGTAAATGGCACCATTATCCACACAACTACTAACTCCAGGTAACAGAAATCAACTACCACCACTTCCCCCTTTTTATACACTGCACTCAGGTGAGAAGCCTCTCTGTGCAGCTCTCTCCTCTCAGTCAATCCCAGAAAATTGTAGTTACATTGGCCTCCTGGAATTCTCAGCTCTGTCTCCTTCACTCGGAATATCCCTTGAGCTCTGTCTGTGTTCAGTCTCCATGTGCTGCAACGTGCAAACTCTATCCAAAGAGAACGGAAACTAACAAGGTGAGTCCTCAGGCTGCTCAATTCCCCCAGCTTCTTGCCTGAATAAAAGTGGTGGTCTTGTGTAGTTAGTTCATGCAATGTGTCTGTGCCTCAGGTTCCTGATCTGTAAAATGGGGATGCTGACGTCCCCCTCCCAGGGCAGATCTGGCTGTGATGTGCAATCTACATAAAGAATGGTTGAGGAAGCAGATGTTCCCAGTGTGCCTGGAGGCCACAGAAATGGATAGTGTGGGGCGGTGGGGGTGGGGGTGGGGGAGGGGGGCACAAAGGGAATGGCATCCTCTGGCCATTTGCCTTTCCTTTGTTGCAGTTAGAGACTCAGCTAGAGACCTCTGTATTTGTGACCTAGGGTTCGTGCTGGGGAAGCTGGGCATAGTGGATTCCAGGCCACACTGGAGGAGCTTAGGGGGAAGCGGGAGGCCAGGGCTGCGAAAGTGGGGGGGCTGAGGGTAGACGATTGGGTGGGTTGAACTGCACCACAGAGTGTTGAGTGCACGCGCCTGCGGTGGGGAGGGGGGGAGGGGAATCTGGCGTGAAAGAGAAAGCGCCCCCTCCCCCCCGCCCACCTACCCACAGGATCGCATGCGCACTGGGGACCTGGTGGAAAGGGCTTTTGTTGGGAACGCCGGCGGGCTGGAGGGGTCCGCGCACGCGCAGGCTGCCCAGCCGCGGGGAGGGGGGGTACGCGGAGAAAAGGGGCGGGGTGGTCGGAGCTGCTGTGCTGGCAGCAGTAGGCGAGGGCGCGGCTGCGGGGTTACTGGTGCTGAGGACCGACGCCATTGGAGCCCCAGGGAAGGTAAGGACCCAGCCCCAGACAGGACCGGGAGAGGGCGAGTGGAACCCGGCACGCCGCGACTCTACCCCTGGAGCTGAACAAAGCCCAAGCACTCAGAAGCCGAACCCCATTAGACCCGCGGTCTAGATAGGAGCCCCATCCACCCCTGCCACCAGACCCAGGCTTCCGGATCCGAGCCTTGCTGACACCAGAGCCCACGATCCGAACCGCTTTTAGCACACCCGTGTGCTCCGGGCTGAGCTGCCTTAGACCCAGGCCCCATCCCCACCCAACCACTCCTAGATCACTCCCACCCAGCTGACCGCTTTGCCCCCGTCCTGGAGTTGCAATCCTGGGTTTTGAGACCTCCAGCGCTCCAGTTGGAGCCTCATCTAGTCTGAGGCCCCCACCCCATCCACCCTTATCGCACCAGTGTGAGCCCAACCTGATCGGAATCCCCTGAATCCCACCCACCCGCCCGGACCTAGCCAAAGGGTCCCTGGGATTCAGTTTCCCAGAGCTTTCCGCGGTCCCCGTGTGTCTGAGCCCTCACATCTCATCTGCTCCCCCTTCATCCTGGCCCCCTGCTCCAGCCCTTAAATTCAGGGCCTTTGTTTCTCCCTCTCTCGATGTATCCATCCCCTTTGGGGCTCTTCAGACCGAAGCTTGCCAGTCCACCTCTCTATGCAAACCGAGATGCCTGGATGGGGAGCCTGCCCGACCACAACTCCCCTTTCAGTGCGGGGTCTCCTCTGACCTCTTCTATCCCTCTCCTAGGGCTCTGTCTCTGACAGAATCTACCCCCAACAGACCTCACGCCTCCCCCCAAACCCTACTGCCTAGTAACGGATGATGCCCCCCACCCCACCTCCTGAGAGATCCCGCCTCCACTGGATCCCGCCCCCTCCCTCTGAAGAGGCCTCACCCTCCCTCTCAGGCTGAGCTCTCGTCTCCTCGGGACCGAGCATGGCTGAGGGAAGCTTCCGCATGGAATCAGAAAGCTACAACGCTGAAGACATGGATGAGGGTAGCGATGAAGTCGGGGAGGAAGAGATGGCTGAAGGAAACGACTACGAAGAATTTGGTGCTTTCGGAGGCTATGGCACTCTCACCAGCTTTGACATTCGACTCCTCAGAGCCTTTGGGAGCTTGGGTCCAGGCCTTCGCATTTTGTCGGTGAGGCCCCTTTCTTGGCCACCTGCTGGCCCTGCTAAATGGCAGCGGGGCGGGGGTGGGGGGGTGGGTGTGGGTGGGTGTGGTGGAGGAGTGGTGGGGAGGGTTTGCAGAGGGGTGTGGATGAAGGGGAAGGTTGATGGGAAGGACTGCCCAGACTCTGCAAACCAAACCTTCTCTCTCCTGCTGAGAGAAAGGGGTTTGGGGAGGCTCTGGCGGGTAGTGGAGGCTGGCTGGCTGGCTGCCTGGAGGAGGCTGGCCAGCCACAGAGAACCATGATGCTAGTGTGCAGAGTTGTATGCCTTCCCCTACCCTTCTCTCCGGCCTTGCAGAATGAACCCTGGGAACTGGAAAACCCTATGCTGGCCCGGACTCTGATGGAGGCATTTCAGTTGGATCCGGAAACACTTGCCAATGAGGCTGCCGACCGTGCTGCCAACGTAGCCCGCGCCGCTGCCTCCAACCGTGCCGCTCGGGCTGCTGCCGCTGTTGCACGTGCCGCCTACAATCAGGTGGTCGCTAGCCACCCGCTGGCCACAGACCAGGCCTCACGAGAAGATACCCAGCCCATGACATACCTGGCGGAGGCTCAAGGAGGCACCCCTGACACAACCCTTGCTTCTCCGCGCAGCTCCCAGATGCCAGTCAGCAGTGAGATGGCCGCCTCTGGGGCTCCAGCAACCTCCTCACAGTCCCAGCCATCCTCTCGGGCCCAGAAGGCTGCTACTGAGGGTCCTAGTACTGCCTGCGCTTCCTCTCAGGCTCTGTGTGGCAGTGAGGTGGATGCCACCCGGCCCAAGACAGCCTTCCTGGGTCAGAACGATGTGTTTGATTTCGCCCAGCCGGCAGGTGTCAGTGGCATGGCCTTCCCACGCCCCAAGAGACCCGCCCCTGCCCAGGAGGCTGCTGCAGAGGGCCCCAGCGCTGCCTCTGGGATGCCCCAGGCAGCAGCATATGCCGGGGAGGGGGCAACCACCCGGCCCAAGACGACCAAGTCTGGGAAGGCTCTTGCTAAGACTCGGTGGGTGGAGCCTCAGAATGTTGTGGCAGCAGCTGCTGCCAAGGCCAAGATGGCCACCAGTGCCCCTGAGCCTGAGAGTGCAGCTGCTGCTGCTCAGAACAGTGCTGAGCCCTGGGCCAGGATGGGAGGCAAGAGGACGAAGAAGGTGAGACCTCCCTGCCCTCTCCAGACCCCCTTGCTCTTCTCCTTTCTCTTCCCTGTCCTCTCCTCTTCATCCCTCCTGTCTCCTCCCCTCCTTTCCCTTCCCTTTCCTCTCCCCTCCCCTCTTCTTCTCTCAGCTTGTCCAAGTTTCTCTAACACAAGTGTGCTAGCATGTTTTTACTCCATGTAGTCCCTGCCCTCAGGCCTGGAGGGAGAAGAGGTTGGCTCAGTGCCTGGCACTTAGTAAGCACTCTGCACGTGTCATCCACTGTTCCTACTACTCTTATTTCCAAGTACCTGCTCTGGTGAAGATGTTGCCAGGGGCTTTGGCCCAGTAAGCTCGGTAGCCCTGGGTCTCTCCTCTCCCCAATGCTACAGTCCAAGCACCTGGATGATGAGTATGAGAGCAGCGAGGAGGAGAGAGAGCCTCCTGCGGTTCCACCAACCTGGAGAGCATCACAGCCCTCATTGACGGTGCAGGCTCAGATGGCCCCTCGGCCCCCGATGGCCCTGAGGTCCCAGGTACCCTCAAGGCATGTACTGTGCTTGCCACCTCGCAACGTGACCCTTCTGCAAGAGAGGGTAAGAAGTCTGCCCTTTCCTCCTCTCCCTCCTCCTCCCTTGTGGGCCAGTTCTTTGCGGGCTCACCCGTGTCTCCACCTCCCCATGTGCTCCTCCTTCTCCAGGCAAATAAGTTGGTGAAATATCTGATGATTAAGGACTACAAGAAGATCCCCATCAAGCGCTCAGGTGGACAACTGTGCCCCCTCCCTGAGCTCTGCCCTCCCTCCTCCCGCAACCCTCCCCTAATGCTCCGACCCATTGGGCCTTGGCTGATGGTTCCATGTGCACAGTACCAGGTCCTGACTGTGCTCCCCTCAGCAGGGCTGACCGAGGGGCTGCGGCTCCGTGGCCTCTGCTCAGCCCAGGTGCTTTCCCCACCTCCCCCTGCCTGTAGACATGCTGAAGGACGTCATCCGAGAATACGACGAACATTTCCCTGAGATCATTGAACGAGCAACATACACCCTGGAAAAGGTGGGCGCAGGGATGGGGGAAACTGTGGAACAAGAGCGGCAGGGAAGCCTTGCACCCTGCAGCCCTTGGAGGCCCAGCGTCAGTATGGCCTGCTCCGGAAGCCTTGCCTAGCTTCTCCACCTGGAAGCTTCCACTGCACACTTAACTCCCCTGGGTTCCTCTCCCTCATGCTCTCTGAGCGTCTGTTGTCTCCTGAAGTGGGTCCCACTGCCTCAGCCAGTGCCAGAGCTCCCACAGGCCAGTCCTTCTGCAGCCTCTCTTTTCCCGTCCTCCCCCACGACTTTAGGCTCCCTGCCTAGGAAATGTTGTGACAGGGAATGGAGGGACTGCTTGCAGGACACCCAGCACGGATTTTTGACCCCACATTCTGTTTTCTCCCTGTGTAGAAGTTCGGGATCCACCTGAAGGAGATTGACAAGGAAGAACACCTGTACATTCTTGTCTGCACTCGGGATTCTTCAGCTCGTCTCCTGGGAAAGTGAGAAAGGGCAGGGGGGTCGTGGCCTTCTGAGGTGGTGCCTCTCCCTCCTCGCAGAGAAACGGGAAAACAGGGCTGGAGGGCCTAGCACAATGCCCACCCACAGTTAGTGGTGCCAAGTGAATACCAGATGAATGGGGTAGTAGCCTGGGCAAGGCCTTGCTGCAGTCAGTGTTTCACCCCCGCCCACCTCATCCCCCTCCTTCCGAGAAAGCAGTCTTCTTGCTGCTTTCCTCTCCCTGCTAAGTGCCTGGCCAGGGCTTGGCAGAGTGGTTGGTTCTGGGGGAGCTTCCTGTCTAGTGTAGCTCCCATGGGCAAAAGGGCAGGGAAGGCGTGGATGTGCCTCTGGATACACCCCTTTGGCAAGTGTTTGCTCCCCGCCTAGCCCTGTCCTCGGCAGAATCCTGGGAGGGCGCGTTAGCATCCACGTTTGATGGATGAAGTGATACAGTCTCAAGCGGAGGAGTGAATTGTCTGGATCAGGTAGCAAGCCATGCGCAGAGTTGGAAGAACTGCCCGGTAGGGGAGCAATCTGGGAGAGGCTAGTTGGGTGAGCCGGCTGTAGTCTCTTGGGCAAATGGCTGCTGGACAGGATCCCTCTTTCTACGCCTTTAGGACCAAGGACACTCCCAGGCTGAGTCTCCTCTTGGTGATTCTGGGCGTCATCTTCATGAATGGCAACCGTGCCAGTGAGGGTGAGTGGCTCGACCTGCAGCTGCGGGCCTTGCCCCCAGTCTCACCTGCGTGTTCTAAATTCTTGTTCCTCATCTCCCCTCACAGCTGTCCTCTGGGAGGCACTACGCAAGATGGGACTGCGCCCTGGGTAAGATTGGGCTCTCACCGCCCCTCAGCATTGTCCTTGGGCACAAGAGGCCCCGGGATTGCCACAGGCTGGCGGTCTGGTGCAGGGGAGTGGGCGCCCTGGACCAGGCAGAGTGCAGAGGGTCTCACCGGGGTACATGGTGAAATGGTCCTGAACTCTCAGCCCCCGTCTGCTCCATGTCTCCTCTCTGTCCTCAGAGGAGATCTAAGAGAAATCACCAGAATTTGGGGCTCCGTGAAACCCGTATGTAAGCCATCACTGACAAGTGGCTGTGTGACCTCTGCTGCATGCCCAGGCCTCATGGAGCTGTCCCACAGGCTGGGACGCTCTCGATCCTGTTAGGGAGTGCTCCTGCCCACATCCGGGCACTGCCACCGCCTCTAGTTATGGACTCCTTTCCTTGCCCTCAGGATGAGGCACCCATTCCTTGGCGATCTGAGGAAGCTCATTACAGATGACTTTGTAAAGCAGAAGTAAGTATTGGCCGAGGTAACTTTGTCTCACATTCGTGCCTTCCTCGTGTGCTGCTCTGGCTGAGGAAGCCATTCCCTGTCCTATATCTTAACACTAGGAGGATGGGGGCTCTTGGGGTGAGTGTGGGTGGGGGTCTATGCGTGCCGGTGGGATTAGAATTCCGGGGCAGTCTTGGGGGGGAAAGGAGCGCACATTGACTGAGAACACAGCGCGGGATGGGTTACAACCACCACATCATTCAGCACCTGCCCTGCAGGCTGTAGGAGAATTTCCCCTGCTTTACATCTCAGGAACCTGGGGCTCAGAGAGTGGAAGTCTGAGCATGGATGGCCCTGGCTGGTAAGAGGCCCATCTGGGCCTGAAGCCCAGCCCTCTTGACTTTTCTGGCCAGGGCCCACCCTATCCTTGGTCCTCGGAGAGCACGTGCGCACTCACACAGGTGCACTAGCACGTGTGTGCACACACACGGTCAGGGGTGTACACGGAGTACACTGCTGCTCTTGGATTGTTCCTTCCCTTCACAGTCGTTTTCTATGGGGGACTGTCCCAGGGCTCAGCCAGGCCACGGACGAGACCCTGCGGCGGGGCGTGCTCAGAGCAGGGGACCTGAAGAAATGGCTCCTCTGTTTACAACACACCCAACAGGAATCCGGGGTCATTGTGACAAGGGGCGCAAAACTTGTGGCCTTCCTATGAACAAACACCCTACACGTGCCCCACCCACCCACCCACCTAACACGCCCCCCCCCCCTTGCCCCCCACCACAGCTTCCCGTGGCTGCAGGGCAGGACCCATGGCCTAGGGCTTTGAGGGTCTCAGTATTGGAGGCAGAAACCCTGGGAGTTGGGCACGGGCTAGAGGGGCAGGGCAGTCCTCCTGCAGGAACTGACCTGCAGCATCGGGGCTGGGAAGGGGCCACCTGGGCGCCATGAGCGCAACAACAGGTCTGCCTGGCTGGAGGCAAAAGTTTTCTTTTTCTCTCCACTGAGGTACCTGGAATACAAGAAGATCCCCAACAGCAGTCCACCCGAGTATGAATTCCTCTGGGGCCTGCGGGCCCGCCATGAGACCAGCAAGATGAGGGTGCTGAGATTCATTGCTCAGGTAACAGAGAGCCCCTGCTGGGGGCCAGACCCAGGGACTGGCCCTTCCCATACCTTGTCTGTTTCTCGGTCACAGGCTCCTTAGGCTGTTTGTCTGTCCAGTGAGGACACTGAGGCTCAGAAAGGTTCCTAGGTAACTCACCCAAGTTCACAACGTAGTACGTACGTGTGAGGGTTGGGGCGAAATCTCAGGTCTGGCCCAGAACAAGAGGGGCCCGACTCCAGTGGTCTTTATTGTTATTGTGATTATGCACAGCACACAGGAGGGTGTACAGCGGGAGGCAGGTGCTCAGTGAACGTGGGGGTAGCTGTCAGGATGGTTGTTGTTATCCCATCACAGCATCAGAACCGAGACCCCCAGGAATGGAAGGCTCATTTCTTGGAGGCTGTGGATGATGCTTTCAAGACAATGGATGTGGATATGGCTGAGGAACATGCCAGGGCCCAGATGAGGGCCCAGATGAACATTGGGGATGAAGCTCTGATTGGACGGTGGAGCTGGGATGACATACAGGTGGAGCTCCTGTCCTGGGATGAGGACGGAGATTTTGGCGACGCCTGGGCCAGGATCCCCTTTGCTTTCTGGGCCAGATACCATCAGTACATTCTGAATAGCAACCGTGCCAACAGGAGGGCCACTTGGAGAGCTGGCATCAGCAGTGGCTCCGATGGTGGGGCCAACACCACCATCCTAGATGGCCCTAGCACCAGCTCCACCATCCGCACCAGAAATGCCGCCAGAACGAGTGCCAGCTTCTTCTCCTGGATCCAGTAAGATTTTCAGGTGATAAGTGAGACTGAAGGGTGGGCTGAGGAGGCGCTGTGAGAAGTCAGGGGGAAGGTCTGACGTGGGGAGTGGGAACAATGAGGGCGCGGCAGACCCCTGTTTTGGTCTTTATATCCCTCACTGTTTCTCATGTATTTCTATTTCTGTTTTCGCGTTTGTGTCCTGTGTTTACAGACAACGCTGATGAACTGCAGCAATCACTCGCCCAGCCAGAGTGCCTCCTCAGACTCCATGTTCACATAGCACTCTCGGCAGCCTCTGCTTGCCCATGGAAGGTGGCATGCAAGACTAAGTTCTCTCTGCCCTCCTGCTTTCATTGTGTGCTGTTCTCGTGCTGTCATGTTTTTGGTATCAGTGTTACATTAAAGTTGCAAAACGAATTGGGATGTGTCCTCCATTACCAGTACACGTGTTGCTCTGAGTGGCCCATGGTCCGCTCTCTGGCTGGGATTGGGGGCGGTGGGAGGGGGGGGGGGCGGGTGCTCACCGCGGCCTAAGAGGCAGTCAGGGAGGTGGGAGATGCGGAGGTGCCTGTGAGTGTGGAGATCATGAGTTTCAAGAGGCTCGGGTCCACAGAGTTATGTGATTTCCTGTTAGACCCCAACGGAGTTGGGGGGCGGGGAGGGAGGAAGCAGGGGACGGGATGCGGTGGAGGCTGTGGGTTGGTGCCACGGTCTCTCCCACCAAGGGACAGGGTCCACAGACACCCACCAGGGACCACCTCCCCATCCCCACCTTTGGAGGCACCGTCCTGGAACCTTTCCCTCATCATCCACACGATTTCAGCACCTCATCCCTCAGACAGAGCCTTAAGGACAGTGAGGTAGGCTTCGCAGTGACATTCTCTCCCCTCCAGCAGGTAGAAGGAAGATTTTTTTATTTCTGAGAGTAGATTTAAGGAAAACAAAGCTGCGTGCAGACCTCGAAAGCCCATTGCCTGTGGCTGTGACCTGAGGCCTGTTTGGGGCACTGGAGCCCTTCATTGGAAGCAGGGCTGTCCCAGCGAGCCCAAGGCCAGTCCTGGTGTCTTCAAGGGCTGGGCGATCCCTGCGGGGGTGTGGGGGGGGTGCGGCTAGTTCTGCAATTGCTTCAGTGGACGACAGTGAGGGCAGAGACGCTTAGGGCCCCTGGGAAGAGCTCAGTAGCAGGCAGGGACAGTGTCCGGAGCTTCCTTGGGTCCCCCAGTGATGTCCACACCTTGGGGAGACAAGGCCTCAGATTAAGAGTAGTTAAGGGCCACTGTCCCCATTGACTCTTTTCCCTGAGAAGAGGTTCTCCTCTCTCAGCCAGACCTGGATCCTGACGTAGACCCAGCTACATAATTTGCCGGGCCCAGTGGAAAATGAACACGCGGGTCCCTTTGCTGAAAAATCATTAAGAATTCCAAGAGAACAACAGCAGAGCATTGGTTCTGCCACATGTGGAGCCCTTCTGAATGCAGGGTCCTGTGGCAGTGCATAGGTCGCACCCACAGGAAACTGGCTTTGTCTGCACCCCTCCCCTAAAGACAGGCTTCAGGTGGGTCTCTGCCTTGTCGCCTGACGCTATCATTTCTGCCTCCCTGCCTGCTGGTTCCCTGCTTGGCCAAAAGGGAATTCTGTGATTCTGACAGAAATGGAGTCCCCTTCCCTTTAGGTTTCCAGGTATGTGGCCTGAGATGTGCCTGTGTGTGTGTGTGGGGGGGGGGGGGGGCGGTGAGTAGGTAGGGGCGGGGTAGGGATGAATGATGCCTGGGACACCAGCCCTGGCGTGATGAATGATACATGATGTTTCTGGCGCTCTCACCCTGGAAACCTCCCAGGACCCTGATGTGCACACAGCAGGCAAAATATGTCTTTTCATGGATGGATGCGAGGCTCTCGCTAAAGCCACAGATGTGAGTTTGAGCACCGTGTGCAGAGGGCTTCTGAGAAGTGGCAGCTCATCTGGAAAGGAGGAGAAAGCAGCTGTCAGAGACAGGGTGCTGGGGAGATCACCAAGTCCCCAGGCCTGCAGGTTTACAGCACTCTCCCCTGTCCACACCCCTTCCCCAGGGTGGGCCTCCCCAGGGGCCCACTCCCCTGCACCCTGCAGGGGGCAGTGCTGAGAACAGGGTGGTCAGAGAGGATGAGAGCAGAGAGGAGGCAGGAGGGCCCTGGGGAATGCAGGCAGACTGTGGGTCCCCCATGAGGGTCAGGCTGGCCACCTTGAAGGTGGCCTACCTCCTCACTCACAGTGCAACCACGACACCAAGGCAGGCCTTCCTCCTGCCCCAGCCTCCCCCACCACAAAGGCCCACACTACACCTCAGCAAGTGTTTTCTGAGACCCTACTGAGTGCCAGGGTCCTCAGCATGCACCTGGGCAGCAACCACAGCTTTCTCCCCACCCAGGTCTGTGTCCTCTGACTCCTCTCACCCTTGTTGATGGACAAGCATTCCTCGATTCACTTGTTTCCAGTTATTGACTTCTATGTATTAAGTTTTCCGAATAGTCACTGACCATTTCTTGTATGAGCTTAGGTTTTATTTACCTGACAGCCCGGAGGGGAGGGGATGATCAGGCCCATTCAATGCCTGAGGAAAGTGAGGCTCTGAGAGGGAAGACACTCGCCCTTAGGCACACAGCTAGGAAGTGGCAGCACTGGGCCTTGAACCCAGAACCCTCTGAGTTCAAAAATGTGCTCTGCCCACTGCAGTCTGCTGCCGCTGCCTTCGAGGGGCTCACAGGGTCATGGGGGTGACACCCCCACCTCTCACTGCTCTCTGATGACACCCACCTTGGCTGCCCTTACCGCTCCCAGA
This sequence comes from Hipposideros larvatus, assembly GCA_031876335.1. NCBI lineage: Eukaryota > Metazoa > Chordata > Mammalia > Chiroptera > Hipposideridae > Hipposideros > Hipposideros larvatus. The sequence continues at coordinate 106,886,329 of CM063105.1, read as the reverse complement.
ACCCCACCCCTCACAGCTTCCCACACCTGAGGCTCATCATGAGCTTTAAGGGGCCTGCCAGCGTCCTCCCAGCCCCCTGAGACATCCGGTTTGGCGATTTCCTGGGCATCCATCCCCCTCCTCCTTGTATCTTTGTCACCATCACCGCCAGGCCCTGGGCCCGGCACTTTGGTACACTATCTCCTTCCAACCTCGCTGATACTCTGCAGGGGTTAGCTTCCTCATGGCCCATGTGACAGATCAGTCTCAGAGAAGGGAAGCGACCTGCCTGAGGTCTCTGTCCCAGCTCTGCCACCGCCTCCACAAGTGACCGTGCCTCCACAAGTGGCCGTGGTCCCACCTTTTCTCTCCCCGGCCTTCAGAGTTCCCATTTCTCAGGCACAAGATTGGACTAGATGTACTCCGAGGGCGCCCCAGCTCTGAGATCTGCGTTCTGAGTCACATCATCTCTCTGGACCTCAGTTTCCTCACCTGAGTAATGTGGGCAGGAGCCTGTCCCCAGCCTTTCCTGGCCCAGCTCCCAGGGCAGCTGTGAGCAGCTGGTGTGGCCTGTGCATGAAAGCAGGTAGAAAGTAGGTAGAGCAGCGTGCAAACAGGATGTGCACGTGCCACCCACACTCTCCATGTGTGTCTGAGAGGGGAGGGCATCTGGAATGCATCTGGGACCGATGTCCCTCCCTGCCCTGCTGAGCCCCGTGACCTTGGGCCAGTCAGTTCACCCCTCAGAGCCTCCGTTTCCTCACCTGCACAGTTGGGTTACAGTGCCCGCCTCACAGTCTCGAAGACAGCACCGAACACTACAGATGCGGACGGTGTCCGAAATCTAGCAACAGAAGGACCCCCCCATTCCAACCCTTTTTCCAGAGAGGAGATTGAGGACCCGGCAGAGGAAATAACTTGACCAATGTCAAGTTCTCAAGTTCCCCGTGTTTCAATTCTGCATTACTCTGTCTTACGAGTGCCCTTGATTTTGAAACTAACAAGGTAGAAATGATAGAAATCTGCAGGACATTGCATGCTTCAAATACGACTTTGCACTGTCCTCCCACTCCCTCCCAGTATTCTGGAGATGCCAACACTTCGGCATCCACGTCAGAAATGGACTCTCACACCCGAAGGCGACACAAAAGTCCCTTGCCAGGCCACCTGCCCTAGTATGTGGTTCAGCAAATGTAGGTAATTTTCTTCTGAAATAGTTGACATAGCCACCACAGGTTACGAAGTTTGAGAAATGAAGTGGGGCGTACACACCCAATGGCCACATAAAAGAAAACTGAAAAGACTGTGGGTGCTAAGACTTGATGAGGATGTGGAGCACAGGACTCCCCTACACTGTCCATGGAAGTCTTAACTCGTACCAGGGCTTTGGGAAACATTCGGGATTAGAGCATGTGGATACTTCAGGCAGCCTTGAAGGAGGGGCTATCAGAGACAAAGTCTAGGCAAAAGTGAATGTTCTGAAGGCAGGGAGGGAAGAAGTGGGAAGATGTAACTCTACTACGAGTTACCCATTGCTTTTAGCCAGGAATCTGAGACAGCTGAGAGCCAGATATTCATGTGCCTGATGAGATGACAGCAGCTTCACATTATGCTGTAGCCTGTTTCTGAAACTAACTAGGCAACGGTGGGGTCTGGCAACTGGAATGGGGACAAAGTGCGGAGCCCTAGGTGGAGACCAGGTCACCACACTCGCAAATCTCCTCCTCGTGCTCCCTTCCCTCCCTACGGAAAAAGCGCACAAGGCACAAGATTGGGATGCAGTAGGAGCAAGGGCAACGGCAAGAGCAAGACTCAATGTAGAAGGACGTTCCCCAAGGAGATGGAGTCCAACCTCAGCTGCAGTTTCGAATTCTTGTCCTGAAACACACTTTGTTCATCTGCGTGGGGGTGGGGTGGGGAGGGCAGGAGAGGCTGGCTAGAGCCCCCTGCCTTGGTGCCCATGAGTAAAATCCTTGAATGACTGATGCAGCCCTGAACGTTTTCATTATAAGAGGTCTACGTTTTGGGTATTGCTTATTAGCAAACTCAGTTCCTCCAAATGAAACTAATAGTCAAGGTTTCGTTTTGTTTTTTTTTTCTCTATAGACTAAGTTGGACATGTGACACTGTGTAAATCTAAGGTGTACAGCATGGTACTTTCATACATTTATATATTGTAATATTGTTACCATTGTAATTATATTTATCATGTTGCATACTTAACGTATGATGTTATTGTCTACATTCAATACACTATACATTAGACCTCTATGGCTTGTTTAGTAGTCATTTCAAGTTTTACCCTTAAACACCATCAACCTTATCCCCTGACCCCCCTACTCTCATCCCTTGGTAACCCCCATTTTACTGGGGGTTTTTGTTTGTTGTCTCACTTCTCCATTTATTAGAATAACTACATTTGAAGAGGTACAAAGCACTTAAGTTTTACCTGACTACAAAGTTATCACAAGTCCCAAACTTTTAGTCACAGATATTTCACTTACTCCGTTTAAAGAAAAGCTTTCAAAACACCTGAGTTAGCCTGATACACAGAGACCCTGAATATATGGTAGCTACATATTTTTAAATGCCTTTACATCCTGCTCTAATAATGTCTTCTTTAAATGGAGTCCAGCATAAAAGGGATTGAAATATGTAAGGTCATGATGCAAATGCTTTGGAGACAGTGAAATTAATCTGTACAACACGGGAAAAGATATAGTACGCACAGAAATTCTAGAAAGACTACTGAGCCATCTGGGCTTCCACGTCTCGTGCTGTCTAATTCCGGTGCTGACTAATTTTCTCCAAAAGGTTATTCACGTGGAAACAAAGCTATTGGATCTGTTTGTCCCATGTTGGCAGGGTTTCTCATGTTTCAAAACAGACTATTCCATCGATCTGATCAATAGATCCATTCGGATGTCCTTCTGTTATCATTTGCGATGCTATCTTTTCTGCCTTAGCTGCAGGGATCTCTAAAAGAGCTCCAAGTTCTTCAAAGGTAATATTATGATATAACTTACTTGCAGACAACAAATCGTGTTCAATAACAGCTCTTTCCAAGATGCTGGAACCATCAGCTGTAGTTGCTTTTTGGTGAGGCATCAGCGTGGCAGCAAATTCTTGAAGTTGATTTCCTCTGATGACCCTATCCAGGTACATTTTTCTCTAGGGTCCCATAAGCAGCAAGTTGCTGGCACCTTTGATCCTTAAAAGGAGTAACTAGCATTTGAGAATGCTGCTGTCCTGCTGATGTGAATATGGTAGAGTGCAAAGCATATTTTAAGGCCTCTAGTCTTTCACTTTCGTGCACTATTGTCGTGTAAGAGAGCTCACTGTACCTTTGTGCGGCTTCAGTGAATTTTCTTCTACAATCAAGAACACGTGCATAGCATACCTTATAAGTTATCCGTAACTGTTCTTTGGATGATTCGTTCTGAAGCAATGATGCTCCATTTATGGAGGCCTCTGCCTGGACTGGATCATCATCCTCTAGATATAGTTTAGCAATCTTCAGATAAGTCTCTGGTTAATAATCTACATTGTACTGTTTTTATTCTGTTTCCAAAGGAATTCCCACCAAGACTTGGGCTGCATTTCTCCAATCTTCTTCTTTCTCGTATATGGATGCAAGATGCTGTCTTGTGGATGCAACCTGCTCCTCAAATGAAATGACTCTTGGCTGGATCTTTTCCAAGGTAAAATGATAGGTTTCTTTGGCTGTGCTATCAGGCAGGTTAGGGAGATGTGTGCAGAAATCAGTCAGCAACTGTCGAGAGATCATGAGGCTGACATTCTCATTTACCACTGTTTCTGCAGAAGCTTTCAAAGCTTCTAGTTGTTCTGCCCCAGACAAACTGAATGGCTTTTTCCAGGATCTGACGATACTTGCCCGCCAGATCTGTATGAGAACCGCTCGAATTCATGAGTTGGGCCAAATATTGTCGCACGGCTACCACCATCTTTCTTCCAGCTCCTAAGGTATGTTTCTTTTTTTTTTACAGGGTTGAGATTTTAAAATTCCACATGTAATTCATATCATACAGTACTGGTCTTTCTCTAGCTTATCTAGTTTAGCATAATGTGCTCAGGGTTCATCCATGTTGCCACAAATGGCAGGGTATCCTCCTTTCTCATGGCCGAATAATATTCCATTCTGTATATATGCCACACCTTTTTTATCCTATCATCCGTGGGTGGGCATTTGGGTGGCTTCCATATCTTGGTTGTCGTGAATAATGCTGTGATAAGCATTGAAGTGCAAACTCCTGTTTTCATTTCCGACGGTATATATCCAGCAGTGGAATAGCTGGGTCATAAGATAGATCCACTTTTAATTTTTCGAGGAACCTCCATATTGTTTCCTATAGTGGTTGGAGAAAAAGATGCAGAAAAATGAAATTGGACAACTATCTCACACCACTCACAAAAATTAACCCAGCATGGACCAAAGACATAAACATAGGAGCGGATACCATACAACTCTTAGAAGAAAACGTAGGAAAGAAGCTCATCGATAGTGGTCCTGGCAATGACTTTTTTGAACACGATGCCAAAAGCACAAACAACAAAAGCAAAAATCAACAAATGGGACTACATACATCAAACGCAAAAGCTCTGCACACCAAATAAACAATTAACACAATGAAAAGACAGCTTACGGAACGGGAGAAAATTTTTGCAAACCAAATACCCCGTAATGGGTTGATGTTCGAAATATGTAAAAAACATACACAGCTGAATAACAAAAAATAACTGAACAGTATGATTAAAAATGGGCAGAAGAACTAAATAGACATTGTCCCAAAGAGACATCAAACTGGTCAACAGGCACATGAGAAGTTGCTCAACATCACTAATCATCAGGGAAAGGCAAATCAAAACCACAGGGAGATATCACCTCGCACTGGTCAAGGTTTCTCTTTAGGAGCTTTACTTAGGTTTAATTTACAAGTAGAAAAATGTGACCATTTTTAAGTGTACACTTCCATAGACTTTGACAAATGCTACAATCCATGTAAATACCACGCAAATCAAGAAAGAGAACAGTTTCAACACCTAATAAAATTCCCTGACGACCCTTACCAGTGAATGTCTACCGTCCACATCCAGTTTTATGCAATCACTGATCTCTTTTCTATATCTCAGTAGATTAGAATTCTCTTTCCTAGAGCGTGTTGTAAAACATAAACATGCGCTATGTGATCTTTGGCATCTGCCCTCTTTTTTTCTCTGCTTGAATGTTTTGGAACTTCATCCATGTTGTGGCACGAATCAGTAGATTATGTTAAAATTGTTTCTATTCACAGACAACCTGATTGATTCCACTGAAATCATACAGGTGTGTGTGTGTGTGTGTGTGTGTGTGTGTGTGTGTGTGTGTGTGTGTGTGTATCCCCTAGAACTCATAAGTGAATTTATCTAGAGTGCAGGATGCAAGATTAAAACTCAAAATCAATCCTATTTCTATATACAAACAAAGAATTGGTAAATTAAATTTAAGAGAATACGACTACTTACTACTCAAAAAGAAGGGGAAGTCTTAGTTCTGAATCTAACAAATGATGAATATTATTTGCATTCTGAAAATAGCAAAACACTGAAGAAAAAATAAAAGAAATCTCAAATAAATGGGGGAACGCACGATGGTCATGGGTTGGAATATTTGACCTAGTAACGATGCCAATACTCTGGAAATTTATCTATAGATTTAATGCAATTCCAATAAACTCCCAGCAGGGTGTTTTGCAGATAGAGACAAGTGGATTCTAAAGCTGATATGGAAAGTACAAGAAACCAGAATAGCCAAACAATTGTGAAAAGAAGAACAAAGTTGGAAAAATCACATTACCTCATTTAAAACTTGTAAAGCTATAGCAAACAAAAGTCAGTTCAACAATGGTGAAAGGATAGGCAAACAAATACATAGACCAGAGGAGAGAATCCAGAACTAGTCTCACAAAACATGACCAATTCTTTTTGGACAGAGGCACCAACAGTGCAATGAAGAGAGGGCCGTCTTGTCAACAAATGTGTGGAAACAACCAGATGTCCATCTAAAAGTAAAAGGACCTCACATCTCATACTAAAACTGCTAAAAAGAAATCTTAGACATAAATCAGGAACATAAAACGATCAAACTTTTGGAAGGAAGCAACAGAAAAACTTCGACCTGGAGTTTGGCAAACATATTTTAGGCATGACACCAAAAAACCCTTTTTTCTCTGTGAATGATGCTGTTAACAGTGTGAAAATACAAATTCCAAGCCTGCAGAATGTATTTGCAAATTGCATATCTAACAAAGGCGTTGTAACCAGAATATGCAAAGAACTGTTGAAACTCAGCATTAAGAAAAGAATGGACAAAAGACAAAATATTTAAACAGATACTTCAACAAAAGGAATACATGTGTGTATATGTGTATATATATATGTGTGTGTGTGTGTATATATATATATATATATATATATATATACAGAGAGAGAGAGAGAGAGAGAGAGAGAGTGAGAAGGAGAGAGAGGTGGGCACCAAATGTAAATATAAATAAAAATTAAGGCGAGATACCAGTGTTCCTGTATGAAAATTGTTATGTCTAAAGAAGAGAGAGAGAGAGAGAGAGAGAGAGAGAGAGAGAGAGAGAGAGAGAGAGAGAGAGAGAGAGAGAATGGCAAGCAAACAAATAAAAATCCATCTGACAATAGGAAATGAAGTTGAGGATGGGTAGCACCTGGATTTATAACATGTTGCTGCAGGAATATAAAGTGGTACAGCCACGCTGGAAAACAGTTTTATTGGTTCTTATGAAATTAAACATTCACTTAGCCATATGACCCAGCAGACTCACCCCGAAGGATTTCCCCTAGAGGAGTTTAAACTTGAGTTCACACAAAAACCTGTACATGATGTTTATAGCAGCTCTGTTCATAATTACCCCAAACTGGAAACAACCCACATGCCCTTCAACAAAGTCTATTATTTCCACACAGTTGAGGACTACTCAGTGGTAGAAAGGAATGAACTATTGATACAATCAATAGCTTGGATGAAGCTCACAATCATTGTGCTTAGTGATAGAAACCAGACTCAGAAGATTACATTTTAAAGGGTTCCATTTATATGACCTTCTTGTAAGGACAAAACAATCCTGAGTGAGAGCAGATCGGTGGTGCCATGGTTAGGCATGGAGAGAGTGCGACTACAAAGGGACTTCATGGGAGTATGGAAATGTTCTGAATACTGATTGTGGTGTTCATTACAAGCGTCTATACATGCGTTAAAATTCCTGGAACTGGATGTCCAAAAGAAGCCTATGTCACTGAATGTTAACTTAAATATAAAGTTAAAGAAATATTGGTGAAATCGTTTTTTCCAATCAAACAAAAATAACTATTAGAATTGTATACCAGTGGCCTGAGCTATAGAAAAATATTGATTGATGAAGGAAAACCATGAGAAATATAAAGCCAGATCAACACAAAGGAATGAGTAGCTATAGACATGGTCAATATGTGAGAAAAAAAAACTTTTAATAATGACTGTCTTTAAATGTTAACTGAATGTTTTCAAAACCAATGAAAATGCATTGTAGGGGATATCATATATGAGGTCGGACAATTGAATTTGCGAACACGTCCTCGAAAAAGTGCTACATACCTCATTGCTGAATGTCACTACGGTCACCTTTGAAGTACTCCCCTTGGGAAGCTATGCACCAAGGCCAGTGCCTAGTCCACCTTTCAAAGTAACTTTGGGACTCGTTCTCTGGAATGGCCATCACAGCTGTCCTCGTATTACCCTTGATGACCTGAATATCATCAAAACGTCTTCCTCCCTTTGATATCAAAAAAGTTAGCAACATTGTTGCAACAAATTCGTAAACTTAATTTTCAGATCTCGTGTGTGTGTGTATGTGTGTTTTGTGTGTGTGTGCGTGCATATATATGTATATGTATCATGGAAACAAAAGCAAATGGATGGGAATGGAGAAATAAAGGCATACTTTTAAGGTTTTTGCCTTGCACATGAAGTAGAATGTTATTATTTGTAGGTGAAATATTTAAATTAAATATGTATAGTATAATATTACAGGGACCACTGAAATATAAAAAAAAGAAACAGGTAAAAACCAATTCATAGATTAAAAATGGAATACTGAAAAATACCTCAGTAATATACAAGATGACAAGGGAATTGGGTGAAAGAATGAGAAGACAAATGCAGGAAAGTAGGAAGGAAGGAAGGAAGGAAGGAAGGAAGGAAGGAAGGAAAGAAGGAAGAAAGGCTGGATGGAAGCAATCTACACAAAATAAGATGGTGGGTTTAAAGCCAATCGTATTTATACTTAAACTAAATGTAAATATTTTAAACTCTCAAACAAAAGGCAGCGATTTCTAGGCAGGATAGCTGCAAGATACTACAATATACTGTTGAATAGCAACTCACTTTAATCTAGACACAGAGATTGGTTCAGTGTGAAAGGGCTGAAAAAGATACACCGTATGAAAATGAATTGTAGGAAAAAAGAAAAGGTATAAAAACGCATAAAGTAGTTTTAGGACCAGGAGTATCACTAGTGAAAAACAGGGACAGTTAGTAATCATGGAAGTGTCAATTAATCAACAAAGCATAACAAGCCTCAGTGCACTGGATCAAAGAGCTTTAAATTACATAAAGTGGAAACTGACAGCACTTTAAAAGGATACAGCACATAACTCTATTTAATAGTTGGAAATTTCAAAGATTCGTTCTGAGATTTTGATATAGCAAATAGAAAGTCACCTGATAGCCATAGAATCCACATTCACACGATGTGAATGAATGGAGAGAGAGATGATGTGTAAGCATGTCAAGACTCAATATTGCTAAGATGTAAATTGTTCCCCTATTGATCTTTTGATTCACGGCAATTCAAACAACTAGAAAGCAGCAAGGTGATTCCATAACTTTTACTGTCACACAAAAGATTGGAATAGCCAACAAAATTCAGAATGAGAAATACTTATTTGAAATTCTCACCCTGCCTAGCTTCATAAATTACTCTAAAGCTACAGTCCTCAAGACAGTGTGGTAGTAGTATGAGTATAGACATATAAACATATGGGAAACAAATAGAAAGTCCAGACATAGACACACACATTTAGGGGTGATTGGTGTTTGACAGTGGTGCTAATGGAATCCAATGGGGGGAAACATGCTTTCTACAAATATTGGGAAAGCGTTGAATATGCAGATGAAAAGAAATGCAACTTTCACATGACTTCAAATCACCTACAAATATAGCCTAAAATGGGTAATAAGCATACATGTAAAGGAAAAAAGTATAAAACTTGTTCATGATGACAGGAGAAAAGCCTTTGTTAAGTTAAGCAGACTTCTTAGAACACACAAAGCACGAACGATCAAAGAAAATTGGTGAACTGACTTTATAAAAATTTTAAAGGGTAAATTAAAACTCTTGCTGCTTGGAAAACCCTGTTAAGAAAATACAATCCAGTCACAGAGAGGGAGAACATGTATATAACTAAGAACTCACTCGCATATGTGAATATATAAAAATTTCTTACAACTCAATAATGGGAGTCCATAACTTGTTTTAAAAGTGGGCAAAATATTTGAACAGACATTTCCCTGAAGAAGATGCATGAAAGGCAAGTAATCACATATACATTTGCTCAAAATCATAGGTCAGCAGGCAAATACAAATTAAAACTGAAATGAGATGGCACACACCATAACTGCTAGAGTGCCCACAGATGGCTTTCGAATGGCGGACAATGGAAAGGGTTGGTGAGCTGGAGCCACTACAGTTTCCGTACGTGTTGATGCAAACACTAGGCACTAGGCACTTCCCATAAAAGCTTGGCAGTTTCTTACTGAGTTAAGCATACAACTACCTTGTAATTCAGCCATTCCACTCCTAATGATTTAACCCGAGAAATAAACCAGTTGTCCACACCTGACTTGGACATGAATGACGGTAGCGGCTTTATTCATAATGTCCCCAAACTGAAAACATCCCAAATGGCCATCAATTGGTGAATGGATGATCCAGTTGTAGCATATCCACACAGAGATCAAAAGGAAGAAACTACCGGCATTCTAGATGCATGGGATTATCAAAAGCATAAAGCGGAAGACCAGAAACAATACTTCATACTGTCTGATTCATTTAACATAGACTTCTTGAGAAGTCAAAACTAAAACGAGAGAAGGAAGGTTGGTGGTTGCTCACGGCTGGAGGTGACCGAGGAGAATGTCCGCAAAGGCACATGAGGGAACTTTCTGGGACACTGGAAATGTTCTCTACCTTGATATCGGTGGTTACACAGATGTTTCTACTTGTCAGAACTCATCAAACTGGACACTTAAATGGGTGTAAATTATAAACTATGCCACAACAAAACCAAGAAAGAAATGGGACAGCTGTTTTACATATAAAAAACAAAATATCTGAAAGCAAGAAATGAAGGGGTACATTTTCAACAGGTACGACAATGGTGAAGAGAGAATGAGTGTACTAGATGACAGGTCAGGTAAAAATATCTAAAATAAAAAATACAGGGGCTAAAGGATGCAAAATGCGGAATGGGCTAGGGAGGGATATATTGGCTGCAGAGGCCGCACATATTTTAGTTGGAGCTCCATGAAGGGATGACAAAGAGAAAAGTGCGTAGGTGATATTGGAACAGAGGGGGGCCTGGGTGTTTCCAAAGCTGATGAATACCATCTCACCTCACACTCAAGAAACACTGAGAATCCCAAGCAGGGTAATTCTGAAGTAAATATCTCTTAAACTTCTATAGCCAAACCTCCGAAGAACTAACAAAGAACATCATGAAAGCAACTAGGGAAAATCAAGCCATAGTCTTGAAAACAGGATGATGAGACTGACAGTTGACTTTCAACATAAACAAGGAAGGCAGACGCGTGTAGAAAGGTATCTTCAAAGTGCTGAAAGAATATAACGACCAACTGAGAGCTCTATAACCAGGAAAAATATCCTTTAAGATGAAGGAGAAATAAAGGCGTTTTCAGACTTCCGGTAAGATGGCGGAATAGACAGATGCTGTGCCGACTACCTCCCAGGATCACACCAAAATTACAAATAATTTATAAGATAGTCAACCTCGGAAGTTCCCTGGACCCTAGATGAGCAGAAGCTCTAAAGGAAGGACTTAAAGAGGAGGCCATGTCAAGTCCCATAGGAGGGGCAGAGACGAGAGAGGGCAAACCCCGTGAGGGACACCTCAGCGGTGGGGAGGCTTCTCCGGTTGGGGGCGAGACCCTCCGGCCCCACACCGCGCTCACCACCCCAGTTACTTTGCCGGGAAGAGGAGTTCTATGATAGCTGGAAGTAGAAAATAGTGAGGACTCTCTTTGCTCAGCTAGGTGAGGCTAGCGGCAGCTGGAGAAACAGTGGAGCCGGCAAACCAACTTGCTCGCTGGTGAGCACTCACCGGTTCCTGGTGGAGGGAGTAGCTTTGTGAGCGGGGCCCAGGAGCCTCCGGGAAGGACTGAAATGATTGCCTTTGGCGCGGGAGCTGGAAGTTTTTGGGACCATTGTTCCCCTCGTGTGGTACTGGCACACGAGTAGTGCACAGGAGGGCGCCATTTTTTCAGGGCTGGGCCCTCCCACACAGGCTCAGGTCTGGGACTGCATTGGTCTGCTGGAATTGGTGCAGGAGTGCGGGTGTGCCTGTGTGCGTGCGTGCGTGCATGTGGGCACATGCGGCCTTGGATCCCCACCCTCCATACTGTTTGTGCTGCGTAGCCAGGGAAACACCAGGTAAGCACGCTCCGACTACAACGGACTGCTTATTGAGACACGGAAGTGCAGGACTCGCCTTAGGTCCCTGATTTCCGCACTGCGCGTGCAGAGTTGGCTGAACGGCAATTGGCTGTCGGGCTGCTCGGCCCGATCTTTGAGCGGCTGATTGGGAAAAGCTGAGACAGGGAGTTTTCCTGAGAGTGTAGGGCCGCGAGCTGTGTTCCTGTGTGATTCAGCCGGGGCATTCCAGGTGAGTTTGTGTGGGTTGGCTGCCGATGCAGGAGTGCATGCTGCTCTGACTTGGTGGGGGCCACTGACCACACCCTGTGGTGCCTTGGGGGCCTGCCTTGCCCACCTAGAACAGTGTTGCCAGGGGCACCCTGAGCCCCTGGTCTCTGGCTCTGACCTCTGCAGGCCACAGAGGGTTTTTTGCAGCAGCAGACAGCCCGCAACAAACTGTGAGGATTTTTGGTGGTGAGCACGGTTCCAGAGCACACAGCAACTAATTGTGGGAAGCTTACTTCAAGTCTACAGGGAGGTCGGCACATGACGCACTACCCCTTCCCCCCAACAGCAGGTGCTGAGTGGCCCAGTATCTCTCTATTGTTGAGTAATTGGTCTACTGATTAAAGCGGGCAGAGAGCCAACCCCCAGTTTATTTTTTTTTCCGTTTTTTCTCGTTTTCCTTTCTTTTCTTTTTTTTTCCACTTTTTTCTTTTTTCTTTCTAGGTGATCTAAACATCGAAGCAATCAGAGCGACAGCCAGAATGAAGAAACAAAGAAACATGTGCCAAGTAAAAGATCAGAAGAAACCTCAAGAAATGGAACTAAATGAAACAGAGGTATCCAACCTTTCAGAGACAGAGTTTAAAACACTGATGGTGAGAATGTTTCAGGAACTTAAGAAGGACATAAAGAAGGATACAGAAATCATAAAAAACGGGCAGTTAGAACTAAAGAATAAAATAACTGAAATGAAGAACACACTCGAAGGAATCACCAGTAGATTAGATGAATCAGAGGATCAGATCAGTGATTTAGAAGACAGAACAGCAGAAATCACCCACTTGGCACAACAAAAAGAAAAAAGTATAAAAAACAATGAAAATAGTTTAAGAGACCTGTGGGACAACATCAAGCGCAACAACATTCGCAACATAGGAATACCAGAAGGAGAAGAGAAGAAGCAAGGGATCGAGAATGTATTTGAAGAAATAATGACTGAGAACTTCCCTACCGTGGTGAAGGAAATCGACATACAAGCCCAGGAAGTGCAGAGAGTTCCAAACAAGCTGAACCCAAACAGGTCCACACCAAGACACATCATAGTAAAAATGGCAAAGGTTAAAGACAAAGACAGGATCCTGAAAGCAGCAAGAGAAAGACGGCAGGTTACATACAAAGGACCTCCTGTAAGACTAACAACTGACTTTTCCACACAAACTCTGCAGGCGAGAAGGGACTGGCAGGAAATCTTCAAAGTGATGCAAAATAAAGTCCTCTACACAGCACGGCTATCACTTAAAATTGAAGGAGAGATAAAGAGCTTCTCAGAAAAGAATAAACTTAAGGAATTTATTACCACCAAGCCAACATTGAAAGAAATGCTAAATGGGCTTTTTTAAACAGAAGAAAGGGGTAAACAAGCTAACCCAGGAAGATCAGAAATACAAATAACAAAACGGCAATAAATATGCACCTATCAATAATCACTTTAAATGTGAATGGATTAAATGCTCCGATCAAAAGACGTACAGTGGCTGAGTGGATAAGAAAACAGGACCCATGCATATGCTGTTTACAAAAGACTCATCTCAGATCAAAAGACACACACAGACTGAAAGTAAAGGGATGGAAAAAGATCTTTCATGCAACTGGAAATGAGAAAAAAGCGGGAGTAGCAATACTTATTTCAGACAAAATAGACTTTAAAATGAAGACTACAATAAAAGACAAAGAAGGACACTACATAATAATAAAAGGATCAATTCAACAAGAGGACATAACCCTAGTAAACATCCATGCACCCAACATAGGAGCTCCTAAATGTATAAAACAGATTTTGACGGACATAAAGACAGAGATCAACAGCAACACTATCGTAGTAGGCGACTTCAACACTCCGTTGTCACCAATGGACAGATCCTCCAGACAGAAAATCAACACGGAAACAGTGGCCTTAAATGACACTTTAGACAAGCTGGATTTAATTGATATTTTTAGAGCATTTCACCCCAAAGCAACAGAATATTCATTCTTCTCAAGTGCACATGGAACATTTCCCAAGATAGACCACATGTTAGGACACAAAATCAGTCTCAATAAATTTAAGAAGATTGAGATCATATCAAGCATCTGCTCTGACCACAATGCTATAAAACTAGAACTCAATTATAAAAAGAAACCTGGAAAGCACACAAATACATGGAGGCTGAATAACATGCTACTAAATAGCGAGTGGGTCGAAACTGAGTTCAAGAAAGAAATCTAAGACTATCTCAAGACAAACAACAATGAAAACACAACAACTCAAAATCGATGGGATGCAGCGAAAGCAGTCCTAAGAGGAAAATTCATAGCATTGTAGGCCTATCTAAAGAAAGAAGAACAATCTCTGATATCTTTACACCTAAGGGAACTGAAAAAAGAACAGCAAAACAAGCCCAAAGGGAGTACAAGGAAGGAAATAATAAAGACCAGAGCAGAAATAAGTGAACTAGAGACCCCAAACACAATACAAAAGATCAATGAAACCAAGAGCTGGTTTTTTGAAAAGATAAACAAAATCGACACACCCTTAGCCAGACTCACCAAGAAAAAGAGAGAGACGACCCAAATTAACAAAATCAGAAATGAAAGAGGGGAAGTGAGAACAATGCCACAGAAATACAGGAAATTGTAAGAAAATACGACGAGCACCTATATGCCAACAAATTTGACAATCTGGAAGAAATGGATAAATTTCTCGAAGCATGCAATCTACCAAGTTGGAACCAAAAAGAAACAGAAACTCTGAACAAACTGATTACTACCAAAGAAATGGAGTCCGGAATCAAAAAGCTTCCAACAAACAAAAGTCCTGGACCAGATGTCTTCACAGGCGAATTTTACAAAACATTCAAAAAAGAATTAATACCTATTCTCCTCAAACTATTCCAAAAAATACAGAAGGAGGGAAGGCTCCCAGGCACAGTTTCTGAGGCCACTATTACTCTGATCCCAAAGTCAGACAAAGATATTACAAAAAAAGAAAACTACAGGCCGATATCCCTAATGAACATAGATGCAAAAATACTTAACAAAATACTAGCAAACCGAATTCAGTGTCCCATTAAAAAGATCATACACCACGATCAAGTGGGATTCATTCCTGGTATGTAAGGTTGGTTCCATATCCGCAAATCAATTAACGTAATACATCATATTAACAAAATGAAAAATAAAAATCATATGATTATATCAATAGATGCAGAAAAAGCTTTTGACAAAATCCAGCAACCATTTATGATAAAAACTCTTAGCAAAGTGGGAATAGTGGGATCATATCTCAACATAAGAAAGGCCATATATGATAAGCCCACAGCAAACATTGTACTCAATGGGGAAAGGCTAAAAGCTTTCCCCTTAAAATCAGGAACAAGACAAAGCTGCCCACTTTCACCACTTCTATTCAACATAGTTCTGGAAATTCTGGCCACAGCAATCAGACAAGAAAATGAAATAAAAGGCATCCAAGTTGGAAAGGAGGAAGTAAAATTGTCATTATATGCAGATGACATGCTACTATATAGAGAGAATCCCAAAGACTCCACCAAAAACTGTTAGAACTCATAAATGAATTTAGTAGGGTAGCAGGATACAAAATTAACATTCAGAAATCAGTTGCATTTGTATACACCAATAATAAACTCTCAGAAGAAGAAATCAGGAACTCAATCCCATTGACAATTGCTTCAAAAACAATAAAATACCTAGGAATAAATTTAACCAAAGAAGTAAAAGACCTGTACTCAGAAAATTATAAGACGTTGAAGAGAGAAATCAAAGGAGATACAAATAAATGGAAATACATACCATGTTCATGGATAGGAAGAATTAATAGAGTTAAAATGTCAATACTACCTAAGGCAATATATAGATTCAATGCAATTCCTATCAAACTACCAAGAACATTTTTTCAGAAATAGAACATATCATCCGAAAAGTTATATGGAGCCATAAAAGACCCCGAATAACCACAGCAATCTTGAGAAATAAGAACAAAGTGTTAGGTATCACGCTACCCGACATCAAATCATACTACAAGGCTACAGTAATCAAAACAGTATCTTACTGGCATAAAAACAGACACATAGATCAATGGAACAGAATAGAGAGCCCAGAAATAATCCCATCCATGTACGGTCATTTAATCTATGACAGTGGAAGCAAGAACTTACATTGGAGTAAAGATAGTCTTTTTAATAAATGTTGCTGGGAAAATTGGACTGACACGTGCAGAAAAATGAAAATGGACCACCTATTTACACCATATACAAGAACAAATTCAAAATGGATTAAAGACTTAAATGTAAGACCTGAAACCATAAAACACCTAGAAGAAAAAATAGGGAGTAAATTTGCAGACATTACCCTCAGTAATATTTTTACTGAGCTATCCCCTCGGGCAAGGGAAATAAAATAACAAAGTAACATATGGGATTACATGAAACTTAAAATATTTTTCACAGCAAATGAAATCATCAATAAAACAAAAAGCAGCCTACTGAATGGGAGAAGATATTTGCCAATGATATATCTGATAAGGGGTTAATATCCAAACTTTATAAAACACTCATTCAACTCAACCCCCCAAAAACAAACAACCCAATTAAAAAATGGGCAGAGGGTATGAAGAGACATTTCTCTAAAGAGGGCATACAGATGGCCAACAGGCATATGAAAAAATGTTCAACCTCACTAATCATTAGAGAAATGCAAATAAAAACCACAATGAGGTGCCACCTCACTCCAGTCAGAATGGCTATCATCAACAAATCAACAAACAACAAGTGCTGGCGAGGTTGTGGAGAAAAGGGAATCCTGGTGCACTGTTGGTGGGAATGCAGATTGGTTCAGCCATATGGAAATCAGTATGAAGGAATTTCAAAAAACTGGAAATGGAACTACCGTATGACCCAGCAATTGCACTCTTGGGTATCTATTCAGAGAAGCCCAAGACGCTAATTTGAGAAAATATATGCACCCCTATGTTTATTGCAGCACTATTTTCAGTAGCCAAGAGTTGGAAACAACTGAAATGCCCATCGGTTGACGACTGGATTAAGGTACTGTGGTACATTTATACAATAGAGTATCACTCAGCTATAAAGAAGAATGAAATCTTACCATTTGCAACGATATGGGTGGACCTAGAGAACATTATGTTAAGTGAAATAAGTCAGTCACAGAAAGACAGATACCATATGATCTCACTTATATGTGGAATCTAAAGAACTGAATAAATGAGCAAAGTAAACAGAAATAGTCTCAGAGATATACAGGAAAAACTGATGGTTGCTGGCTAGGAGTGGGGCGGGGACGAGGGAGGAGGGGAAGGGAGACCATTTCATGGACGGTGTAAAGGCTTGATTACTGCACTGTATACCTGAAGCTGATGTTGTATAATATTGTATGTCAACTATAAGTGATATATATATATATATATATATATATATATATATATATATATATATATATGGCCATGGGATGTGGAGTATAGTGTGGGAGTGGAGTTGATGGAATTGTAATACATATGTATGATTTCGAGGCGGGGGTGTGGGGCGGCTGGTTGGGGGTGGAGGGTTGTCACCTTGAGGGGTAAAAAGTATAACTATTGCCCCATGTTGTACGCCTGAAACTAATTTTTAAAAATTGGCCTACAGAAAGCTAGATTATAAGAGTATACACTGTATCGATTCTATTAATTACATGTAATGAGTTCACAAACAGGCAAAATTAAATTAAAGTGTTAAGTGGGATATAAAACTGATAACAACAAAGGAACAAGACAAACAAAGAATCAAAAACTCATAGACACAGACAATACTTTAGTGGTTACCAGAGGGTAAGGGGGGAAGGGAGATGGTAGAAGAGGGTAAATGGAGTCAAATATATAGCGATGGAAGGAGGAATGACTCTGGGTGGTGAACACACAACGCAATATATAGATGATGTATTATAGAAATGTACACTTGAAACCTATATAATTTTACTAACCTATGTCACCCCAATACATTTAATTCTTTAAAAAGTCAAACCACTGGCTAGATTTGCTGAGGTGGCATATGGTGTGACCGTGTAAGGGCATGAGGGTGCTTTTTGGTTGCTGGCAATGTCCAATCACTGGACCTGCATTGTACTTAGGGTCATGCTTGTGATGTAATAATTTACTGAGCGGTACATTTTTGTGTCGTGCAATTCCATTTTTGTGTTGTATCCCACTGAAAAGTTACATAAAGCATTGTAAATAAATAGACTCCCAGGAATGTATGTAAAGCACTGATTCTTTGCTGATTTGTATATATAAGCTACCAATTAATAACAGAGATTATTAGAAAATCCCTCATATGTTTGTAAATTAGACATACCTCCTGAATAACCCATGGCTCTAAGAAGAAATCACACTGAAGTCAGAAAATGGTTTGAACTGACTAATATTGAAAACTTAGGAGTCCTTTGCCTGCTAAGAATAATAACCTCTCCTCTTGTGATGGTAGATCACCCAGGGAAGAGTCTCCTGCATCTATGGGAAAAGACAAGATGTCAGCAGTTTTTGCACCAAGTTGCGGATGAGGCTAAGGGTTGAGCTGTTAGGTAGATTTTACACTTAACACCTCTACAGTGGGTTCGGGTGCCTGAGGTTCCAAACTCCATAAATCTGCTGCCTCATCCCCTCCAGAGAGTAAATCTCTCCTCACACCCCCAAGGACTGGGAGAAAGCAATTTGCCCAGCTACTGGGAGGTGAGAGGGCTTCTGGGTGTCTAAATGTTTCTTAACTCTGCTTTAGAGCAATCATGCAATTTACGACCCCACCATTAACCCTAACTTGCCGGGGTGCATGCCACTGCCAATCTCGCAGACAGTTTGAAGGTCTGCTGAGGGGGGTTAAAGATGTTGGCTTCGGGGCTTTCCTTACTGCTGGATTCGGTGAATCGCTCTTAGGTCACTCATCTGTCTGCTTTCCATCTTCTAATATTTTATTAATATTGTCTCCTCATCCATCCTTTTTGTCCTTGTGGGGTTAGGCCTCCAACGAAAAGAGCTGGCTAGGAGTGAGGGAAGAGGAAGAGAGGAAAACAAGATGAACGAGAAAGAGAATGGATGAAGGACATGAAAAAGCTGGGTAACTTGGTAGCAGGAACAAGGGTCCACTGACAAGAGGAAACAGCTCCTTACCCCGTTGTGGTCTGTCAGTCAGATCCCGAGGTGTGGGCATCTGATTGGACTTCATGTTCACACCTTGGTTAGTGGAGGGCAGGGCACCACAGGTGATAGTCCCATCATGCTGCAAAAATGGAAGAGGGTGGTTGCCACCAAAGTAAAAGGGAAGGCAGTTACCCAAAGAGACAAGAAGGAGATGCTGGATGGCAGAAAACCAAATGCCAATGACATTTCCTTCACTGAGCCCAGCATGGAAATTACTTCCCTTATTGTTCACACTCGTAGCGCCTTGTCATTTAATTTCACATCACGTATCATAATTTGCAACAAAACAATGATGTCTGAGATTAATTTTGCGATTGTACTGACCTACGAGGCTGAAAGCTCGATATACATGGCCCATATTAGGTCGATCATAATTGAATGAATTAATTCTTAGTCTTTCCATTAGGTAACTGGATAGGGGCGGGGAAGGGAGGATGAGAGCAAGAACAAAGTATAAAGAGAAAGAGGAAGAGGAAGGAAAAGAGGGCAGAACAATGGAGGAGCAGAATAAAAAACTAAGCAGGGAGAGAAGAGATGAGGGATAGGGAAAGGCAGAGGGAGGAGAAACTGAAAGACAATGCAGGTAGGTGTGAGGGAGGGATAAGGGAAAGTGGAAAGATGACAGGGTAATGCCACATTTTGAAGTGGTCATGGCACAGCCTGACCCACAATAATTCTATGGGCCAACCAGCATGACACAGAGAATGAAGTGTGTGTGTGTGTGTGTGTGTGTGTGTGTGTGTGTGTGTGTGCGTGTGTGCGCACACATGCACACATTTCTGTATATGCATTCACCTTTGTGTTTTGAGTGTAATAATAATAATCACAAGGATCAATGTACCTGTGGAAATGCTGAGTTCTTTCAATGTGAGTGTTTTGCTCAAATCTATTCTCAAGGGCCTTTATAGCAGAACCACCTCTGCTTTTCACACTCAGCCTAATGCATCACTTAGCTTCAGTTCCCATGGTAACCAAGGTCTCTATGTCCTGTGATGTCTAGGGACAATGGATGAGACAAACAGAAAGGCAGATAAATGTCCATGCTCTGTCTTCCTCTGAGGTACACAGACACTGTTCAGCGATTTGAAAAGCACATTCTACTTAGTTCCATCTTGCCCTGTACCCGCTGCCTGGTGGAGGTGGATAAAAATTGTAGAGCACCCCAATACAAACCTAGAATTTCTAAGCCTCCACAATCCACCTACATGTTTGGGAGGCCTAGGTTCCTTGTCCCCTAGCCACCTTCTTACCAACAATCTGTTTTACCTTCAAACCATGCCCATGGAATCCAAGATTACCACTATCCAACCCACTTCCCCTGTTCCCACCCCGTAGCCCCTACCATGTTATAGAGGTTTCTACTAGCCCCAATTTCCTGACACAAACCTCTGTTCCAGTCAGAGTTCAGAAGTACTGCTCCCAGAACAGTTCCTCGATTCCCAGAAGGGGAGTCACCCAGTACAAACAACTCTCTGCTCTCCTCTTAGGCTTGGGAGATCTCTACCCAGACCATGGGAACTGTTGATGGGGCTCCTACTTCCTCCCCTACCCCTGTTTTACCTCAGACTTGGGGAGACTTAGTGGAGGGAGGTCTCTTCCTGTCTCCTGATTTTGAAAAAAAAAGCAGCACTAAGATGTTCCGTTCTAAGTCACTAAGAAGATAGCTCTTCTCTACCCCCAATTCTAAGTCACAAAGAAGACAGCTCTTCCCTATCCCCTGTTCTAAGTAGCCAACTACCTCCTCTGCATTTACTTTCAGCTTCAGAAGCCAGACAAGCAAGGTACCAGTCAGGACGTGGGACCTCCCAGGACGCCATTGTTTTGTGAGTAACGGGCAGCACAAAAGTTGGAAGTATGTCCACATCTACTCTTCCCTTCTCTCCCAGTATTTTATGATGTCTCCGGAAGTCCATTTGTGCAGCTTCACTCTCTTCCTGGGTCCCACCCGCCCACCATGTCTCATATGCTGGAACCTCTCCGTCCAAAAACATCAAAGCCATCTCATCTCCCCTTCAGTTGAAAAACCCACAGTGGACAGAACGCAAAGTCTTGCTCACTCTCCTGATCTCAGTCTTTTTGTGTCATTTAGTCTATGTTTGTGACGGGAGTTTGCCTCATGACCACTGCCAGTATCCATCTGCCAGCCACTTCTCTATGTCTCACAACCCTCTCAGGGGATCTCAGATCTGCTTGGATGCTGGTCTCTGTGAATGTTCAGGAGAAGAGTCCCTTGGAGTAGGATCTATAGGAAAATAATGCAAGGAAGGCAATGCTTTGCTTGATGCCCTGCTCCTTAAATCCCCTAAACACCACCCTTAGACTCTATGAGAACAGCAGATTTTAATTACAGGTGAAAGGTAACTAGAAGGAATTATAGTATTGTACTACTAGGGAATGGTAGCTAAATATCACTGTTCATAGAGTCCAGGGAAAATCACCCACCTTCTGCTCCCCCCTTCCACTTGAAGAAATGTTAATACTTTCTTGGGAGATTCCCTTCTGGGCTAATCCTTGCTTCTAGCTTTTCTTCTCTGTCTTGAGGACTGCTCTTTTCCCCCGCTGCCCTGAAAATGAGGAAGTCCCCTCCATTAATATGTTTCATTGTAGGGATTTCTTTTTTCTTAACAATGGGTTCTATCTACGCCTCTACCCTTCCCTAAACATACAAACACACGCAGACATTTATACACATGACACAGAACTACAAGTAGCATGCAATCATCTCTAACCAATACATCTCTCACAATTTAAATTCACCAGTCTAGATTAACTGCCATTACTCAGTGTGGATCTTATAGACTTCAAACTTCATTCCCTTTTCTTCTGACAATTACTGGTTTGCTAATCTCTCATTTTCAATGTGGTCACCCATAGGGATGCAGGTATGAGCATGTTTTTAATAAGAGTATGGGGGGGGCTGGTGTGTCATAATTTTAACAAAGCCAGCATCTCCAGTTGATCTCTTCTTTACTCTTACCCTTTAAAAGATTTCACCTTTGCTGATAACTATTTTTCTCTTGCATATTCATATTCTCCTGCTTTAGTGGTGATTTTCATCAGCATAAAATCATGGTCCACTATCCTCCCCTTTAAACAAACATCTTCCTTTGATGACACTTCCCTTTCCATTATTGTTTCATATTCCTGCTGCACTTCACAGCAAAACTTTCATGATAAATTCTTTAAATGGGTTGTCTTCACATACTCATGTCCCCCTCTCACAGGTATTGCATCCCCTTCTGTTCTCTAAACTCATTTTTTCTTGTTCTCCAATAGCTGGCAAAATGGTAAATTAAATATCATTCCTCAGCCCTTATTTAACTTCTTTGTATCATTGAACATGCTGCTTACTTCATTTTTCTTGAAATCTTCTGGATTCCGTGAACCACCATCCTCTGGTTTTCTTCCTTCTTGTGTGGATCTTATTTTTTTACTCATTTTTTTACCCTCTTCATCTTAACTGCGCTACAGATTCTGATTTGGGGCTCTCTGTTCCTTTCTGTACTTTTCTTTCTTAGAAATTTATTTTAATCAATTTTTATTTATTAAATATTTGTAGATTTTTGTATGTGAGCCATACCTCTGATATAAAGTGGTTTTAAAATAAAATAAAGTATGTTTATTTTCCCTTTCTAACTGTAAGTAACACCTACATCTGCCAACCTCTGTGTGATTCAGGTTGTTTGGTTATGAACAACAAAAAAAGGCTCAGGATCTCTCAGCCAAAAATAAATCTTATTCAAGGATATCAGGTTGCACATGTCATCAATAAGAGAGCTGGAGAACCAGGATTGCAAACCAAGCAGGATCTATGTGAGTCTGAGAGCTAGAACCAATTATGAAGGTCATGTTTGAGGAATAGCCTAGTTCTCATACTTTGTTTGTGATATTGCTACTCTGATAAAAAGGTTGCTTTGGGGCTCTCTGCCTTATATAATTACCTACTAAAACCCTTTATATTTATTTCTTTTGTAAATAAGTTAAAGGTAAATCTATAATCTGCATGTGTATGGTGTGATCAAGAAATACAGTGAATGTATAAATTAAAAAAAAATATTACAGTAAAAGACACATTGCCATTAATCCCCCTCAAGATACACCTCCTCACTTCAAACACACTTATCTGAAAAGTCTTCTTTCGTGAGTGTCTTTAGTTATGTTGTTGTGCCTGCCTCGATGAATCGTTTTGACTTTGGGGAAGAGCCGGAAGTTGCATGGTGTCACATCCGGTGAATAAGGTGGATGAGGACACACTGCAATGCTTTTATTTGATAGAAATTGCCTTATACCAAAAGTGATGTGTAACACGGAGCATTGTCATGGTGGAGGATGATTTATGACACACTTTAAAACACACCTTCTCTTAACCATAGCTCGCACTCAACTGACTGCAATGAACAAGTTGAAACTTATCACATACTGTTACTAAGATTTCATCTGCGGCGTCTCATATTGAAGATCCATGCCTTTCTGTTGGATGGCACACGGAAGCAGCATTCACCTTATTTTGTGAGTACAACAGAAAGGCTCCGTGTCACACACACCTGGGTTCCCACCTTCTGCACAGCTGGAGCTGCATCGCCCTGGAAAATCTTGAGTGCTCGCTGCTGGCCCCACCCAACAAGCTGAGGATTAAAGTGGGCAGAGGGCCTGAGGCAACCTGGGAAATCTTTGTTGGAGGGTGTTAGCCAAGACCTGAGCCTCAGCATTGATGGGGAAGTGGCTGACCATAGTGTTCTCAGGGCATTTTTGCGGGGTGGTCCTGGGCCCAGCAAAGGTGCAGAACACATTACTGCTCTGCATTTGGAGAAATCATAGATGACAGCCCTTAACTACCTGGAACCCCACTCCACCTACCTAGAGTTGCATTGCCCGGAGCACTCTGCACACCTGGGTGGCTGGACCCATCCTCCACAAACCTAGGAGGAAGTTTTTTCAGCAGCAGACAATCTGCAATGGCCTGGGGAGATTTTGGTGGTGGATAATGACCCCAAAACTGTACTGCAGCCACTCGGGAATCTGCGAGCCTGAGGTGGTGGTGGGCTGCAGTGTTCTCGAGGTGCTAGGCAAGGTGGTCACAGGCTGGGTACTGGTGTAAAACCGAATCTGCATTAACATCATAAAAACCACTGGTCACATCTCATGACTCCCTTAAACCCCACCCTGCCCAGCTAATGCTGTATCACTGAAGACACTCTCAACACTGGGCCAACCAGCACATCATGTGCCCCTAAGGAGCTTCTTTCAAAGGCCAGGCCCTTATGTGCAGCTGGCAGGTGGCAATAGGCCTAGGAGGTTTTGGGCCTTTTGCTAAGCTATCTCAGGTACAATTTTGCTGTAAGCCAGCCTCAGTTCACAGTGAGATCACTCCCACACAACTCCAGGTCCAGCACAGGCAGCAGCCAACCACATATAGCTTTGAGGCTCCCACCAGGTAGCCATGGGCAGGTAACAGGCAAGGCTGAACAAGGCAGCTCTGTCCAAGAGACACCAGAAACAACACACCTGGAGGTCAGCTTCAGACCACACCAGAGCACTGCCTGTTTAGCCCCAGAAGCAGCACACCAAAAGGGGGCTTTTTAACACATACAAGACCCCATGGGGTCAAAGCCTCCTATGAGGGGACAGCCCCCACAAAGTAGCTCATACACTGTGGGCACAGCCAGTCCTCACAGTTAGTCAGCCTGGGAGTCAATCCCACCCACTAATGCACCAAAATCAATCAATGCTCAACTACACCAGGAGAACACACACAACACACAAGGGACACTCCTGGGACACATGCACAGGAGATTAGGGAGACTGCACAATTTGACTACACAGGACACATACCACATAAGGCCACCCAGCAAAGACGGACAGACATAGGAGATCTACCTAACACACAGAAGCAAACACGGAGATGCAGCCAGAATGAGGAAAAAAGAACAACAATAAAAACAAAAACAAAAAACAAACAAACAAAAACCCCACATGTCCCAAATAAAACCTCCTGAAATGGAATTAATGAAATGGAGGCAACCAACCTACCAGAGACAGAGTTCAAAACACTGATCATAACAATGCTTAAGAAACTTAGTGAAAATTTCCACAAAGAGATAGCAAGCATAATAAAGGACATAGAAACTGTAAAAAAGAACCACTCAGAAACAAAGAATACAATAACTGAAAAGAAGAATACATTAGAAGGAATCACCAGCAGATTAGATAAAGCAGAGGATAGAATCAGTGACTTAGAAGACAAGGTAGCGGAACACACCCAATTGGAACAACAAAAAGAAAAAAGAATATAAAACAATGAAGATAGTTTAAGGGACCTGTGGAACATCAAACATAATAACATGCACATTGTAGGCGTACCAGAAGGAGAAGAGAGGGAGCAAAGGATTGAGAACTTATTTGAAGAAATAGTGACTGAAAATTTCCTTAACCTGGTGAAGGAAATTGACATACAAGCCCATGAAGTGCAGAGTCCCAAGAAAGATGAATCCAAACAGGCTCACACCAAGACACATCATAGTTAAAAAGCAAAGGTGAAGGACAAAGAGATAATTCTAAAAGTAGCAAGAGAAAGACAACTAGTTAATTATAAGGAAGCTACCATAAGACTACCACCTGATTTTTCTACAGAAATTTTGCAGGCCAGAAGGGAGTGGCAGGAACTATTCAAAGTGATGAAAAACAAGAGCCTACAACCAAGACTGTTCTACCCAGAGAGGCTACCATTTAAAATTGAAGGAGACCATATATGAGTGGATTTATTTATGGGCTCTCTATTCTGTTCTGTTGATCTATGTGTCTGTTTTTATGCCAGTACCATACTGTTTTTATTACTATAGCATTGTGGTATGATTTGGTGTCAGGTAAAGTGATACCTCCCATTTTTTTCTTATTTCTCAAGATTGCCATGGCTGGGTCTTTTATGCTTCCATATAAATTTTAGGATTATATATTCGATTTCTGAGAAAAATGTCATTGGTAGTTTGATAGGAATTGCGTTGAATCTATATATTGCCTTAGGTAATATTGACATTTTAACTGTATTAATTCTTCTTATCCATACACATGGTATGTGTTTCCATTTATTTGTATCTTCTTTAATTTTTCTCTCCAGTGTCTTATAATTTTCTGAGTTTGGGGAATATAATCAATAATGTTGTAAAAATTATATAAGGTGTCAGATGGGCACATGTCTTTTAGGGCGACCACTTTGTGGATGGTGTAGATGCTTGAACACTGTACTGTATACCTGAAGCTGAATAATATTGTATGTCAACTATAATTTAATATATATATGTATATATAGTCACAGGATATGTAGTATAGGGAATAGATGGAATTGTAACAGATATATACAATGTCATAAGGGCAATAGATTGGAGGAGGGGGGTTATCACTTTGTGAGGGGTAAAAGGTCTAATTATTACATTTTTTGTACACATGAAACTAATAATAATAATAATAATAATAATAATAGTAATAATAATGAAATTGAAGGAGAGATAAACACCTTCCCAGATAAGAAAAAGCTAAAAGAAATCATTACCACTAAGCCAGTATTACAGGAAATGTTAAAATATTTCTTTAAGCAGAAGAAAGGAGAAACAAAGTAGCAAAGACCAAAAAAAAAAAAAGAATAATAAAATGGCAATAACAATTTATCTATCAATAATCACTTTAATGTAAATGATTAAATGCCCCAATCAAAAGACATAGGGTAGCTGAGTGGATAAGAAAACAAGACCCATGCATATGTTGTCTACAAGAGACCCACTTCAGATTGAAAGACACACACAGACTGAAAGTAAAGGGATGGGAAAAGATATTTCATGCAAATGGAAATGAGAAAAAAAGCTGGAGTAGCAATACTTATATTGAACAAAATAGACTTTAAAATGAAGACTATTATAAAAGAGAAACAAGGACATTACATAATAATAAACTGATCAATCCAAAAAGAGGACATTATCCTAGTAAACATCTATGCACCCAACATAGGAACACTGAAATATATAAAACAAATATTGACAAACAAAACGGCACAGATCCACAGTAACACAATCTTAGTAGGGGTTTTTAACACCCCACTGACACCAAAGGACAGATCCTCCACACAGAAAATCAACACGAAACGAGCACCCTTAAGTGACACATTAGACCAGAAGGATGTAATTGATAATTTTAGAGCATTTCACCCCAAAGCAGCAGGATATATTCTTTTCGAGTGTACATGAAACATTTTCCAAGATAGGCCACGTCAGGCCACAAAGCAAGTCTCAATAAATTTAAGAAGATTGAAATCATATCAAGTGTCTTCTTTAACCACAGTGATATGAAACTAGAAATCAATTACATTAAAAAACTGAAAAACACACAAACACATGGAGACTGAATAACATGCTACTAAATAATGAATGGGTCAACAATGATATTAAGGAAGAAATAAAAAAAATACTTTGAGGGCCGGCCGAGTGGCGCGAGGGTTAAGAACTGGCTTGGGACGCCAGGGGGCCCCGGTTCGGATCCCACATATGAGGGCCAGGGACACTGCCCTCTACAGCTAAGATGCTGAATAACAGCTCAACCTGGAGGTTGGCTGCTGCGACGGCATAGGCTGCAGCCCCTGTGGCAGTGGGTTGCCATGGGCTACCGTGTGTAGCCAGCAGCCAGCGTGAGCGGCCAGCAGCCGCAGTGAGTGGCCGTCCAGAAGCCGGCGAATGATCTGCCTCTCCCGGGAAGAGCGCAATGATGGTGCAAACTTGGGCCAGTGAAGCAACGTCGTCCACAACTAGACTGAAGTACAAAAGGACAGCAACTTGTCTGTTCCCCTTCCCCCAATTCCCCAGCACTGTTCCCATACCCCAATTCCCCAATAAAAAAAAAATCTTTAAAAAAAAAAAAAGAATAGGCCACATCGAGACTGTAAGAGGGGCAGAGATGCCAAACAAACTGACCTCAAACCCAAAGGTAGTGGGTGGGTTCAGCACCAGAAGGGACACCTTGGCAGAGGAGGCCCTCTTTGAAGAGTGAGGAGTCCCACCCCCACACTGGTCTCCCCAACCCAAGGGTCCTGTGCCAGAAAAAGGAGTCCCCACATCTGGCAGAGAAAATCAGTGAGGACACCATCCGTCTATCCCAGTGAGACAGAAGGTGGCTGGAAACCCAGATGTCCTTTTGAAGGATGTGCACACAGACACACTTGCTTGTAAGAACTCACCCTAGGCTCCAGTGGAGGGCCAGCAACTCGAGAAGTACCAGAGACATAGAGGGAAAGACTGAGTTGCGTGGTTTCAGAGCAAGGGCTACAGGGACAGCTGCTATTATTTTTGTGTGGAGCCCACTTCACATGTAGTCTACAGGAAGGTGTCATCTTTTCTGTGTTGAACCCACCCCCACGGGGCCAAATCTGAGACTTCACTGGTCTGATAAAATCCAAACATGCACCACCTTGGTGAGTCCCTTTGGCCCTAGCCCACCCAACTATTGGGGCATCGCCCAGGGCACTTTTGGCTCCTGGGTGGCCTGCCCTGCCTCACAAGCTTCTATAGCAGCGAACACCCTGCAGTGACCTGGGAAACACGGTGGCAGTTGTTCAGCCCCAGCTTGCACTGCAGCTTTTCTTGGGTGGCTCTCACAGATCTGTGGGCTTGAGGCAAGCATTAGCATCCAAGTTGTTGTCAGGGCATTTTATGGAGTGGCCACAGGCTCAGCACAGGTGCAAGAACTGAATCTACATTAACTTTGTAAAAACCACCAGCCATACCCCATGACTCCCTGGAACTGCATCCAGCTCAAGTAACATGGTATTGATGGGGGCACTGTCAACACCAGGTCAACCAGCCCAGCCCATGCACCTAAAGAGGCTGTTTCAGCAGCTGAGCCTTACAGGGAGTCAGCAGGTGGCAATAGGCCTAGGGGGACCCTGGACCTTCCTGTAAGCTGCCCGATGCTTGATACTGGTGGTAGCTACTTAGTACACAGTGAGGCCACTCCCACATGCCTACAGTTCCAACACAGGCAGCAACCAACTGCATATAGTTTGGTAGCTCCTATCAGGTAACCGTGGGCCAGTCACATGCAAGGCTGAAATTAGCCCGCATGGGAGCCCCTCATAAGATTCACCAGAAACAACAAACCAAGAGGCCCACCTCAGACCATACAAGAGCACTACCTGATTAGCACCATAAGTGGCAAATCTCATTAGGCACAAGAACCCGCTCATGGTAATCCCCCTCTGAAGGGTCAGCCTTCATACAGCAGCTGACACATTGCGGCCATAGGCAATCCTCACAGTCAGTCATCCTGAGAGTCAATTGAACCCACTGACATACCAAAAGCAATCATGGCTCAACTACAACAGGATAATACACACAGCACACACAAAGGACACTTCTGGAACACACGTACAGGTGATAAGAGAGAGTGCCACAGGACCACACAGGACAACTAGTACATAAGTCCACCAAGGAAAGCCTGAGAGACATAGGAGATATACGTAACGCACAGAAGAAAACACAGAGAGGCAACCAGAATGAGAAAACAAAGAAACATGCCCCAAATAAAAGAACAGGAGAAAACTCCAGAAAAAGAACTAAACGGAATGGAGGCAACTAACCTAGCAGAGACAGAGTTAAAAACACTCGTTATAAAGATATTTAAGGAACGTAGTGAGAACTTCAATAAAGAAATAATAAGCATAAATAAGGACATAGAAACCATAAAAAAACCAATCAGAAATTAAAGAATACAATAACTGAAATGAAGAATACACTAGAAGGAATCAAGAGCAGATTAGAGGAAGCAGAGGATCAAATCAGTGATTGAGAAGACAAGGTAGCAGAAAACACTCAATAAAAACAACAAAAGAAAAAAAAAGATAATTTAAGGAAACTCTGGGACTACATCAAGCATAACAACATTTGCATCATAGAAGAGAGGGAGCAAGGGATGGAGAACCTATTTAAAGAAATAAT
The DNA here is from genome assembly GCA_031876335.1 of Hipposideros larvatus. Classification (NCBI taxonomy): domain Eukaryota; kingdom Metazoa; phylum Chordata; class Mammalia; order Chiroptera; family Hipposideridae; genus Hipposideros; species Hipposideros larvatus. The sequence continues at coordinate 106,856,138 of CM063105.1, read as the reverse complement.
TACTGAAAACTTCCCTACCTGGTGAAGGAAATAGACATACAAGACCAGGACATGCAGAGAGTCCCAAACAAGATGAACCCAAATAGGCCCACACCAAGACACATCATAATTAAAATGGCAAAGATTTTAATCAGTGAAGATACCATCTGTCTGTTCCAGTGAGATACAAGGTGGCAGGAAACTCAGACATTCTCTTAAAGAACATGCTCACAGACTCACTTGTTTGTAAGTACTCACCCTGGGCTCCGGTAGAGGACCAGCAACTTGAGAGGTACCAGAGACGTACAGGCAAAGACTTTATTTTCAAATGAAAATTCACTTCTGTGAATTCACATTTGTTTTTCTCAACAGGCCCACATTTTTAAGTTTTACTAATCGGTACATTTGAGATTTTAACAGAAAAATCAATTTTTCCACACGAGCTACATTTTCTATGATTAAGTCAGTTTATATCCATGGTTCTTGGTCACTGGAGGTGGGTTCATGCTTCTCTTTCCACTACACCTCTCTCCAGCGAAAGCCCCCTTCTCGAAAACCCTTTTCTCACTCCTTTCTTAGAAGAAAGACTGGTGTGATGAGCCAGTTTCTGGAGCATTGTGAGCAGTACCACCGTGCACTGTGAGTTGACACCCATGAATGTAGGTCATGTCTATGCTCTTTTCTCTCTTAGGAGACTAAGCAGTAAGCTGAGTCAGATCCTACCTCTGAAGGCTGGGAGCTGCCATATTACTCTCTCTTCCGTTCTTCTCACTGCAGATTTTGCATTCAGCCATCCTTGAACATTAGGAGTCAGCTGGTGGTAAAATGCAGAATTAGAGTCAAATAGATCCTACTTCATTCTTGAACCCATACCTGTGCTTCAACCCTACTCAACCAGAAGGCCCTACACTGAGGGGTACCAGAAACCGACCTAGTGAATGATATACTGCATACTTGTGTGTACGTCTCCTTTAGGGGAAGTTCTGTGAGAGGGCAGAGTGGCAATGTAGGGTAAGAGGATGGCATTGTTGTGTCCTCTGAAAAAATACTAGTCCCATACTGTCAGGTTCTCACCAGGAACTCCACACTTTCACAGGTCTCTCACTCAAATGCAGATGGTGAACACATGTACTCAAATGTCATAACCCACCTTGAAATGTCACATGTACCCATTCAAATAGACATGCCCTCAGGTATTGCCATGTTCTCATCCAGAAGTCAGCACTTCGTTATTTGCAGGCATGGTTATTGCACTCAACATTAAAAGACAAGGTACATTTCTGCAGTTCTTAATTGTTTCAACCATTTGCAATATCATCATGCCTCCCTTTTCTCTTTTCTGCTTCTTCCCCATTCATTATTTAGGGAATTTTATCCTACATGGCCTTTTGGGCACCTGCTCTCAACTTTGGGTTCATATGAAGATGTCACCAAGTGCCCTTCTGCCTTCCTGGGATCCACGGTAATGCAAAAACAGGTCCACTGATAACCTGGATGTGAGGTTTGGTTGATAACAGGACTGGTCAAGGCCTCCTGAATGCTGGTTGTTAATCTGTTCTCACAATACGAAGATTGTCTCATTTGGATATGATTTTATCTCTCAGTAATTTGACCTTAACATTTAGATTGTCCAAACTGGCAAACATTCCCAGGCCAACAAGCTGTCTCCTGCTGTATTTCAGTTGCCACAATTAAAGTTAAAATTGGACACTTCAGTTCATCTTCAGTAAATACTCCCACATACCCAGCTAATTGTTGTCTTTCCTCGCATACAATGTTATTTTTATGTACCTCACATTTTATAATTGTTTCACATTTTAAAATACACAAGACATATTGAGAAATGCCTTTCAGTTTTTACTAAGTCATATATTTTAAATTTTGTCATGCAGCATTACTACCAATTTCCAATATATATTTTCCTTTGCACAATAATCTCACACTTGCAAGCACATGTCAACTATTAATATAACCATAGTCAAAATGGGATGAGATAAATATCTGTTCAGTGACCAGTTGCCAAATATGCCTCCACATAAGCAGGTGAAGACTGCTCTATAGCCTCTATAATCCATCTAAACTGCCTGTTCCGCAACAGTTTCTCCAGCACTGGAAAATCAATTCTCAGTTTCCATAGGCTCTGGTCATGCCCACATTCCTCTCCCATCCCAAAATAAATCCACTACTGAGATCACACTCATTTCACATGGTGCCATCACTCAAATTGAATCATAGTGAAAAATGATCACACATGAAGTACTCCATAATACATTTTCAGGAAAGGGAAATGAGAATTGTAATGGCAAAGTTAAGATAGATGTGGTAAAGTGGTTTTAAGATGGGAGACACTCTTATTTCAGTTCACCTGAATACTGAATATCTTGGCTAAATGACTCAGTAACAGACAATATGGACAATAGTGGCTCACAGTGAATTATAAATCAAAATATAACTTCAGAAAATTTTTTACATTTGCAACTTATTTATTAACATTCACTTGATGTTTAGTGGACATAGCTGACAATATTTATTTGTGCCAGGTAACTAACTTATTAATGGCTTCTGAATGTAAGTCCCTTATTTGGTAAATTTATTTTTATTTAACATATTAACAATACCAGCATGAGCAATTTTGTTTAGCGAGAGGATTACGTAATATCCCAGGGTCTCAGAAAGGGGCATGGATACTTCATCATGAACTGTTGAAAGAATTCTCCAAATAAACATTTTAACAATAACAAATGCAACAGTTTATGGTATTCATTACTGAGAGAGGAGGCCTCCACCTGTTTTGTCTGTTCCTTACAGCGCTTCCATTAGAAATTTTCAAAAACATTCCTGTCAAATTCTTTGAACCATCAACTACATCAAAAGTTAAAACTCCTTGACATGTGAGGTTTTTAAAAATGGACATTTTCTTATGACAGAGTAGTAGTCCATTGTTTATATATACCACAACTTCTTTTTTTTTTTAATTGGGGAATTGGGGGGATGGGAACAGTGCTGGGGAATTGGGGAAAAGGGAACAGACAAGTTGCTGTCATTTTGTTCTTCAATCTACTTGTGGAGGACGCTGCTTCACTGGCCCAAGTTGGCACCATCATTGCGCTCCTCCCTGGGGAGGCAGATCAGTCACTCCCTGGGGAGGCAGATTCTGGACGGCTGCTCACTGCAGCTGCTGGCCGCTCACGCTGGCTGCTGGCTACATATGGTAGCCCATGGCAACCCACACAGGGACTGCAGCCTACGCCATCGCAGGTGACTCACGGCAGCCCAGCTCCATGTTGAGCTGTTGTTCAGCATCTTAGCTGTAGAGGGCAGTGTCACTGGCCCTCACATGTGGGATCCGAACCGGGGCCCTCTGGCATCCCAAGCGAGTTCTTAACCATCGTGCCACTCGGCCGGCCCCCACGACTTCTTTATCCAATCATCTGTCCAAGCACACTTTGGTTGTTTCCATGTCTTGGCTACCGTAAATAAAGCTGCAATGAACATAGGAGCACATATATCTTTATGGAAAAATGTTTTCAGATTTTTAGGTAGATACCCAAGAGAGAAATTGCTGGGTCATATGGTAATTCTATTCTTAATTTTTGAGGAACCTCCACACTGCCTTCCATAGCAGCTACACCAATCTGCATTCCAACCAACAGTGTATGTGGGTTCCTTTTTCTCCACAGCCTCTCCAACACTTGTTATTGTTTGTCTTGTTGATGATAGCCATTCTAACTGGTGTGAGGTGATATCTCATTGTGGTTTTTATTTGCATTTCTCTGATGATTAGCGATGTTGAGCATTTTTTCATATGTCTATTGGCCATTTGTATGTCATCTTTGGAGAAATGTCTATTCAGGTCTTCTGCCCATTATTTAATTGGGTTGTTTGTTTTTTTGATGTTCAGTTGTATGAGTTCCTTTTATATTGTGAAAATTATCCCCTTATCAGAGGCGTTGTTTGCAGAAATCTTCTCCAATTTGGTTGGTTGTCTCTTTATTTTGTCAATGGTTTCTTTTGCTGTGCAGAAGCTTTTTAGTTTTTTATGGTTCCATTCATTTATTTAAGCTTTTACTTCCATTGCTTTTGAAGTCAAATTCATAAAGTCTTCTTTGAACCAAAGGTCCATACATTTAGTATCTATGATTTCTTCTATGCTGTTTACTGTTTCAGTTCTTATGTTTAGGTCTTTGATCCATTTTGAGTTAATTTTGGTACATGGTGACAGATAGCAGTCTAGTTTCATTCTTTTGCATGTGGCTTTCCAATTTTTCCAGTACCATTTATTGAAGAGGTTTTCTTTTCTTCATTGTATGTTTTTGGCTCCTTTGTTGAAAATTATCTGTCTATATTTATGTGGGTTTATTTTCGGTTTTTAATTCTATTCCATTGGTTTGTGTGTCTGTTTTTCTGCCAATACCATACTGTTTTGATTATTGTTACTCTGTAGTAAAACCTGAAGTCAGGGAGTGTGATACCTCCAACATTGTTCTTTTTTCTAAGATTGCTTTGTCTATTTGGGGTCTTTTTTGATTCCATACAAATCTGATGATTTTTTGTTCCATTTCTTTAAAAACTGCTGTTGGGATTTCGATGGGGATTGCATTAAATCTGTATATTGTTTTGGGTAATATGGCCATTTTCACTATGTTGATTCTTCCAGTCCATAAACATGGAATGCCTTTCCATTTCTTTGTGTCTTCTTCAATTGTTTTTTGAAATGTCTTATAATTCTCAGGATATAAGGTCCTCCACATCAAATTTATTCCTAAGTATTCTACTCTTTTTGTTGCAATTGCAGAACAAATTGTTTTCTTTTATTTTGTTTTCTGATATGTCATTTATAGTATTTAGAAATGAAATGCATTTTTGTACATTGATCTTGGAGCCAGCAACTTTACTGTATTCATTTATTGTTTGGATATTTGGTGAGGAATTTAGGGTTTTCTGTATAAAGAACTATGTCATCTGCAAAAGGTGACAATTTAACTTTTTTAAAAATTATTTTCATTGTGAAATGCACATTTTTTAGAATTAGTTTCAGCTGAACAACACAGTGCAATAGTTATACGTTTTACCCCTCGAGGTGACAACCCCAATCTGCCACCCCACTTCCGCCCCAATATCATATATATCTACAACAATTCCCTTGACTCCACGCCCACACTATACTCCACTTCCCATGACTATACATACATACATATATATATACATATACATATATATATATATGTATATGTATATATATATATATATTCACTTACAGTTGACATACTCCACTTCCCATGACTATACATACATATATATATATATATATGTATATATATGTATATATATATTCACTTATAGTTGACATACAATATTATACAACATCAGCTTCAGGTGTACAGTGCAGTGATCAAGCCTCTACCCCATCCATGATGCAGTCTCCCTAGAAAGACATGTGACCACCTGACACCCTACAAAATATTTACAACATTATTAATTATATCCCTCAAACTATTTTTCATGTCCTTGTGGAAATATTGTAGTTACGTATTTATGCGGTCTAATACCTTCCCCTTCTCCCTCATCCCCACCCCCTCCCAACTAGCAGCCATCAGTTGTTCCTCAATATCTCTGAGACCACTTCTGTTTACGTTCCTTATTCATTCAGTTTTTTAGATTCCACATATAAGTGAAATCATATGATATTTGTCTTTCTCCAACTGACTTATTTCACTTAATATAATAGTCTCCAAATCCATCCATATCGTCCCAAGTGGTACGATTTCATTCTTCTTTATAGCAGAATAATACTCCATTGTATAAATGTACCACAGTTTCTTAATCCAATCATCTACCGAAGAGCATTTCACTTGTTTCCAAGTCTTGGCTACTGTGAATAGCGCTGCAATAAACATAGGGGTACATATATTTTTTCGAATTAGAATCTTGGTTTTCTCTGGATAGATACCCAAGAGTGGAATTGCTGGGTCATACGGTAGTTCCATTTCCAGTTTTTTGAGATATCTCCATACTGATTTCCACAATGGCTACACCAATCTGCAGTCCCACCAACAGTGCAGCAGGGTTCCGTTGACTCCACAGCCTCGCCAACACTTGTTCTTTGTTGATTTATTGATGATAGCCATTCTGACCAGAGTGAAACGGTATCTCATTGTGGTTTTTATTTGCATTTCCCTAATGTTTAGTGAGGTTGAATATTTTTCATATGCCTGTTGGCCATCTGTATGTCCTCTTTAGAGAAATGCCTCTTCATATCCCCTGCCCATTTTTTAATTCGGTTGTTTGGTTTTTTGGTGTTGAGTTGAATGAGTGTTCTATAAATTTTGGATATTAACCCCTTATCAGACATATCATTGGCAAATATCTTCTCCCATTCAGTAGGCTGTCTTTTTGTTTTATTGATGATTTCTTTTGCTGGTAAAAATCTTTTCAGTTTGATGTAATTCCATGTGTTAATTTGTTCTTTTATTTCCATTGCCTGAGGGGATATCTCAGTAAAAATATTACTCAAGGTAATGTCTACAAATTTACTCCCTATGTTTTCTTCTAGGAGTTGTATGGTTTCAGGTCTTACATTTAAGTCTTTAATCCATTTTGAATTTGTTCTTGTATATGGTGTAAGTAGGTGGTCCATTTTCATTTTTCTGCACGTGTCAGTCCAATTTGCCCAGCACCACTTATTAAATAGAGTATCTTTACCGCAATGTAAGTTCCTCCTTCCAATGTCATAGATTAAATGACCGTACATGGATGGGATTATTTCTGGGCTCTCTATTCTGTTCCATTGATCTATGTGTCTGTTTTTATGCCAGTACCATACTGTTTTCATTACTGTAGCCTTGTAGTATGATTTGATGTCATGTAGCGTGATACCTAACACTTTGTTCTTATTTCTCAAGATTGCTGTGGCTATTCAGGGTCTTTTATGGCTCCATATAAATTTTCGGATTATATGTTCTATTTCTGAGAAAAATGTTCTTGGTAGTTTGATAGGAATTGCATTGAATCTATATATTGCCTTAGGTAGTATTGACATTTTAACTCTATTAATTCTTCCTATCCATTAACATGGTATGTATTTCCATTTATTTGTATCTTTTTTGATTTCTCTCTTCAACGTCTTATAATTTTCTGAGTACAGGTCTTTTACTTCTTTGGTTAAATTTATTCCTAGGTATTTTATTGTTTTTGAAGCAATTGTCAATGGGATTGAGTTCCTGATTTCTTCTTCTGAGAGTTTATTATTGGTGTATACAAATGCAACTGATTTCTGAATGTTAATTTTGTATCCTGCTACCCTACTAAATTCATTTATGAGTTCTAACAGTTTTTCGTGGAGTCTTTGGGATTCTCTCTATATAGTAGCATGTCATCTGCATATAATGACAATTTTACTTCCTCCTTTCCAATTTGGATGCCTTTTATTTCATTTTCTAGTCTGATTGCTGTGGCCAGAATTTCCAGAACTATGTTGAATAGAAGTGGTGAAAGTGGGCAGCCTTGTCTTATTCCTGATTTTAAGGGGAAAGCTTTTAGCCTTTCCCCATTGACTACGATGTTTGCTGTGGGCTTGTCATATATGGCCTTTATTATGTTGAGATATGATCCCACTATTCCCACTTTGCTAAGAGCTTTTATCACAAATGGTTGCTGGATTTTTTCAAAAGCTTTTTCTGCATCTATTGATATAATCATATAATTTTTATTTTTCATTTTGTTAATGTCATGTATTACGTTAATTGATTTGCAGATATTGAAACAACCATGTATACCAGGAAAGAATCCCACTTGATCGTGGTGTATGATCTTTTTAATGTCAAGCTGAATTCGGTTTGCTAGTATTTTGTTGAGGAATTTTGCATCTATGTTCATTAGGGGTATCGGCCTGTGGTTTTCATTTTTTGTAATATCTTTGTCTGATTTGGGGATCAGAGTAATATTGGCCTCATGAAATGTGCTTGGGAGCCTTCCCTTCTTCCTTGGAATAGTTTGAGGAAAATAGGTATTAATTCTGTTTTGAATGTTTTGTAAAATGCACCTGTGAAGCCATCTGGTCCAAGACTTTTGTTTGTTGGAAGCTTGTTGATTCCTGACTCAAATTCTTTGGTAGTAATCAGCCTGTTCAGAGTTTCTGTTTCTTCTTGGTTTAGACTTCATAGATTGTAAGCTTCTTGAAATTTATCATTTTTTCCAGATTGTCAAATTTGTTGGCGTATACTTCCTCATAGTATTTTCTTACAATTTCCTGTATTTCTGTGGCATCTGTTGTCACTTCTCCTCTTTCATTTACGATTTTATTAATTTGGGTCATCTCTCTCTTTTTCCTGGTGAGTCTGGCTAAGGGTTTGTCGATTTTGTTTATCTTTTCAAAAAAACACCTCTTGGTTTCATTGATCTTTTGTATTGTGTTTTGGGTCTCTATTTCATTTATTTCTCTTCAGGTCTTTATTTTTTCCTTCCTTGTACTCCCTTTGGACTTGTTTTGCTGTTCTTTCTCCAGTTCTCTTAGGTGTAAAGATAGTCTGTTAATATGAGGTTGTTTGTTTTTTTTTTTTGATTGGCCAGCATTGCTATGAATTTTCCTCTTAGGACTGCTTTTGCTGCATCCCATAGATTTTGAGTTGTTGTGATTTCATTGTCGTTTGTCTTTAGATAGCTTTTGATTTCTTCCTAGATCTCAGTTTCGACCGACTTGCTATTTAATAGCATGTTATTTAGCCTCCATGTCATTGTGTGCTTTCCAGGTTTCTTTTTATAATTGATTTCTAGTTTCATAGCATTGTGGTCAGAGCAGATGCTTGATATGATTTCAATCTTCTTAAATTTATTGAGACTGGTTTTGTGTCCGAACATGTGGTCTATCTTGGAAAATGTTCCATGTGCACTTGAGAAGAATGTATATTCTGTTGCTTTGGAGTGAAATGCTCTAAAAATATCAATTAAATCCAGCTGGTCTAAAGTGTCATTTAAAGCCACTGTTTCGGTGTTGATTTTCTGTCTGGAGGATCTGTCCATTGGTGACAACCGAGTGTTGAAGTCGCCTACTATGATAGTGTTGCTGTTGATCTCTGTCTTTATGTCTGTCAAAATCTGTTTTATATATTTAGGAGCTCCTATGTTGGGTGCATAGGTGTTTACTAAGGTTATGTCCTCTTGTTGATTTGATCCTTTTATTATTATGTAGTGTACTTCTTTGTCTTTTATTGTAGTCTTCATTTTAAAGTCTATTTTGTCTGAAATAAGTATTGCTACTCCCACTTTTTTCTCATTTCCAGTTGCATGAAAGATCTTCTTCCATCCCTTTACTTTCAGTCTGTGTGTGTCTTTTGATCTGAGATGAGTCTCTTGTAAACAGCATATGCATGGGTCCTGTTTTCTTATCCACTCAGCCACTCTGCATCTTTTGATTGGAGCATTTAATCCATTCACATTTAAAGTGATTATTGAAAGGTGCATATTTATTGCCATTTTGTTATTTGTATTTCTGATCTTCCTGGGTTAGCTTGTTTTCCCCTTTCTTCTGTTTAAAAAAGCCCTTTTAACATTTCCTGCCATGCTGGATTGGTGGTAATGAATTCCTTAAGTTTATTTTTTTTGAGAAGCTCTTTATCTCTCCTTCAATTTTAAGTGATAGCCGTGCTGGGTAGAGCAATCTTAGTTGTAGGCCTTATTTTGCATCACTTTGAATATTTCCAACCACTCCCTTCTGGCGTGTAGAGTTTGTGTGGAAAAGTCAGCTGTAAGTCTTATAGGAGTTCCTTTGTATGTAACCTGCTGTCCTTCTCTTGCTGCTTTTAGGATTCTGTCTTTGCCTTTAACCTTTGCCATTTTTACTATGATGTGTCTTGTTGTGGATCATTTTGGGTTCAGCTTGTTTGGAACTCTCTGCACTTCCTTGGCTTGTATGTCGAATTCCTTCACCAGGTTAGGGAAGTTCTCAGTCATTATTTCTTCAAATACGTTCTCGATCCCTTGCTTCTTCTCTTCTCCTTCTGGTATTCCTATGTTGCGAATGTTGTTGTGCTTGATGTTGTCCCACAGGTCTTTTAAACTATTTTCATTGTTTTTTATTCTTTTTTCTTTTTGTTGTTCCAAGTGGGTGATTTCTGATATTTTGTCTTCTAAATCACTGATCCAATCCTCTGCTTCATCTAACCTACTGGTGATTCCTTCGAGTGTGTTCTTCATTTCAGTTATTGTATTATTTAGTTCTACCTGGTTGTTTTTTATGATTTCTCTATCCTTCTTTAGGTCCTCCTTAAGTTCCTGAAACATTCTTATCATCAGTGTTCTAAATTGTGTCTCTGAAATGTTGGTTGCCTCTGTTTCATTTAGTTCCGTTTCTTGAGGCTTCTTCTGATCTTTTACTTGGGATATGTTTTTATGTTTCTTAATTCTGGCTGTACTATGATTGCTTCAATGTAATAGATCACCTAGAAAGAAAAAAAAGAGAAAGAAAAATAAAAACAGAAAAAAAGGAAAAAAAAGTGAAAAAAAAGGGTTAGAGTGGCTCTCCGCCCGCTTTAATCTGCTGACCACTTACTCAGCAGTAGAGAGACTCTGGGTGACTCAGCACCAGCTGTTGTGGGGAAGGGCTCAATGTGTCATGCGCTGACCTCCTGCTAGACTTGAAGTAAACTTCCCACAATTAATTGCTGTGTGCTCTGGAACCGTGCTCACCACCCAACATCCTCACAGGTTGTTGTGGGCTGTCCGCTGCTGCAAAAAACCCTCTGTGGCCTGTGGAGGTAGGAGCCAGGGACCAGGGGCTCAGGATGTCCCTGGCAACACAGCTCTAAGTGGGCGTGGCAGGCCCCCAAGACACCACAGGGAGTGTTAAAGCAGTATGCACTCCTGCATCGGCAGCCAGCCCCCACAATCTCGCCTGGAAAGCCCTGGTCAAATCACGCAGGCGCACAGCTCATGGCCCTACACTCCCAGGAAAACTCCCAGTCTCAGCCTGTCCCAATCAGCTGATAGAAGATCAGGCCGAGCAGCCCGACAGCCAATCGCCACCCAGGTAACTGTCCACGTGCAGTGCGGAAATCGGGGACCTAAGGTGAGTCGCGCACTCCCGGGACTCAATAAGCAGTCTATTGGAGTCGGAGCGCGCCTGCCAGGCGTTTCCCTGGCTACGGAGCACAAGCAGTGTAGAGGGTAGGGATCCAAGGCCGCATGCACACGCACGCACACACTCACGCACACACGCACTCCTGCACCAATTCCAGCCGACCAATGCAGTCCCAGAGGTGAGCCTCTGTGGAAGGGCCCAGCCCTAAAAAATGGCACCCTCCTGTGCACTACTCATGTGCAAGCTCCACACCAGGGGAACAATGGTCCCAAAAACCTCCAGGTCCCGCACCAAAGGCACTCAGTTCAGTCCTTCCCGGAGGCTCCTGGGCCCCGCTCACAAACCTACTCCCTCCAACAGGAACCAGGTGAGTGCTCACCAGTGAGCGAGTTGGTTTGCTGGCTCTGCTGTTTCTCCAGCTGCCCTCAGCCTCACCGAGCCGAGCAAAGAGGGTCCTTACTATTTTCTGCTTCCAGCTATTGTAGAATTCCTCTTCCTGGAAAGTAACTCTGAGCTGGTGAGCGCGGTGTGGGGCCGGAGGGTCTCTCCCCCAACTGGAGAAGCCTCCCCATGACTGAGGTGTCCCTCACAGGGTTCGCCCTCTCTCGTCTCCGCCCCTCCAACCAGACTCGATGTGGCCTCCTCTTTATGTCCTTCGTTTAAAGGTTCTGCTCATCTAGTGTCCAGGGAATTTCTGAGGTTGAATATCTTATAAATTATTTGTAATTTTGGTGTGATCCTGGGAGGCAATCGGCACAGCATCTGTCTATTCCGCCATCTTACCGGAAGTCCAATTTAACTTCTTCACTCTAATTTGGATGCCTGTTATTTCTTTCTCTTTCCTGATTGCTTTGTCTATGACTTCCAATACTTCGTTGAATAACAGTGGTGATAGGGGACCATCCTGTTTAGTTCTTGAATGTAGAGAAAAAGGTTTCAGTTTTTCCACCATTAATTATGATATTAGCTGAGGTTTGTCATATATGGCCTTGATTATGTTAATGTATTTTCATTCTATATCCATTTTATTAAGTGTTTTAATCATTAATGAATTTGTATCTTGTCAAATGCTTTTTCTGCATCTATTGATATAATGGTATGATTTTTATCTTTTATTTTGTTCGTGTGGTGTATCACATTCATATATTTGCATGTGTTGAAATATCCTTGTGCCCCTGGGATGAACCACACTTGGTTGTAATGTATGATCTTTTTAATGCATTGTTGTATAAATTTACTAGAATTTTGTTTAGGATTTCTGCCTCTGTGTTCATCAGAGATATTGGTCTGTAATTTACTTTTTTGTGTTATCCTTACCAGGTTTTGGTATCAGGGTAACGTTGGCCTCATAAAATGAGTTAGGGAGTATTGTCCCTTCTTCAATTTTTTGGAAGAGTTTCAGGAGGACAGGTATTAGATCCTCTTTGAATGTTTGGAAGAATTCACTAGTGAAGCCATCTGGTCCTGGACTTCTGCTTTTGGGAAGGTTTCAGATGACTGATTCAATTTCCTTACTGTTGATCAGCCTATTTAGATTTTCCAGTTCTTTGTGATTCAGTCTAGGAAGTCTACATGTTTCTAAGAACTTGTCCATTTTTTCTAGGTTATTGAAATTGGTAGCATATAGTCCTTCATAGTATTCTTGGATGATCCTTTGTATTTCTTTGGTAACTTCTCCCATTTAGTTTCTTATTTTGTTTATTTGTGTCTTTCCTCTTTTTATCTTAGTGAGTCTAGCCAAGGGCTTGTCAATTTTATTAATCTTTTCAAAGTACCAGCTTTTTGTTGCATTATTTTTTTCTATTGTTTTTTTCCCCTCTATTTCATTTAGTTCTGCTCTGATTATTATTATTTCCTTCCTTCTGCTGACTTTGGGTTTCATTTGTTCTTTTTTTTAAATAGTTCTTTATCATATAATGTTAGGTTGTTTATCTGGGATTTTCCTTGTTTGTTGAGATAGGTCTGTAATGATATAAATTTCCCTCTTATTACTGCTTTTGCTGTATACCAATAATTTTGATAGGATATATTTTCATTCTCATTTGTTTCTATGTATCTTTTGATCTCTCCTTTTATTTCTTCTTTGACCCAGTCATTCCTTAAAAGCATGTTGTCTAATCTCCACATATTTGTGGTTTTTCCTGATTTCTTTTTGCAATTGATATCCAATTTCAAAGTCTTGTGATCAGAGAATATGCTTGGTATTATTTCAATCTTCTTAAATTCCCTAAGGCTAATTTTATTTCCCAATATATGCTCTATCATTAAGAATGTTCCATGTACACTAGAAAAGAATATAGTTTTTGTTTCAGGTTGAATATCCTCCTTCTATATTTCTTGTAATGCAGGTTGTGTGTTAGAAAATTCTCTCAGCTTCTGAATGTCAGATGTTCTAGAATGAAGTGCCCTATAAATGTCAATTATTTCCATTTGGTCTAATGTGTAATTCAGGTCTCATATTTCCTTAATTATTTTCTGTTTGGATGATCTATCCATAGCTGACAATGATGTATTTTGGTCCCCTATTATAATTGTGTTTTGGTCAATTTCTCTCTTTAGTTCTGTTAGTACTTGCTTTGTATATTTCAGTGCTCCCTGATTGGGAACATATATGTTGATGACTGTTATGTCTTCTTGTTGTATTGTCTCCTTTATCATTATGAAATGTCTGTCTTTGTCTCTTGTTACCTTTTTTTATTCTGAAGTCTATTTCATCTGATACAAGTACGGTTACACTTCATTTTCTCTGGATACCATTTGCTCGGAGTATCAATTTCCACCCTTTCACTTTAAGTCTATATTTGTCCTTGTAGCTGAGATGCTTCTCTTGGAGGCAGCATATGGTTGAGTTTTGTTTTTTGATCCAATCTACTACACTGTAGCTTCTTATTGGTGAATTCAGTTCATTTACATTTAGGGTGATTATTGATATATGAGGATTTCCTTTCATTCTATCTTATGTTTTCTGGTGGCTCGGATTCTCCATATTTTCTTTGCCTTTTTGTTGCTGTCTGTTACTTCAGTGTGGTGGTATTGTAAGATTTTCCCCTCTGTTATTTCTTTTTTTATGTTATATACCTCAGTTCTGATTTTCTTTTTTTTTTTTTGACTGGTTACCATTAAGTTTATGTAAAAGAATGTTTCATGTATACAGTACTCCTTTTTCTTCAGCATGCTTCTTATCTCCATTCACCTTTGCAGGTTCAGACCTGTACTCTCTTCCCTTTTATGTTTTTGTTGTCACAAGTTATCCCTAGTTATGCTGTGAGTTAGTTTCTGAGTTGCAGTAGTAGGTTGTCCTTTTCTTTTTTGATTGTTTTTTTTTCTTTTTTACCCTTTAAATTGTGTTTAAGTGTATAGTGACCTATTTTGTGTAGGGGTTGCCATTTCTTGCTTCTGTCTGTTTGTAATACTGCTATCGTTTTGTATTCTTTTGATTTTTTGTTTCAGGTCAAATAGCCTCCTTTAGTATTTCTTGTTATACAGGTCACATGTTAGAAAATTCCCTTAGCTTCTGTATGTCTGAAAAGGTCTTTATCTTCCTTCATATCTAAAGGGGATGTTTACTGGATATATTATTCTTGGCTCATAATTTCTCTCTTTCCATAGTTTGAATAATTTGATTCTATTCCCTCCTGGATTGTAGGGTTTCTGCTGAAAAAATCTGATGAGAATCTAATGGGCTTTCCTTTGTAGGTTTCTGTCTTCTTTTCCCTTGCCACCTTAAGAATTATTTCTTTGTCATTAATTTTTGACAGCTTCAATACAATGTATCTTGGAGAAGTCCTGTTGGGATTCAGGTAATTAGTTGTTCTGTTTGCTTCCTGGATTCGAGGATCCAGTTCTTTCCACAAGTTTGGGAAGTTCTTTTTCTTTTCTTTCTTTAAAAAAAACCAAAACCTTTAAGTTTGAAAAGTTCTTCTTGACTGTTTGTTTGAATATACTCTCTGTTTCCTTTTCTCTTTCTATTACTTCTGGTATGCCCATTATTCTTGTTTGTTCTTTCTGATGGAGTCAGAAGGTTTTTGTAGAGTTCTTTCATTTCTTTCAACTCTTAAGTCTCTCTCTTCTTCCATCTGTGTCATTTCCAGATTTCTATCTTCTATATCACTAATTATTTCCTCCATCTGGCCAGCTCTACTACCTAAGCTGGCTATTTCATTCTTCTTTTCTTTTACTGAGTTCTTAATCCTCAGAGTTTCTATTTGGCTCTTTTTAAAATTTTCAGTCTCTTTGGTAAAATGTTCATTTTGTTCTTTGATTGTGTTTCTTAGTTCATTAAATTGCCTATCTGTATTTTCTTGCATCTCATTGAGATTTTTCCGAACTGCAATCTTGAATTCTCTGTCATTTAACTCACTCATTTCCATGCTTTTAAGTTCATTTTCTGGAGATTTTTCATTTTCTTTCAGAGCTGCCTTGTTACCTTGGCTATTCATGGCAATTAATGAATTATTATTTCTCTTCCTGGGCATCTACAGGAATGGGTTCAGCAACAGGGTGATATAAAGGGGTTTTTCTTTTGCTTTCCAGTAGGTGTTACTGGAATGTTTTATTTTCTCTCCTGCTGCAGCCTTTTATTTTCTCTCACACGTTGTATTTTGTCTTCCACTGTTCTGGCTTCTCACTTAATGGAGGGTTCCCTGGAGGGTGGGTTTTTCCTCTGTGAACATGTCACCTGGGTCTCACAGTACCGCTTCCATGGGAGGATGTGGGGGGCATAGAATTCTGAGCTTCTGAAATCCCAATACTGCCCCTGCAGTCCGGTGTAGAGCCTGTGTGTCTCAGTGGCTCTGGTTGCCCCAAAGGGATCCGCTCAGAAAAGTGGAGGAAGGTTGGACTGTGAGAGGTAGCTGCTGTGTTTGTGGCTCTGACAGGCCCACAGCTGTCTTGCCCCTATAGCTCTTTCTCTAGTGCTGAAGTTTGCATCTGCAGCTGTGGGACCATCACTCCACTTCTCAGGGCTGTAGATATTCTGTTCTTTAAACTGACACTGCTACAATTTATTCTGGAGTGCGTTGAGTTCTGGGAGAGTGGGAAGGAGGTGGCCAGGCATCTTTTTTCTGTTTCTTGCCTGGCAGTGAAGGTTTAAACCACAGTTCTCACCTAAGGTCTCTCCCCTGAATGCTGAGTTCAGCAGTCTTATGTGCTGATCCCTCACGGAGGACTGTGGGCCACAGGGAATGCACTTGCATCCTGGATTCTTCTCTCTCCCAATACCTCAGTGAGCTCCAGTCTGCATCCTGTAGCTCGAGGCCTGCATCTCTGCACTTCCCTTTTCCTCCTCCCCTGTTCAACTGATTTGCCCAGTTTCTGGTGATTCGATGTGCGGGTCTCTCAGGCATGCTTGTGTGTTGCAAAAGGAATCCTTTGTTGAATTATAGCTCTTCAATTTGTTGTAACTTCCAGGGGATATTTCAAGAACCATTCCTCACACTGCCATTTCTGTGACGTCACTGTTTTTGTTTTTCTATTCACCTACTTAAGGATATTTAATTGCTTCCAAATTTTGACAAATATGAACAAAGCTACTATAAATAACTGTGTGCAGGCTTTTGTGTGGACATACATTTTTAACTCATTTGGGTAAATACCAAGTAGCACACTTGTTAGATCATATGGTCAGAGTAGGTTTAGTTTTATAAGAAATTGCCAAACTTTCTTCCAAAGTAGTTTCACCATTGTGCATTCCCACCAGCAATGAATGAGTGTTCATGTTGCTCCATGTTCTTGTCAGCATTTGGTGGTGTCAGTGGTCAGAAATTTTGTCCATTCTAATAGGTGTGTAGTGGTGTGTCATTGATGTTTTCATTTGCATTTCCCAGATGATGTGATTGAACATCTTTTTATGTGCTTACTTGCCAAATGTATACTTTCTTGGGTAAGGTATCTGTTAAGCTCTTTGGTCCATTTTTTAATTGAGTTGGTTGTTCTCTTGTTGAGTTTTGAGAGTTGTTTTTACGTTTTGGATAACAGTCCTTTATCAGAGATGTCATTTGTAAATATTTTCTCCTAGTCTGTGGCTCATTTTTTCATTCTCTTGACAGTCTTTTGCAGAGCATAAAATTTTAATTTAATGAAGTTTAGCTTATACTTCCTTTCGTGGATTGTACCTTAGGTGTCATATGTAAAAAGTTAGAGCCAAAACCAGGTTCATCTAGATTTTCTCCTATGTTATCTTCTGAGAGTTTTATAGTTTCATATTTTATATTTAGGTTTGTGATTCATTTTCATTGTTTTTTCAGTTACAATTGACATTCAATATTATTTTACATTAATTTCAGATGTGCAGCATAATGGTTAGACATGTATATAATTTATGCAGTGATCTCCCTGATTAGTCTAACACACCCTTGGCACTATACATAATTGTTGCAACATTATTGACTATATTCTCTACACTATACTTTACAGTCCCATGATTATTTTGTAACAAATAATTTGTATTTCTTCATCCTTTCACCTTTTTCACCTAGCTCATCAACTGTCCTCTCCTCAGGCAACCATCTGTTTGTTCTTTGTATTTATGAATCTCTTTCTATTTTGTTTGTTCATTTATTTTTTTTCTCTAGATTCCACATATAAGTGAGATCATATGTTATTTGTCTTTCTTTGTCTGACGTATTTAACTTAGCATAAAACCCTCTAGGTCAATCCATGTTGTCACAAATGGTAAGGTTTTATTCATTTTTATAGCCAAGTAATATTCCATTATATATATGTAACACTTTCCTATCTCTTGGTCTATCCATGGACACTTACGTTGTTTCCATATCTTGGTTATTGTAAATAATGCTGCCATGAACACAGAGGTGAATATATCTTTTCGATTTAGTGTTTTGATTTCTTTGGATAAATACTCAGAAGTAGAAATTCTGGGTCATAAGGTAGTTCAATTTTAAATTGTTTGAAGAAACTCCAAATCACTTTCTATCATGGCCGCACTAATTTGCATTCCCACAAACAGTGCATGAGGGGTTCCCCTTTCTTCACATCCTCGCCAATACTTTTTGTTTGTTAAATTATTGATGATAGGCATTCTGACAGGTGTGAGGTGATATCTCATTGTGGTTTTAATTTGCATTTCTCTGATGATTTTATATATTAACCTTGTATCTTGAAACCTTGCTATAATTGTTTATTAGTTTCAGAAGTTTTTGGGGGTTGATTCTTTCAGGTTTTCTGTATAGATCTGATCAGTCATGTAATCTGCAAACAAAGACAGTTTTATTTCTCCCCTCCTAATATGTATAACTTTATTTACTCTTCTTGTCTTATTGGATTAGCTAGGACTTCCAGCACTATGTTTGCAAAGCAGTGTTGAGAAGAGACACTGCTCATTAAGAATGAGTTAGGAAGTATTTCCTCTGCTTCTGTCTTCTGAAAAGATTGTGAAGAATTATTATAATTGTTTTCTTTAAATGTTTACTGGAATTCACCAGTAAACCCATCTGGGTCTGCTGCCTTCTATTTTGGAAGTTTATTAGCAATTGATTCAGTTTCTTTAATAGATATAGGCCTATTCAGATAATCTATTTGTTTTTGTGTGAGTTTTGGCATATTGTATCTTTCAAAAAATTGGTCCATTTTGTCTAGGTTATCAAATTTGTGGGCATAGAGTTGTTCATAGTTTTCCTTTATTATCTTTTCCATTTTCATGGAATCCGTACTGATACTTCTGCTTTCATTTCTGATGTTAGTAATCTGCATCCTCTCTCTTTTTTCTTAGCCTGACTAAAGACTTATTGATTTAATTTATCTTTTCAAAGAACCAGCTTTTGGTTGCATTGATTTTTTTTCTATTGATTTCCTGTTTCCAATTTCATCGACTTCTTCTCTAATTTTTATTATTTGTTTTCTTCATTATTTGTATTTAATTTTCTCCTCTTTTCTAGGTTCCTAAAGTGGAAGCTGAGATTACTGATTTTCACTTTCTCTTCTTTTCTAATATATGCATTCAATGCTATAAATTTGCTTCTAAGTACTGCTTTTGCTGTATCCCACAAATTTTGATGTTTTTTTACATTTTCATTAAGCTTAAAATATTTTTTAGTTTTGCTTGAGAGTCCTTATTTGACCCATGTGTTATTTAGAAGTATGCTGTTTTATCTCCAAGTATTTTGGTATTTTCCAGCTATCTTTGTTATTGATTTCTGGTTTACTTCAATTGTCTTATGTGATTTCTATTCTTTTTTTTTTTTAAGATTTTCTTGGGGAATTGGAGGAGGGAACAGCATTGGGAAATTGGGGAAGGGGAACAGACAAGTTGATGTCCTTTTTTGTTCTTCAGACTAGTTGTGGAGGACGTTGCTTCACTGGCCCATGTTGGTATTGTGACCATTGCACTCTTCTCAGCTGAGGCAGACAGTCGCCGGCCATTGGACGGCCACTCACAGCAGCTCATGGCAGCTCACACTGGCTGCTGGCCACTCATGCTGGCTGCCGGCCACTCATGGTAGCTTACGGCAGCCCAATGCTGCCCCACTGCAGCCTACACCATCACTGGCGACTCACGTCAGCCCAGATTGAGCTGTTGTTCACCATCTTAGCTGTAGAGGGCACAGAGTCACTGGCCCATGTGGGATCCAAACTGACAGCCCTGTTGCTCAGAGCTTCGTTTCCCACCCAACTCTTAACCAATGAGCCACTTGGCCAGCCTGATTTCTATTCTTTTAAATTTGTTAAGGTGTATTTATGGCTCAGACTGTGGTCTATCATGGTGAATGTTCCATGTTAGCTTGAGAATAATGTGTATTCCGCTGTTTTTGATAAAATAATCTATAGATGTGGATTATAGCCAGTTGATTGATAGGGCTGTTGAGTTCAACTATGTCCTTACCAGTTTTCTGCCTAGTGGATCTGTCCATTTCTGATAAAGGGGTGTTGAAGTCTCCAAGTATTAGAGTGGATTCATTTATTTCTCTAGGCAGTTGTATCAATTTTTGCCTCAAATATTTTGATATTCTTTTGTTTTGGGCACAAACACATTAAGGATTGTTATGTCTTCTTGGGGAATTGACCCCTTTATCCTTATGTAATGCTTCTCTTTATCTCTGATAACATTCCTTGTTCTGAAATCTGCTTTGTCTGAAATCAATGCAGTATGGCCCATCTCTTAAAACAATCACACTCTGTGGACTTGAAGATTGCTTCTCCTACAACAGAGATTAAACAACCTTTTCCTAGGAGCGGATGGCACAGAATATTAGATTTTGTATTGTTTCTAAATCAATCTGTGTTCTGCAAAATGCCACAAAAAATGTTTCAAGTCCAGTTGGACATTCCATTCCTGCCTCTCAATAGAATGGTTATCGAGATTTGGGAAACTATTGATACCAACTGGTCTATCACATAGTAGCTGGCCCTTGACATGCATTTATAGTATAAATAATTATGAAATTGTACACAATTCATTAGGACACTGTTTGGCATGATTGAACCACAAGGAGAACAGAATTGTGATCCTTGAGGGAAGAAACTCCATGTTATGAAACCAATGTTTGCCACAACTTGCTGACTGGGGGCACATACCAGATGGCGGTACAAAAGGTGGAACCTAAACAAAGCACAGATGTTTCATTAAGTTCAGGAGACTGGGTTTTGCAGCTGCTGAAACACTTAAAATTTATAGGTCTTATTTGGAGAGAAGGGAGCTGTTCTTGTCGTAAGCTGAAGGCAAGACTCCAAGAAGCCTATGACAGAGCAGCTGCTGTGGGGCTGAATTCAGAGACCTTGCTGAACATTGTGGGCATTCAGTTCAGGTGACACAGAGGACAGGCAATAGGAATAAAATACTCTGCCCTAGAACTATGTTCAAAACTGATTCATATCCAGCCTCACAAAGAATGAAAGCAAGTCTGACAGACACAAAAGGACCCAAAAATAACTTAACTAGCTGTCAACCTTTATGGGATATGACACAGTGCAAATTTCAAACAATACACTATTCAGAATGTTTTGCACAAAACAAAACAAACAAAAATAACTTCTAGACATACCAAGAAGCAGGAATGTGTGAACCAAAATCAACAAAAACAGCAATTAATAGAAGCTGACCTCAGGATATACAAACTGTTGGAATTACCAGAAAAATTGAAGAAAAACATGCCTAAAGCTCTCCTCGCCATCACAACTATCACCACTGATTGGTGTGAATCTATGAGGCCGGTTTAATAACTTGCTAAAGGTAACACAGCCAGTGGTGAAGACAGGACTCTTGCCTGGTGAAGGGGCACTTAAGCTTTCTTGCATGGAGGATAATGGCTTCAAATGGCTTCCAGGACCTGACACAAGTTGGCACTGTAGGCCATGCTTCTCTCCATGTGTGAACTTAGATGCTCTGTTTATGGGTCTTTATTATGTGGAAGCAGCCCCTCAACATAAAGGGGACAAGGTGGGACCATACTGGATGGCCGGCTGTAGTGTGAGAAACAAAGAGGGTCTACACCGAGCTCATTCATATTGACACACATCACCTTTATTCCCAGCAAAATCTGCTCTCCCTGGCATCAGACTGTGACTTGGCGGTACCTACAATACCATACTAATGAAGCTTTAAAAACCTAAAGCTTTTACAAAATATTTAAATGTGACATTTCCTGCAAAGTATTTTCTTTTCAGGGGGATTCTATGAAAAATCTAGTATGCGCACTATGATCCTTCAAAGGAAATTTATAAGGCTAACATCCTCTCCAACTGGCTTTACAAAAAATGTAAGGGAAACATGTCAGGAGAACCATGAGAATCACGAGACAAGTCTCACCACCCTGTGACAGTCTCCCAGCCCCTGCCTGAATAACAACCCCATGTTCTTCCTGGAACCTGGGTTACTATGATGAAAGAAGGAGTACTGATCTGAGAAGTGATGGACACTGGTAACATAAACAATGATCATAATAATAGCTAACATTTATTACTATATGTCAGGTATTGATAAGGGCTTTAAATAGATGCTCTCTTTTAATTCTCCCAATGACTCTGTGAGTAGGTTTATTATTGAAATTTCACAGGGGAAGCATCTGAAGTTGAAAAAGCAAAACAAATTCTCTTAAGGTCTTATGGTCAGAAAGTGGGGCACCTAGGATTTGGACACAGATCTGTCTCTAGCATCCTCACCCTTTTTACTATATTAGATCAAGGTAAATACTATTATAATACCGAATGACTCCAATCTACATAAGTATTGAACTTGCATGTGCTATAGCTTTGCTAAGAATTTTAATTTATTAATCTCTTTATTACACTTATAAGGCCTACTATTTTTTTTTTAACGAAGGGTAAACGTTTATTTGGAGTTAGTTTTCTGGTGATGATAGAAGGCCCTTCAAGCAGAGTTCAGAAGCTCCTGTATGGCCGCTTGCTGCTCAGGACTGAGCTGTGCTATGCATTCAGTCCAAATCCTCCAGAGGTCTGTACTTGGCAAACTACATTAGCCAGACGTTTGGCACAAAGATCTTCATGTTTAATTGCCTCATGCATTTCTCCTTCTGCAATTATACTGAATATTTTGGGCAGATTGGTATTGTTTGGGCTAAGAACAATTGGATGATTACTTTCAATCAGGTCACACAGATAACTGAAAGTCTGAACAGCTTCTTCTTTATCTTCATGTAGTGGAAGCCAAGACAATCAGTGCGGTAGGACTTCTTCCACGTTCACACAGTCAGGCTTGAACTTCATAATTTTCCCTACTGCTGAGATACAGTTCTCTGTAGCATTGACGTTTTCTTTGGTCTTAGAATTGACAGACTGAATAACTCTTACCAGCAGGGGAAGTGCTTCTGTACAAAAAGGACGATAGTTATCTCCACCATACTGTGCCATGACTCCCAGGCCATATGCAGCTGCTTGCCTGACTTCTGGGCTGTTGTCACATACATATTGGAGCATTGGCCTTAAGAAATATTCTGCATATTTAAATGAGGCTGGACTACAGTGTTCTATAACATCATCAAAGATGCACAAGCCCCATTGTCTGTCTGGCCATGGTCTATGCGGATAAATTAGGTTGACAATTAATGGAAGCAGTTGTTCAAACCATGGTAACACCTTTTCCTTGTAGCTACTGAATATTGAGTGTAAAATATCTGACACTTTTGTCAGAATATAAATATCATTATCATCCTCATCTTGTAGTGACTCTTCCACCTGTTCATCATAGTCTTCATCTTGTCTTTCAACTTGCCGCAATTCTTGATTTTTAAAATATTCCTCGAGTTTGGCTTTCAGTATGCCTCCCAATTCTTTAAAGTGTTCATTATTAAGGCATCCATCTCCCATGACTTCAAAACACTTTGAAAAAGAATGCATTATTTCTGAGAGGACATCTGAATCTGGTTCTGTGCCAATGGCCTTGATTAGAGCATCACACATAAAATGCCATATCTGTGTGAGATACTCAGGACCACGAACTCTTGCACATTCCAAGAGTAGAGGCATGGATTCTGCTGCTGCCACTCGAACACCATCGTGGAAATAAAATTTCAATAAAGGGACCATCAGTTTGAAAACCTGTTCAGTGTATTCCACAAAGCCTTCCTTTAACTCCTTAGCATAGCAAACCAGCATCTGACAAACAGTTTACTTTTCTTCTAGTCCTGCAGTTTTAATACCAAAACTTTGCTGATCACCAAGGTTCGTGAATTCCCAACCATCATCATCACTCATATTTTCCATGTCTTGGATATCTAAAAGGGCTACTTCAGGCTTAATCGAACCTGTCTTCATCAAAGGCCCCATAACCACTGGAAGGTACTGCTGAAATTCTTTGCCAAGTATTTTGCACATTCTGGCCCATGCTGATATCATGTAAGATATCTGAGGATCGTCATCTTCCATATCACTAAAGTCCGTCTGGGTCTTCAACAACAGTTGCATCACATCTGATGAATCCTGCATGAACTTTTCCTTCCCAACAGCCAAACCAATGAGACTGATGCATTCAATAGTTTTTCCTCTGAGAAGTCTCAGTTCCTTTTGAACTGCATTCTCAACAATGTGCTTTAGTGATGGCATAAATAAATCATAGTAGGGGACAAATTTTTCCTCTTCAGTATCTGCAACTGATGCAATAGATGTCACAACTTGTTCCAAAACTAACTTGGTGCCTTTTTGAATCAACTCTTGGAGTTTAAGTACCATGATGGAATGCAGATGTTTCACCAGATTGTCTAAATATGGAATAAGCAGCGATTTGGGACAGTCCTCAGTGAAGTTAATGAGAGCAGCAGCGGCATGGGCCTGCACGCGTTGGTTGCCCTGGTCTTCCGTGGTCTGCAGCAGCGCTGCAATCACCTTCTCATGGAAATTCTTTTGGAAACCAGGTGCAAAATCTGTGGCCATCTGTCCCACAGAATTACAGGCTGCATACCTTACTCTTGGATGAGGCTCCTGAAGAAAAAGCAAAACAAAATTTACTATCTCATTTAGAATTCCTTCCATTTGCTGGTGGCATCCTTCACCAATGGCAGATAAGGCCATTACTCCTGCATGCTGATATTTCCAGTCAGGATTTTGAAGCATCTGCATAATGTGTTCCTTGATCATTGGCAAAACAAGCTTTCCACCAAGTCCATAAGCCATTTGGTCTAAAGCACTCTTGCCAGCAACTGCATTGCTGTCAAAATCATCGTCTTCCAACTCATCTGCGTTTGCCCAGTCCTCGTCCTCTTCCAGGTCAACCATCATTGCTAACATCTGAAGAATAGTCTGTGCAACAATATTGGTATGTTTTCTTAACATAGCAGCTGCAGTCTCAGAGACGGTCACAATTACTTCGAGGGTAAGCTGGCATTGCATATTATTGAGGCTAGTGTCTCCACACAACTTTAGACTTAGTTGTAAAGTAGCTTCCAAATAAGGATGCAAATATTTTGGTACAATATCTGCAATCTCAACAAGGGATTTTAGAATGGAATCATCATTCTGGTAGCACGAGACATTTACAGCCTGTAAGAACCCAGGCAACAAGTCTGCAAAATGTTTGAACAGAGTAACATTATGCTCATTTGCAAGTATAAAAGCAGCTGTAGCTCTAGCAGATAATGTTCTGATCGATGGATATTCCTGATCTTGCATACACTGAACTAACGTCCATTTGATGACGTCTAAATAGTGCTGCTGCTGGTTCCCAAAAATTCCAGGAAAATTCCAGAAAGTGTGAAGGGCAGCTTCTCACAGTCACATATTTTGAGAGCTGACTGAATCAAAAGGAACTTCAAACCTTCAGGCCATTGGTTGTTGCCATCCTCATCTATTAAATTCCTGGCCAGCTCTGCGGCAATATCACAATTTTTTTTCCTCATGCTAGACTGTGTTTCCATTTGAATAATCATTAGTAGTTCACTCTTGATGGCAGTCTGGACATCAGAAGGAAGAGTTGGGTAGACTTCATCAAATGCAGAGGACAAAAGGCGTCTTAGGAGAACAGCAGCCATTTGTCTAGCCTCCTCAGCAGCTGTTGTATTTCTGATAGCTTGTAAGAGGAATGTGATCTTTGACTGGCCTGGGATATTCTCATAGGTTTCCTCTGCCTGTTTCCAGACCACATTGTCAGGGCTGAGCAGGTTTCCCAGAAGCAGGTAGAACTGAAGCTGCTCCACTGTGGCCACCACCACTGCGCTAGGCGTGAGAGACAGAGAGAAGGAGGGAGGGCCCTACTATTTTTTTAATTAAATCATTATATATCAATAATTATATTTTAAAATTAAAAGTTACATCATTTCCATAAGTGAAAATTCCTCATCACCTGTCACAAATAACAAGTGAACATAGAAAAATTTAAGTTAGACAAAATGCATATTTTACAAATTATTAAATATGTACTAACATTTAAAATGGTTCATTCAAATGTGTCACTGATCTCATTTTCTGTGCCATCTGGGTTGGGTATAACTTTATCAATGTGAGGCAGTCGTTTGTAGCCAAATTCCATCTGGCTATATGGAAGAAATTTAGTTTCTGGGAATACAAAGCCGGGAATAATGGTGACTATACAAGGTATTGACTTCCCTTGTAAGGAACTGACTCGGTGACAAGGTGGCTTTCCCCATGCATCTTTTGAGCCATGCCTTTTTGAACTATGAGAATTAGTTTGTGGAAGTTTTCCTTACCAGTCTAGGATACATGGATTCACCAGTGACCTGAATAGAGGCCATGTTAATTTCCTCTATAGACCCAGAGCCTTGCATAGTATTTGGGGAACACAAAGTTCTCAATAAATATTTGTCAAATAAATTCTCCTGAGTCTTTGAAAATTCTGTTCCTTCTTGGAATGCCAGTCCCACAGATTTGATGGCTGCTAAACTCCAATCCAACTCATCCTTATAAACCAGGTACAAGCGCTTCTGACTCCTTCAGGAAGTTGTTTGTAGTTATTTGTTTCCTCCTCTGTGTCCATCAAATATTGTCCATACCTTTATCATAGGTTTTGTGGTATTGCTTTAAGGCCTGTTTCCCCCACCAGACTCTGAGCTTTTCATATTAGTGACTATTTCTAGTTCATCTTTGTGAAAGTTCTTCCATTTCTATAGCATTTTTTATTCTTCTAAATAATGTTATGTGTTGGTTCTTATTTTCCAAACCAGATAGGAGTTCCTGTGGTATAAGGGAGCCTGACTATCCATTTTGTATATCATATGATTCTTCAGCCATCAGCCCTGCTCCTAAGAGCCCCACTATGTCCTTCTACCATCACTTTGTTCTGGACATTACCAAAATATTAAGCCTCAGTTAAGCATCTTAACTTTCCCCAGGTCTCTCTTGTTTAAGATTTTTATTAAATATCACTAACATACAATATTATATTAGTTTTAGGTGTACACCATATTAATTCAACATTTATATACCTAAAGAAGTGATCACCATGATAAGTCTAGTAACCATGACACCATACCATGCTACCACAATATTATTGACTATATTCCCCATGCTGTACATTATATCCCCATGACTTTTTTGTTTTATATATGGAAATTTGGACCTCTTATTCCCCTTCACCTTTTTCCCCCTTTAAAAAATCTTCAATTATAGTTGACATTCAATATTATTTGATATTAATTTCAAGTGTACAGCATAGTGGTTAGACATTTATCTAATTTAAGAAGTGATTCCCCTGGTTAGTCTAGTACCCACCTGGCATTATACATAGTTATTACCATATTATTGACCGACCCCTTCCCATCTATCACCCCAACAAATCTAGTAACTATTTGACACCATACATAGTTATTAAAATATTATTGACAATATTCCTTATGCTATACCCTACATCTCCATAACTACTTTGTAACAACCAATTTGTACTTCTTAATCCCTTCCCCTTTTTTCATTCATACATCCAATGCCCCTCCCATCTGGAAACCATCAAATGTTCTCTGTATCTATGAGTTTCTGTTTTGTTTGTTAACTTTGTTCTTAGACTCCATATATAAGTGAAATCACATTGCATATGTCTTTCTCTGTCTGACATACTCCACTCAGCTCAACACACTCCAGATCCATCCACGCCATTGCAGATGGCAATAATTCATTCCCTTCCATGGCTAAACAATATTTCATTGTACATATACATGTACCACCTCTTCTTTATCCATTCATCCCTCAACAGACACCAAGGCTACCTCCACCTCTTGGCCATTGTAAACAATGTTGCTATAAACATGGATGCACACATCCCCTTAAAGTAGTGTTTTGGGTTTCTTAGGGTAAATACCCTGAAGTGGAATTACTGGGTCCTTCTGTGTCTCTTATTATATAGCCTTTGTTTTAAAGTCTATATTGTCTGGTATAAGTATTGCTACTCCAGCTTTTTTTGTATCTTTGTTTCCATTTTCATGAAAAATTTTTTTCCTATCCCTTTACTTTCTGTCTGTGTGTCTTTCAATCTGAAGTGAGTCTCTTGTAAGTAGCATATGCAAGGGTTTTCTTTTCTTATCCATTCAGCCACCCTTTGTCGTTTGATTGGAGCATTCAATCCATTCACATTGAAAGTAATTGTTGATAGATATTTAGCTATTTATTAGATATTTAGATATTTATTATTAGATATTTAGGTATTTGTTATTCATAATTTTGATTTTTTTCTCATCTTAAATAAGCCCCTATAAGATTCCCTGTAATACTGGTTTGGTGGTGATGAACTCCTTTAGCTTTTTCATGTCTGGTAAGTTCTTTACCTCTCCTTCGATTTTAAATTATATCCTTGCTGGGTATAGTTGTAGATCCTTACTTTTCATCACGTTGAATATTTTGTACCAATCCCCTCTGGCCTGCAACGTTTCTGTTGAGAAATCAGCTGACAGTCTCATGGGAGCTCCCTTATAAGTTACTAGTTGCTTTTCTCTTGCTACTTTTAGGAGTCTCTCTTTGTGTTTGACCGTTGCCATTTTAATTATAATGTGTCTCGGTGTGGGCTTGTTTGGCTTCATCCTATTTGGAACTCTCTGTGCTTCCTGGACTTGTATGTCTATTTCCTTCACAAGGTTAAGAGTTTTCAGTCATGATTTCTTAAAATACGTTCTCAATCTCTCGCTTTCTTGTTTCTCTTTCTGGGACACCTCTGATGTGAACGTTGTTATGCTTGGTGTTGTCCCAAAGGTCTTGTTAACTCTCCTCATTTTTTTTGGATTCTTTTTTCTTTTTGCTGTTCTTATTGGGTGTTTTCTGCTACCATATCTTTCAAATTGCTGATTCAATCCTCTTCTTCATCTAGTCTGCTGGTGATTCCTTCTAAACCATTCTTCATTTTAGTTACTGTATTCTTCACTTCTGACTTTTTTTTATGGTTTCTATGTCCCTTTTTATGCTGCCATCTATTGGTTGAAGTTCTCACTAAGTTCCTTGAACATCCTTATAACCATTTTTTCTTTTTCTTTTTTTTTAAATGAAAATTTTTGGGGGTGACAATGCTTAGTAGATTTATATAGGTTTCAAGTGTACATTTCTATAATACATCATTTATATATCTCATTGTGTGTTCATCACCCACAGTCAATTCTCCTTTCATCACTATATATTTGATCCCCTCTTCCCTCTTCTACCAACCTCCCTCCCCTCTGATAGGTTGCTTACCTCCATTTGATTTAGATATTTTTCTGGATTTTTTTCCTGTTATTTCATTTGGGACACATTTTTTTGTTTCATCATTTTTGCTGCCTCTCTGTTTCTATATATTAGGTAGATTTGTTATGTATCCAAGTGTTGGCTGAGTGGCCTTATGTAATAGGTGCCCTATGGGGCTCTGGCACAGTCTCCCTAGTCACCTGTTCTGGGTGTTCCAGGAGTGTACCTTGTGTGGGTTGTATGTGCTGTCCTGTTATATTTGAGCTTTGATTGCTATTGGTACATCAGTAAGTGAGATTGAACCTCAGGCTGACTGACTGTAGTGTTTGACCATGTCCACAGCTTACAGGCTGCTGTGCAGAGGGCTTACCCCACTGAGAGGGATTCGTTCCACCAGGTTCTTGTGCCTATTGAGACCACCCTTTGTGTGTGTGCCACTTGTGGGGCTAATTGGGTGGTGTTCTGCTGTGGTCTGAAGTCAACCTCCAAGTATGTTGGTACTGGGGCCTCTTGGGAGAGGCTCCAGTTCAGGCCCAGATCACCCACTGCATGTGACTCTTCAGGGACTACCTGGCAGGAGCTACAAAGTGATCTGCAGTTGTTTGTTGCCTGTGTTAAACTTGGAGACACATGGAAGAGACCACAGTACAAATTGAGGATGTCTGCCACGAGTACCAGGCTTAGGGTAGCTCCACAAATAGCCAGGACACCCCAAGGCTTGCTGCCACCTGCCAGCTCTCTTAAGATTCAGCTGCTGATACAGCCTTGTGTGGTATGCAAGTTGGGTGAGGCAGGGTCTCAGGGAGTCACTAGATTGGGAAGAGTTGTAGTCACCAGGTTAATGTAAATTCTGGTTTGGTGCCAGTGCTGAGCCTGGAACTACTCTGCAGGCCTCAGAGCACACTGAGGCCAGTCACTGCCCAAAGGAGGTCTGCCAGCCTCTGACAGTTTTCCAAGAAAGAGTGTAATGTGAGTGGGGTTGGCTGCTTGTGGAGAAAGTGGCACCAGCATTGGGTGATTTGGGGGGTGGGGTCCCAGTAAGTCAGCAGGATGGAGCAACAGGACTCACCAGGCCAATCAAATTCAGATTTGGCTGTGGTGGGGGTGGGCTCAACAAAAGAAAGATGGCGTCAACCTGCCAGCTCTACGGGAGGAGGACCTCACACAAGGAAAATGCCAACTGTCCTCCATTTCTCCCCTGAAGTCACACACCTCAGTCTGTCCCACCTCCCACGTATGTCTCCAACACCTCTTAAGTCACCGTCCCTCTGCTGGAGCCCAAGGTGAGTGCCTGCAAGCGAGTCTGTGCGCAGGCTGTTTAAGAGGACGTCTGGGTTTCCCATAGCCTTCTGTCCCACCTGGATGCTCAGAATTTCCACTGTTTTTCACAGCCAGATGTGGGTGCTCCTCTTCCCAGCACCAGTACTCTGGGCTGGGGAGCTTAATGTGGGGAGCTGAGGTCCCTCGCTCCTCTCGGGGGAACCTCCATGGCCTAGATATCTCTCCTGATTTTCAACCACCACATGGAGGTTTGGGGCCTATTCTATGTCCCCACCCCTGCTACCAGTCTTGACGTGGCTTCTTCTTTATATTTTTAGTCATAAGACTTTGTTCAGCTCGACTTCAGATGGTTCTCTATGTTGATTGTTCTTTAATGGAGTTGTAATTTTAATGTGTTCACAGAAGGACACAGGCACAATGTTTATTTTCTCTGCCATCTTGGATCTCTACTTCCATCATTAATTCTTCTAATAGGCTTTCAACTCCTTGCTCTGTCTCTTCTTATAAGGGTTCTTCTGGAACCCTTATAAGGCAAATGTTGGTATGATTGATGTTCTCCCAGAGGCCCCTGAAACCCTCTTCATTTTATTTTTTTGGATTTTTTTTCCCTTTTGCTGTTCTAATTGGGTGTTTTCTGCTACCTAATCTTCTAAATCACTGATTTGATCCTCTGCTTCATCTAATCTACTGTTGATTCCCTATAACATATCCTTCATTTCTGTTATTGTATTCCTTATTTCTGACTGGTTCTTTTATATGTTTTCTATTTCCATTTTTTATGTTTCCTATCTCTTTATTGAAGTTCTCCCTGAGATCACTTATAACCAGTGTTTTGAACTCTGCATCTGGTAGATTGCTTGTCTCCATTTTGTTTAGTTCTTTTTCTGAAGCTTTGTTCTGTTCTTTTATTTAGGACATGTTTCTTTGTCTCCCCATTTTGGCTGCCTCCCTGTGTTTCTTTTATGTATTAGGTAGGACTGCTATGTCTCCCAGTCTTAGTAAGTGGCCTTATGTAGTAGTTGTGCTGTGGGGCTCAATGGTGCAGTCTTCCTGGTCACCTGAGTTGCACACTCCAGGTGTGACCTTTGGGTGGGTTGTGTGTGCCCACTTGTAGTTAAGCCTTGGTTGTTGTTTGCACATCAGTAGGAGGGACTGACCCTTGGGATCATTGGTTGAAAGGACTGCCTGTGACTACAGAAGAGGAGTTGTGGTACAGGGATTGGCTTTACAGAGCAGGATCTTCCACAGCAGGACTCTGGTGACTGCCCAATCCACCCCTTGCTTGTGTTGTCCTTGGAGGTGGGTGGGTGATGCTCCAGCTTGTTGCAAAGCTGGCCACTGGGGGCACCAGCCCCAAGGCCACCTGGGAGAGGACCTGCTGCAGATCAAGTTCAGCCACAGCCCAAGCCCCATCTGGGGCCACTGGGCAGGAGCCACAAAGTAATTGCAGTTGGCCACTGCCTGCTCTGTGCTTGAAGTGCCTAAAGAGGCCAAGCCTGGAACCATGGCCAGCTGCTGCTAGTGCTGGGCTTAGGGCTGCTCATCCAGAGGTATGGGACATGCACAAGTCAGATGCTGATTGTCTGGGTTCCACGACTTTTGAAAGACCCTAGGAAAGTCTGCAGCAGGAGCCAAGGCAGGGGGTTTGTATGAAAAAGCCACTGTAAGGGGTTTGGTTGTGCCCGAAAGTTGGGTGGGGTGGGGTGTTTCAGAATCACCAGGGCATGGCAAACAAATGGTGCTAGCCAGCTTGATGGAGACTCAGATATGGCAGCCACCTGCTTCTGCACACCAGGAAGGGGGAAGGCTCAACAAAGAAACAATGGCTTCTGCCAACTCCTCCGTCCATGAGAAAGCTGCCCTTCCAGCCCTCGTCCTGAAGCCAAATAACTCAGTAACCCACCCCCACACCCACCTCCACCCCATATGTCCCAGCACCAAGTAAGTCTGTGTGTAGTCCCTTCAAGAGGAGCACCTGGGATTCCAGCCACATTCCATCTCACTCAGCCACAATCTTCACTGGTTTTAACATCCAGAAATTAAGGGGACTTCTCTCCCTGGCAATGGAACCCTGGGCTGGGGAGCCTGGTGTGGCACTGGAACCCCTTGCTCCTTCAGGAGGGTACCTCAAGAGCAGAGATATGCTTCCTGATTTTTAATGATCACACATGGGTGTGGGACCAGACCGTACTGTGTTTCTACCCCTCCTACCAGTCTCAAGGTGGTTTCCTCTATTTGTCCTTAGTTGTACGACTTCTGATCAACAAGATTTCAGGCAATTCACAATGATGGTTATTTTGTTGCAATTTTGATGTGGACATGAGTGAAGGTAAGCACAGCATTTACCTACTCTGCTATCTTGACCAGAACTCTCTCTTTTTTTTTCATTTTTAATATAGATATTTACAGCTATAAATTTCACACTGAAGACTACTTTACCTGTATCCCTTAAATTTTGGAATGTTTGTTTTCATTTTAATTCATGTCAATTTTCTTTTTTTTAAATTATTTTTCTTTTTTTCCTATTTTTCTTGTTACTTCTGTTTTGACCTCTTGGTTATATCTGTTTCTTAATTTCCACATATTTGTGAATTTTCTAATTTTCCTTCTGTTATTGATTTCTAATCTCATCCAATTGTGGTTGGAGAACATGTTTTGTAAGATGTTAATCCTTTTAAACTTACTGAGAATGATTTTTATCTAAAACATGGTCTATGTTGGAGAACAGTACATGTAGACTAAAGAAGAATGTGTATTCTAGTGTTGTTTGGTAGAGTTCTGTAGATATCTGTTAGATTAATCAGTTATAGTGTTGTTCAAATGTTCTATTTGCTTTTTAATGTTTTCCTTAGTTGTTCTATCCATTATTTTAAGTGAGGTATTGAAATCCCTTTCTATTAATGTTGTATTTTTTATTTCTCCCTTCAATTCTGACAGTTTTTATTCATGTATTTTGGGCCCTATTTTTAAGTGCATATATGTTTATAATTGCTATATTGTTCCAATGGATTGTCTCTTTATCATTACATGTCTCTCTTCATCATTAGCACCATTTTTAAGTTGTTTTTTGTCTAATATTAGAATTTCCACTCCAGTTTTTTTTTTGGGGGGGGAGAAAAAGTGGTGGCAGTGAAGAGGGCTCCCTGATTTCTCCCCTGGAAAGCAAAGCAATTTGAGCAACTGGAGCGCAGCAAACACTCCCACACCGAGTACTTAAAGGTGGGCAGACCAGGTGAGTGGGGGAAGAGGGAGGTGAGGTGCGGAGGCACAGCCCACACCCGCGGCTGCTGAAACTCGGGGTCGCAGAGAGCAGATCAGAGAGTTCCTGCGGCTTGTTGGAGAAGAGTTCCCTACACCTCCAGCCCACGCTAAGGCAGAATCCTCAGGCTGGGCACGGAGCAGAATGGAGAGAGGAGGGTATGAGCGGAGGAACAGTCCGTCCATGCCCGCGGCTGCGGAGCTGTGGGAATTCAGGACAAGGCTTGATTTACAGCACCAGGGCTGGCTCAGCCACTGGGCTGACCATCCCTTCCGGGAGAGCAACAAGAGTCCCAGGGCGTGCAGTTCCTGAGACAGAAATCTCAGACCAGCGAGGAGGAGAAGAGGGAAGCAAGAAGCGTGGAGACGCAGACCACACCCCAGAGCTGTGGAGACAGGAGCTGCTTTGCTAGGAGGTGCCCCTGGAGAGCAGCAGGGGCTCTGTGGGAGCATCTGAGAGGGCTTTTTTCTTTTTTTTTCCTAGTTTTTTCTCTTTCTTTTTTCCCCTTTTCTCTCAGACAGGAAAAATAAACTGCATAGATAAGTGCACACCCCCACCCTCCCTCAGACACCTTGGCCCCCTCCCTGCCAGAGCCTGAGGCTAACTCCTGAAGAGAGGAGTAAGTCAGAACAAAGATGCTTCCACTCCCTGGGGGTTGGGCAATTTACATGAGAAGAAGCTGTAGGTGGGAGCTACTAAACACGCTGTACCCGCACCAACTCTCCTGCGCAGCTTGGGAAGCAGAAAAACTTGGGCTGCTTAGACACAGGAAGGCCTACAAGCAGCTCTGAAATCTCCACCACCCACCCTCCAACAACCCCAGTGGAAAGAGCACCCAAAGACGCACATCCAGTCTTCTGGCTGCGCAGAAATCAGAGTGCCTCTGGACAGGCAGGAGCAGAAATAGCACTGACTTTGTAAAAAAAAAAATACCAATCACACCTCATAACTCCACTCATCTAAAATAGACCTGTATTACCAAGGACTCTAGGTGCCAGGCGGCTGGCTCTGCCCCCACAAGACACACAGGAGGGTGTGTATAGCAGAGGAAAATCTGGGGAGAGAGAGGTGGACTTCAGCCAAGATTGGCACTGGTTATTTTTTGCTTCTTCTCCCCCTTTTTTTTATTATTTTTGGTTTCCGATTGTATTTTGGTGTGTTATATAGTTTTTGTTAATTGGGTTCTCTTGGATGTTTTGGGTTTTGTTTTGTTTTTTTCATTGATCGCTTGTGTTGGTTGTTTTTGGATTTTTCTATTTCATTAGTAATTTTAGTTTTTTATATACACATATAAAAAGGTGCATATATGTGGATATGTATGTTCATATATATGGGGGTGTATATATATATATATATATATATATATATATACATATACATACACACACATATATCTTTTTTCCTCCTTATTTTTCTCTCGTTCTTTCCTTCTCTTCTAACCTCT
This sequence comes from Hipposideros larvatus, assembly GCA_031876335.1. Lineage (NCBI taxonomy): Eukaryota > Metazoa > Chordata > Mammalia > Chiroptera > Hipposideridae > Hipposideros > Hipposideros larvatus. The sequence continues at coordinate 106,821,041 of CM063105.1, read as the reverse complement.
CTCTCTCCCTTCTTTCCTGCTTCCTTGTCACAGCTTGATTTGCCTCCTCCTTTCCATTTTTTCTGCAAGTTTTTTTTCTTTTTCTTTTTTTTGCAGTTGCTGTTGTTGTTCAAAGGTGTTGCTATTTTGTATCTCGTGTTCATTCTATTTTTTAATTATTATATTTTATTTTATTTTCTTCAGCTATTTGTTCTTTGTTTGTTTTCTTTTCTTTTCTCATTTCACTGTTTTATTTCTGTTGGTTTGTTTTCTCCTTGTGTATGATTGATATTTCTATACATGTTGAGTGTAGGGTGATGGTTGTTTTGTACATCAGAGAGTATCTGGTTACCTTTGGTGGCTGTTGTGGTTGTGCTTGTTGATCTGTTTTGCCCTAAAACACGCTTTGCAGCGGGGCCCAGCCAAAGAAGCTCAAGAATCATCACATCCAGAGACCAACTTTAGATAAAACCACAGCATAACAGGGTCTGACCTACAAGATTCACACTCAAACTGAAATTGCTACAGGCACAAGAGTCTCTTGGGGTCAAGCCTCATCAGAGAGCTCAACCCTCACACAACAGCTTATAAACTTTGGACAAATTAATCTTCATGGCTAGTCAGTTTGGGAGTCAAGCCAACCTACTGACAAGCCGAAAGCAATAAAAACTAGACCTCAACAGGAGAAGACACATAACACAAGGAACACCTCTGGTATACACACACAGGAGAAAAGGGAGTCTGAGCAATTCAAATATAAAGGACATATAACACATAAGTCTACCCAGAAAAGACTGAGAGACCTAGAGGATCTACCTATTTCATCTAAGTAAACAAAAAGAGTAAGACAGAATGGGGAAACAGAGAAACACATCCCAAATAAAAGAACAGAAGAAACCTCCTGAATCTGTGGAATTAGAGGAAATAGAGGTAAACAACCTATCAGAGACAGAGTTCAGAAAACTGATTATTAGAATGCTCAAAGAAATTAATGAGAATGAAAAGAAGAATAGAGAAATCATGAAAAACAACCAGGTAGAAATAAAGAATTCAATTACTGAATTAAATTACAAACTCGATGGAATTACTAGTAGATGGTATGAAGCAGAGGATCGAATCAGTGACTTAGAAGACAAGATAGCAGAGATCACCCAAGCAGAACAACAAAAAGAAAAAGAATAAAAACCATTGAAAACAGTCTAAGAGAGCTAGGCGACAACATCAAACGCAAAATCAACATGGAAACAGTGGCCTTAAATGACACTTTAGACCAGCTGGATTTAATCGATATTTTCACAGCATTTCACCCCAAAGCTACAAAATATACATTCTTCTCAAATGACATGGATCATTTTCCAAGATAGACCACATGTTAGGCCACAAAACAAGTCTCAATAAATATAAGATTGAAATCATATCTCTGATGAACATAGATGCAAAAATCCTCAACAAAATCTTAGCAAACAGAATTCAGCAATGTATTAAAAAGATCATACATCATCATGACCAGGTGCGTTTCATCCCTAATATGCAAGGGTGGTTCAACATCCACAAATCAATTAATGTGATACACAATATCAATAAAAATAAAAATAAAAATCATATGGTCATATAAATAGATGCAGAAAAACATTTGACAAAATACTGCAGCAATTTATGATAAAAACTCTTAGCAAAGTGGGAATAGGGGGATCATACCTCAACATAATAAAGGCCATATATGATAAACCCACAGCTAACATCATACTCAATGGGGAAGATCTAAAACCATTCCCGTTAAGATCAGGAACAAGACAAGCCTGTCCACTTTCTCCGCTTTTATTCATCATAGTCCTGGAAGTTCTAGCCACAGCAATCAGACAAGAAAAAGAAATAAAAGGCATCCACATCGGCAAGGAGGAAGTAAAATTGTCATTATACGCAGATGACATGATACTACATATAGAGGACCCCAAAGACTCCATCAAAAAGCTATTGCAACTAATAGACAAATTCAGTAAGGTAGCAGGGTACAAAATCAATACTCAGAAATCAGTTGCATTTGTATATACCAATAATAAACTATTGGAAGGAGAAATTAAGAAAACAACTCTGTTTACAATCGCTTCAAGAAATACAAAATACTTAGGAATAAATTTAACCAAAGAAGTAAAAGACCTGTACTCTGAAAACTATAAGACACTGAAGAAATAAATAAAAGAATATACAAACAAATGGAAAATCCTCCCATGCTCATGTATAAGAAGAATTTATATAGTTCAAATGTCCATATTGCCTAAAGCAATATATAGATTCAATGCAATTCCTATCAAACTACCTAGGGCATTTTTAACAGAAATAGAAAATATAATCCTAAAATTTATATGGAACCAAAAAAGACCCCAAATAGCCACAGCAATCCTGAGAAAGAATAACAAAGTCGGGGAGATCATGCTTCCAGACATTCGAATGTACTACAAGGCTACAGTAATCAAAACAGTATGGTACTGGCATAAAAACAGACACATAGATCAATGGAACAGAATAGAGAGCCCAGAATTAAATCCAAGCATGTACGGGCAGTTAGTCTATAACAAGGGAAGCAAGAATTTATGTTAGGGTAAAGATAGTCTATTTAATGAATGGTGCTGGGAAAATTGGACTGACACATGCAAAAAAAATGAAACTGGACCACCACCTTACACCATATACAAGAATAAATTCAAAATGGATTAAAGACTTAAATATAAGACCTGAGACCATAAAACTCCTAGAAGAAAATATAGGGTGTAAATTCGCAGACAATACCCTGAGCAATATTTTTACTGATACATCCCCATGGGCTAGGGAAGTAAAAGAAAAAATGAACATATGGGACTACATCAAACGTTAAAGTTTTTTCACAGCAAAAGAAACCATCAATAAAACAAAAAGGAAGCCTACTGAATGGGAGAAGATATTTGATAATGATATATCAGATAAGGGATTAATATCCCAAATATATAAAATGCTCATGCAACTCAACACCAAAAAAACAAACAACTCAATTAAAAAATGGGCAGAGGATATGAAGAGGCATTTCTCCAAAGAGGACATACAGATGGCCAACAGGCATATGAAAAAATGTTCAACATCACTTAGCATTAGGGAAATGCAAATTAAAACCACAATGAGATACCACCTCACCCCGGTCAGAATGGCTATCATCAATAAATCAACAAACAACAAATGCTGGCGAGGCTGTTGGGAAAAGGGAACCCTGGTGCACTGCTGGTGGGACTGCAGGCTGGTGCAGCCATTATGGAAATCAGTATGGAGGCACCTCAAAAATCTGAAAATGGAACTACCTTACGACCCAGCAATCCCACTCTTAGGTATTTATCCAAAAAATCCCAAGACATTAATCCAAAAAAATATATGTACCCCTATGTTCATTGCGGCGTTATTCACAATAGCTAAGACTTGGAAACAACCAAAATGCCCATCGGTAGATGACTGGATTAAGAAACTTTGGTACATTTACACAATGGAGTATTATTCAGCTATAAAGAAGAAGGAAATAGTACCCTTTGCAACAATATGCATGGAACTAGAGAACATTATGCTAAGTGAAATAAGTCAGTCAGAGAAAGACAAATATCATATGATCTCACTTATACGTGGATTCTAAGGAACTGAATGGATGGGAGAAGTGGATGGAGATAGTCTCAGAGACACAGAGGAAGAACTGAGGGTTACTAGTCGGGAGGGGGTGGGGATGAAGGAGAAGGGGAAGGGATGAGACAATACAAATGGGTAATTGTAATATGGCCGCAGAGATAGAAAAAGACAGTCCGAGGAATACAATCAATAATGTTGTAAGTATTTCTTAGGGGGCCAGATGGACCCATGTCCTTTTGGGAAGTCCACTTCATAGTTGATGTAGAGGCCTGACCACCGCATTGTGTTTCTGAAACTGATGTTGAATAATACTGTATGTCAACTATAATTATATATACATATAACCTCGGGACATGGAGTAGAGTGCGGGAACGGATTAAATGGAATTGTAATAGATAAGCATGATATCGGGGGTGGGAGGGCAATAGATGGGGGGAGGGGGGTTGTTACTTTGTGAGGGTGAAAAGGGTAACTATTGCATTGTTCTGTACACCTGAAACTAACAATAAAAAAATAAAAAAATAAAAAAGAATTTGAAAAAAACAAAAAACAAAAAACAAAAAACAAAAAAGGAAGCCTACTGAATGGGAGAAGATATTTGTCAATGAGATATCTGATAAGGGGTTAATATCCAAAATATATACAACTTTCATGCAACTCAACACCAAAAAAACAACAACTGAATTAAGAAATGGGCAGAGGATATGAAGAGACATTTCTCCAAAGAGGACATACAGATGGCCAACAGGCAAATGAAAAAATGTTCAAACTCACTTAGTGTTAGGGAAATGCAAATAAAAACCACAATGAGATACCACCTCACCCCGTAAGAATGGCTATCATCAATAAGGCAACAAACAACAAATGCAGGCGAGGTTGTGGGGAAAAGGGAACCCTGGTGCACTGCTGATGGGCCTGCAGACTGGTGCAGCCATTATGGAAATCAGTATGGAGGTATCTCGAAAAACTGGAAATGGAACTACCTTATGACCCAGTAATCCCATTCTTAAGTATTTATCCAAAAACACCCAAGACATTAATCCAAAAAAATATATGCACCCCTATGTTCATTGCGGCGCTATTCACAATAGCTAAGACTTGGAAGCAACCGAAATGCCCATCAGTAGATGACTGGATTAAGAAACTATGGAACATTTACACAATGGCGTATTACTCAGCTATAAAGAAGGAAATAGTACCTTTTGCAACAATATGGATGGAACTAGAGAACATTATGCTAAGTGAAATAAGTCAGTCAGACAAAGAGAAATACCATTTGATCTCACTTACATGTGGATTCTAAAAAACTGAATAAATGAGAATTGTAAACAGAAATAGTCTCAGAGACACAGAAGAAAATCTGAGGGTTGCTAGTTGGGAGGGGGTGGGGATGAAGGAGAAGGGGAAGGGATGAGACAATACAAATTGGTAACTACAATATGGCCTCAGGGATAGAAAAGACAGTCTGGGGAATATTATCAATAATGCTGTAAGTATTTTTTAACAGGCCAGATGGACTCATGTCTTGTTAGGGAGACCACTTCATAGTCAGTGTAGAGGCCGGACCACTGCACTGTATATCTGAACCTGATGTTGAATAATAATGTATGTCAACTATAATTATATATACATATAGTCACGGGACGTGGAGTGGAGAGTGGGAATGGAGTCAATGGAATTGTAATAGATAAGCATGATATCAGGGGTGGGAGGGCAGTAGACGGGGGTAGGGGGGTTGTTACTTTGTGAGGGGTGAAAAGGATAACTATTGCATTGTTCTGTACACCTGAAACTAACAATAAAATTTTTTAAAACTTTAAAAAAAAAACAGGGGGACATAAATATGTGAGGTGATGGATGTGTTAATTAACTTGATGGGAACAATCCTTTCACAAGTATACATATATCAAATCACCACATGTCATTTAAATATCTTACAATTTTATTTGCCAATTATACTTCAATAAAACCGAGATAAGAATTTAAAAGGAAAACAAAAAAGAATTGCCACTCCAGGTGTCTTATGATTGCTGGATTGCATGTGATATCTATTTGTTTACATTCCACCTTTTTAAATAATTGCATGTAACATGTGAAGGGTGTCTCCTGTAGACAGATGTGATTGGAGCTTTTTTTTTTAATCCAAACTGAAAATCTCTTTATTTTGATTGCATACTTATTGACTGGCTTGGATTTGAATTTACATCTCCCAAATTGCTTCTTCTTTTCTATATATCTCATGGGGGGGTTGTTATTGTATTCCTTTATTACTAGTTTTTTTAAGTGGATATTTTCTAGTGTAAAAATTTAATTATTTTATTAACTTTTATTATATTTTTTAATCACTTTCTATTGGTTGCTCTAGGGCTTATGACATACATCTTAACTTATGAGAATCTATTTCATATATATGTACTAACTTTATTCTAGTGAAATGTACAAAATTTACTCTTTTATAGGTCCATTCCTACAACCCTTTTTGTGCTATTATTGTTATACTCAATATTGTTATATATGGCACAAACCCAACAATGAAAACTTATAATTATAAATTTATATAATTTTATATCATTTAACAGAGCTCAAAGAAGATAGGAGTGCAAGTATATATTTACAAAGTTTGTTGTATTAATCTTCTTATTTATCTCTTATGATTCTCTTTATTTCTTTCAGTGAATTTGCATTACAATATGACATCATTTCCTTAATCCAATAAAGCTTTGCTCCTGCCTACCTCCTTTGTGCTATTATTTCCAAATATATTACATTTGTATAAGTTATGATCCCCAAAGACAATTATTTACATATTTTATTAACTAATTTTTAAAATTAGTTAAGAAAACAAGAAATATGCAATTAACCTTTCCTTAATAATTAATTACATAATTACCTTTATTGAATGTTTTGGGGGTTTTTTATTAAATTATTTTTATTATGAAATACACATTTTTTAAATTAGTTTCAGCTGTACAACACAGTGCAATAGTTATACTTTTTACCCCTCAAAGTGACAACCTCCCTCCCCCAATCCACCGCCCCATTTCCCCCCAATATCATACATATCTACTACAAATCGCTTGACTTCACTCCCACACTATACTCCATGTCCCATGACTATATATATATATGTGTGTGTGTGTGTGTATACATATATATTCACTTATAGTTGACATACACTATTATACAACATCAGCTTCAGGTGTACAGTGCAGTGATCAAGCCTCTTTCACATCCACGATGCAAGACATGTGACCACCTGACACCCTACAAAATATTCACATTATCAATTACATTCCTCGAACTGTCCCCCATGTCCCCATGGCAACACTGCAGCTGTGTATTTATGCTGTCCAGCCCCCTCCCTCTCTCCCTCATCCCCACCCCCCCAACCAACAGCCATCAGCTGCACCCCCACATCTCTGAGACCACCTCTGTTCACTTTCCTCGCCCAGTCAGTTTTTTAGAGAATGTTTTTCATGTGGATTCAAATTTCTGTTTGCTGTGACTTGCTTTCACTCTGAAAACTAGTATTTCTTGTAAGGCAGGTCTCTTAGCAACAAATTCTTGAAGCTGTTTTTGTTATGTTTTTTTAAATCTGGGAATGTATTTTGTTTTTGCTGGATATAAGATTTTTTCTTGATAATTTTGTAAAAAATTTCTAGCACTTTAAATATGCTGTTCCTCTTCCTTGTGGCCTCCATTGTTTCTGATGAGTTAACTTGTAAGTGATGAGTCATTTTTCTCTTACTGCTTTCAAGATGTTCTCTTTATCTCTGGCTTTCAAAATTTTGGCTATGATGTATTTGAGTGTGAATCGTTATGCATTTTATCTACTTTGAGCTTCATGAGTTTATTGAATATGTAGATGAAAGTTTTTAAATTTGGGAAAATTTCAACCATTGTTACACAAACATATTTTTGTTCTCCATTCTCTCTGCTTTCCTACTAGTACTCCCATTAAATGTATATTGGTGTGTTTCATATTATTTCACATTTTTCTAAGTCTCTGATCATTTTTCTTCATTCTTTGTTCTCTCTGTTCTTCAGATTTTATAACCTCTATTGATCTATCTTCTACTTCACTGATTCTTTTTTTTTAACAGCTCAAATATACTGTTGAGCCCCTACTGCTTTTTTACTGTATATGGGTCACTCTTTCCTGTCTCATTGCATGGATCCTTGTTTTGAAAACTGGATATTTTAGATAACTTTTTGTATTTATCTGAAATGTTTATCTAAATATTTAGATACTGTATAAATCCCAGATATTTATCTACCCTACCCTGGGATTCTTGTTGATTTATCGTTTATTTATTTTTAGTGACTTTGCTGAACTAATTCTGTGAAGTCTATTTTCCATACATTGTTCAGCTTCTGATGTCCCAACTTATACATATTTTTTTTTATCTTTTAGCCTGACTACATAAGGGTCAACATGGGTCAGAATAAGCCACTCATTGATCAAAAATTGTGTTAAACCCTCTTTTCCAGCTCAATTTTTGCCTTTTACCATTGGATATGTGTTTGGCCTGGAGGCTGCTATCACTATTGACAGAGTTTACATTTTTACCTCACATTCAGTCCATGACTACTAGCTTTTATTTTGTCTTTCCAATCACTTCTAAAAGAAGACAGTCTTTTTTTCACTATAGTTTTTTTTGCTTTGTTTTGTTTTTAAAATTATTTTTTATTATGAAATACACATTTTGTAGAATTAGTTTCAGCTGTAAAACACAGTGCAATAGTTATACTTTTTACCTCTCGAAGTGACAACCCCTCTCCCCCAATCCACCGCCCCACTTCACCCCAATATCATACATATCTATTACAATTCTCTTGACTCCACTCCCACACTATACTCCAACAGAAGTGGTCTCAGAGATATAGAAGAACCACTGATGGCTGTTAGTTGGGGAGGGGGTGGGGATGAGGGAGAAGGGGAAGGGATTAGACAGCATTAATATGCAACTACAATATTGCCACAGGGACATGAAAGACAGTTCGAGGAATATAATTAATAATGTTGTAAATATTTTGTAGGGTGTCAGTGGTCACATGTCTTGCATCATGAATGGGAAGGAGGCTTGATCATTGCACTGTACACCTGAAGCTGATGTTGTATAATATTGTATGTCAACTATAAGTGAATATATATATATATATATATATATATATATATATATATATATATATATATAGTCATGGGAAGTGGAGTAAAGTGTGGGAGTGGAGTCAAAAGAAGACAGTCTTGAGCATGTACAGTCTTCTGACATGGGTACCTGTGATTTTACTCTTAAGTCTGTGTCGCTAGGAGTTATCCCTATATCAGAGTAGATTATTCAGCCACTGTTTGGTCAGTGAGACTTGCACTCTTTGTTCCGGGGTTTGTGTAAGGTCTGGGGAATGTTCTCAAATCTTCCTCATGTCTATTGTAATTGCTCCCGAGTGAATGTAGCATCGTGTTTATACACAGCTTTCTAACTCAGGCTTGGCTATGATCCCAGAAAGGTCTTCTTGGCTTTTTTTCCCCTAATTCTGTTAAACTTCTGATTGCTCTGTCATTTCATTTGTTGCTACTAGTATGATGGAGCTATGAGCACTATCTTGATTGCTTTACAGTAACATCTCCATTGAATATTTTTGACAACATTCTCAGGCATGAAATTCTCCATACTCCGTTCTAAATAAAGTTAGTCCCCTTAGGCAGAACTACAAAGTTCTTTATCTTTGTGGTGTGCCTCTCCCCTTGCATAGAACCTATACAAGAAGCTGGAGTGACGGATTGTGCCAGAATGACACTCCTGTTCCACGAGTGGGCACTGAGGCAGTAGCAGCCCCTGTTATTCTTGGCTTGCAACTCTTGGCATGGAGCCTCCACCCTACCAACAATTTTGAGTGGAATTGATTGGACCTGTGTTCTCAGCCTGCTCCATCTGGAGTATATCTCCTACCTTATGAGTACGTGGAGGAAGAGTACTCAGTCCTCTTAGCAAAGCCTATCAGGAATAGAGCTTCTGCAACACAAGGTTGGGAAAATGAGAAATGCCAGTTGCCTGCCCACCCTGGGGTGAAACCATCACCCTAGACTGAGAGCTGAGGGGAGAAGGAGCCCTAATCTTCTTGGGCACATCTACTAGGAGTAGTAGGCCCAGATTAGTTTTCATGAATCATAGCTGGAAGGCAAGGAGGGAGCAGGCTGTGGCTCAAGTATAGCCACAGACTATCACTGTTCTTACCTCAATTTAGTGTATTTTCTTGAATGTTTCTCCATTTGTTTTATGTCCTTAGGACCATTGCCAGAGACTTTAAATAATTGTAACTTTTCTTTTTTTTAAGATTTTTATTGGGGAATTGGGGGGATGGGAACAGTGCTGGGGAATTGGGGAAAGGGGAACAGACAAGTTGCTGTCATTTTGTTCTTCAATCTAGTTGTGGAGGACGTTGCTTCACTGGCCCAAGTTGGCACCATCATTGCGCTCTTCTCTGGCGAGGCAGATCAGTCGCCGGCTTCTGGACGGCCGCTCACTGCGGCTGCTGGCCGCTCACGCTGGCTGCTGGCCACACACTGTAGCCCATGGCAATCCACTGCCACAGGGACTGCAGCCCACGCCGTCGCCGGCTACTCATGGCAGCCCAGCTCCAGGTCGAGCTGTTGTTCAGCATCTTAGCTGTGGAGGGCAGTGTCACTGGCCCTCATATGTGGGATCCGAACCGGGGCCCTCTGGCATCCCAAGCGAGTTCTTAACCATTGCGCCACTCGGCCGGCCCAAATAATTGTAACTTTTAAAAATAATATTCTCCAGTTAAATGGTTGTTTTGGAGGAAGTGTCTGCCATGTTCATCACTCTACCATTCTGGAATTCAGTCTCTAAATACTATTTTGGAAATAAGGTAAGAGAAATATAGAATGCCTTTAACTCTGTCTGGTGATAGAATAAATTATAATTCCTCTTCTCATGAGAGGAATTTACTTTCTTGGAATAAACAGCAAATTTGGGCCTGACAAAATAGTAACTTTTCTTTAGAAAGTTTATTTCCTTTTATAACCAAATTTCCCAAGATATAGAGTTCTCTTGATAAGAGGTAAGACCAGGTGAACATAAGAGCAAGTCATCTACATATTGGATCAAGGTGAATAAAATGAGGAAATTACAAAGCTTGAAGATTATAGTTGAGAACCTTAGAGAAATATGAAAGGGCTTCAGTAAATCCTTGAGGCATCACAGCCCAAGTATATTGGTGTTTATTCCAGGTGAAAGCAAAAAGACCATGTGAATCAAGATAAGAGAATACTAAAAAAAGGCTGAACAGAGATCTGCTGTGTTTGAAGGTACAAAAGCCAGGATAATATTTGGGTTGGGGATCACAGAGAAACACACCCATTATGTGATTTATGCCCCTTTACTTATACATAGAGTTATCTACACCCACTTGGATTTTTTTACCTGGATGATAGAAGGGCTGCAGGGACTGGTATAAGGAATAAACAAGCCCTTAGCTCTGCAATCTGCAACAATGGTTGTCCCTTTAATGCCTAGGGTTTTATGGGATACTGTATTGTTTTTGGACATGCCTGGTCATTCAAAGAATGTGAAAGAATTCATGAGACTCAGAAAAGTAGGAAAGGAAGAAAAAGGTTTATTGAAAGTCAGGCAGTGAGTATGCCTGTGGCAGTGTCTAGAGAAGATGGCTGTGCTCAGACAGAGGGGTTGAAGTTAGAGAGAAGCACCAGCAGAGAAGTTGCCGGGGGCAGAGTCTAGAATAGACAGCTGCAACAGATTTCTGATTAGCTGGGGTTTTATACTTTTCTATGCTGGATGTAAGGTGCTAGTCAGCTTGCAGGGGGTCTGCCATTACAATTGGCCTCCTCTGGGAGCCATCTCATTCCCATTCATCACGGACAGACGCAGAGCACTTGTCAGCTTGTAGGGGGCTTCTTCTGGGAATGATTCTATTCCCAATCTATGAAGGGTGTTTGTCAGCTTGCAGGGGGTTGCTATTGCAGTTGGCCTCCCCTGGAAACTGTTGTGTACCCATCTATAATGGATGTAAGACGGTTGTCAGCTTGCAGGTGCAGTGCTAGCAGGGGATTCAGAGACAAGTGGTTAATTTTTAAGCTCATTCCTGCTAACTCACCAGCTCACTCCTGTTAATCTTTTCCAATTAATCCACAAGCTCGCTCCTGTTAACTCCTTACCTGTCTCATCAGATACTAGGGGCAATTTAGGCAAACAAATAATGGTGTTAACATTGACCTGTAAGGCTTACATATTACTTATTTACTCCGTGTCTGTAGATGATATATTGGGTTGTTGGAACAGTCATGACACATTTTTTGCAATGGAAAACAGAAAAAATATGTCATGACTTTTCCAACAACCCAATAGATCAGAGAATATGGGGTACTGAAATCAACAAATCAGAACATTATGATAATTCTAAGGGTAAGAGGCTTGGGTACACAAGAGTGCTGAGTAGTCAACAGAAGTCACCATAAGATGGTGTACTGGGTCATCCAACTCTGTGAAATCAAGAAAAAGTCTTTCAGGTGTTCACCTAATAGTGGCTCCTCATTGAGGCAAAGGGCCCCATCCTAATAGGTTAGTAATGGTGGAAGGACTGAGAAGAAAGTCATGCTGAGAATTAAGGAACCCAAAGAGATGGGCAGAGAGAATGTATTCAGTTGATAAATCCCATCACTAAAATCTTTATTACTTCAATAAAAGTTGGAAAAAATAGGGAGGACTTACTTGTGGAGGCTACGGCTCCAGTGTCCATAAAAAATTAGGTTGATAGCTGTGATGGTTAATTTTATGTATCAACTAGGCCATAGAAACACTGGTTTTACTGCTTCTGTGAATGCATTTTTTAGATAAGATTAACATTTAAAATCAGTAGACTTTGAGTAAAGCAGATTGGCCTCCATAATGTGAGTGGGCATCATCCAATCACCTGAAGGCCTTAAGAGAAAAAAGACTGACATCCCATGAAGAAGACATTCTAATAGACTAACTTCAGACTGATACTGCAAGATCAACTCTTCTCTGGGTCTCCAGCCGACTAGCCTACTTGCCAACCTCCACAATTGCATGAGCCAATTCCTTAAACACACACACACACACACACACACACACACACACACACACACAACCTATTGGTTCTGTTTCTCTGGAGAACTCAGACTAATACAATGATCATTTACTAATAGGGTTGTTTCTTTTTGCTGAACCAAAGTCACTTGGGGACACTAAAAGATGACTTCCTTGGAAGGGAGTCATGTTGTTTTTTTGAGCAGCTTATTTGACTGCCTGGGACCTGGCCAAAGCAATACAATTCAGGCCAGTCTGTGCAAGTCTCCTCATCTATCTGTGTTGTATTTGTGGAGGGCCTCTTGTTTCCCTCCAGTTGTTTAATTTGTAGTATAAGTTTGTGTGTGGGTAGTTTTCTCTGTTTATCAGAATACCCACAAAATGCCAGAGTAATTGGGGTTATTGATTTTTAGTATTTTTATATTTTTAAATTTATTGGGGTAACATTGTTTAATAACATTATAGAAGTTTCAGGTGTACAATTGTACAATACATCATCTGTATATTGCATTGTATGTTCACCACCCAACACTATCATTCTGAGTGAAATAAGTCAGATGGAAAAGGATAAGAACCATATGATTTCACTCATATGTGGGGTGTAAAACAGAAAGCAACAAATGAACAAACAGAACAAACTCATAGACACAAATAACAGTATGGTGGTTATCAGGGGGAAGGGGTGGGGGTAGGATGAAGAGGGTAAAGGGCATCAAATGTATGGTGACAAAAGGAGACTAGACTTTGGGGGCTGGGATGATTGTTGTAACCCATGGATGGGCAAAATCTGACAGCCGATTTTCTGCTTCTGAATAGCAGCTGATAATTCAGGCTTCAGTCCATTAACAAAAAAAGGTAGAGATCTCTGTGATAGTGTCGACAATGGAGAATCCCAGGGATGTCCCAAAGTGGACTCAATCCAGAGCAGAAACCAGGGTCTTGTCTTCACGTAAGAATTCAAACGTGAGACAAATGTAGGAAAGTACAGGGAGTTTATTAAAGCGAAAATACACACTTGAGAAGGAAGTACGGGTTAACTGAGAGATTCAGTAGCCCTGAGAGTTTTTATCTCTCTTAGGGACAGGAATTTAGGAACATCACAATGCCTCCTCCTCTCTTAGGGTGGGATCTCTGTTTCCCTTCTTTTTGTCCTTATTTGGTTCCTCTGGAACTGTCATGGTGTCAGATGCATGATGGGAGTATTGGTAACCACAATGTAAATGAGATTAAATTTAGCTAAAGGCCAGGCCCTGGTCATGGATACTGGCCCTGCCAGAAGCAACTAGTTCTTGTTTAGCTCTAGCCGCAGGTATTGGGTGTGGTTCCTTGTTTTACTTCCTTGAACGGAGGTGCCTCTTCTGGTATTCTGGAGGTGGGGTCCATACACTAGTCTATCTATCCAGCCTCAATGTTATCATTAATGCCCAACCCCCAATCCCCAGCATTCCTGAGACTGGTGTCTATTAGTCCCCGTTTGGACTAAGCTGTTCCAAGATCTGTGCCTGAGAAGCTGCAAGCTCAAAGAACACATCAGGTGGCTGAGTGTAGGACATACCTTTACCAAAACTTACAGACCTGTGAGAGTCTCCAGTGGTGACCAGCCAGAGGGGTAGTACTCCACACTCAGGTGGAGAAGAAGCAAGGTACAGCAAAACAAAGAGCATTCTGTGGGAGAAATCATCTGGCAGCCCCTGCAGACCTGCTTTCATGCACACAGCATCCCAAGAAGCTGGGAGACCTTGACTGCCAGCCAGCGTAGAGAACTTGCTGTCTGATAAGCAGCAAGCAGCGTTGCCATGGAGCTGAGACCTTAACTGCTTGCTAGCCTATCTGGCTGTGGGCCAGGTCTCTACAGTCTCTATAGATAAAGACAGATTCATCCAGCTCCTGTCAACAGGAATGACTTGTGCCCTGGGAAATGCTAGTGGCAAGTGGGGGTTAGGGGGTGGGGAAGTGGAATGGTGGTGGTGGAGGTGGTGGTGATGGTGGCAAACTTAAGGATAGCATTTTTAAAACTTTTTTACCTTAAACATTTTATTTTAACTTAAAACATGTATATTCATTTACAAATCTTTTGATGTAGGCCCAAGGCCTTTTCTTTGAATATAGAATCATTGTTTGGTGTTTAGCTTTATAATGCTTGCCTAAACCACATCCATTTTTGATCATCTCCAGATTTGGTTTATTTAAACTGGAGTGAACATTTATAGACTCTTATGAAATACACTTAGTGCAAAACACTAGATTTTTACTAATTTTCTCTTTTTCGAGAACTTTTTTTAAGTATAGTTGGTGTACAATATTATGTTGCTTATATTACTTTCAGGTACACAATATAGTGATTCAATATTTTTATACCTTACAACGTGATTACCCCACTAATTCTAGTAATCATCTGTCATTTGTACACTGTTGCTGAAACTGCAAATTGGTGCAGCCACTATGAAAAACAGCATGGAAATTCCTCAAATAATTAAAAATAGAGCTACTTTATGACCCAGAAATTCCACTTCTGCATTTCTCCAAAGAAAATGAAAACACTAATTCAAAAAATTATATGCATTCTGATGTTCATTACAGCATTATTTACAATAGCCAAAATATGGAAGCAACCTAGGTGTCCATCGATAGATGAATGGATAAAGAAGATGTGGTATATATATACAATGTAATATTACACAGCAATAAAAAAGCATACCATTTAGGGCTGGCCAAGTGGATCAGTTGGTTAAGAGTTAGCTTAAGAGAGCGAGCTCTGAGCAACAGGGCTGCCGGTTCGATTCCCACATGGACCAGTGACGCTGCGCCCAAGCTGACCTGCTGCTGAGCTGCCAACAGGGGGCAGGATGGCTCAGCTGGTGAGAGCACATGCTCCTAACAACAAGACTGCCTGTTCAGTGGTGGGCTATGCCCGCCCACAACTAAGACTGAACTTGGCACCTTGAGCTGAGCTGCTGCCCAGATGGCTCAGTGGATAGAACATGAGCTCTTAACAACAAGGCTGCCGGTTCGACTCCCGCATGGGATGGTGGCTACGCCCACCCGCAACTAAGATTGTAACACAGCACCTTGAACTTAGAGGCCACGAGTTGCCGACGGCAGCCATATGGCAACTGGCACCCTCCACAACTAAGATTGAAGAACAACAAATTGGCTGGTTCCCCTCCCCCAATTCCACAATTTAAAAAAAAAGTATACCATTTAAAAAACATTCTGTTTTCTCTAAGGTTATAGCATATGCAAAGAGGGGAGAAGGGAGAATGTTTTTTTTCTATCGGGGTTAGCTAAATTCTGGTTACCCATATGGTTACTCATATGGCCTTGACAAAGCAGGCTCTGGCAATTCCTGGTACTACTAAAAGGTGTGCTAACTGAGATGGATCAGAGAACCACTTCAGTCAGCCTTTTTGTTAGTGAGAAATTTCTCCAAGTAGTTGGGGATAAATCCTAATTCTCTGTGGTTACTGTGAATTTTCATTTGTTTTGGGTCTTCAAGGCATTTTAGTGGGGAGTTTAGTCAGGTGACTGGAATCACAAAAAATTAGGGATGAAAATAATAGGACAGGTGGGTTAGGAAGGGCCTTTTCAGCTTTGTACCAAGAGTAAAGCCATCAGGAATAAAATTATAACTCTAGATGTGACTACATAAAAAAAATGCATCCATGCTTCTGAAAGCCACAAACATAATTAAAAAGCAAAAAACAGGAAAAGCATTTGCAATATATAAGACAGAATAGGGGTCCATTTCTACATATACAACTGTTAAAATCAATAAGCTAATTATTTTAAAAACATGAACAAGTGTTGATGGGTGTATAAAGAAATGAGAATTCCCACAGAATACCGGTGGCAAAACAAATGGGTGTTACGTTTCTTGAGAGGTGCACCAAGGGTGGTAGAAGTATTCATGCCTTGCAATCCAGCAAATCTACTTCTGAAAATCTATTATAAACAATCAAAGATGGTTAAAATATGTACGTACAAAAATATTCTTTTCCTTATCTGGGGGGATAATCATTAAGGGATGTATCAATGTGCTTTCTTTGTGTATATTTTCTTGATTAAGTTTCCCTACAATTCACTAGTGTGAATTTTCCACCAGAAAGCAGAAATGGATAGTGGAATGGATATCTGCTATGAGTAAATTTAAAGAGTACCTTTTATCACTCTTGGCCTTGTGGCTGGAAAATTTATATCTACTACACATATTACAGAAAATATTAGAAACAGCACTAACAGTAATACCATGATATCTACATGTGCCCAGCAAAAACCCATTGGGGGATGTATGCTGGCTGCCACCCCAGAAGTAGATGCTGTTACCGCCCTCGTTTTACACCTGTGGAAACTGGCACACAGGACTCACTTGTCAAGGGTCTCAGGACTCCTTGCAGAGAGTCCCGATGTTCAGCTCCCAAGTCTGTCAGACTCTATAGAGTGTACACTGGTTTGCAGAAAGCATTCCTGCCCCCAATACAAGAATGAAATAAAAGACTCACTGGGGAAGAGGATAAAAGAGTCAGCAAAAGTTTTTAAAATGTGTAATAACATAGTTATTGCTCACAAGAAATGGCTAAATGGAAGAAAATTAAAAGCAATGTAGAAACTTGTTCAGAGAGTACCATTCTACTATTACAAAAAGATAAATTATATTTTCAAGGAAAAGCATAGGGAAGAAATTAGGTACTTGTTCACTTACTCAACAAATATATATTGAGAACTCGCTGCTAGGCACTGTGGTATTGATGCGCTGAAAATACAATGGTGAACAAAAACAAAGCAAAACAAAGCCTCTTCTTAGGAAGGTTACATTACATTTTCCTTTAAGAGGGAGGTCACAGGTTATTTCTGCTTCCATCTCAGGTACTAATTTTTTTTCACTCTTTTAGAACAGTATCCTTTTAGGAGTGCAAATAAATAAAAATTTGAAGTCTTTTTCAAATGATTTTTACAATGCAGGTAACATGCTAAAATTCTGAGTTTAAAAAGTGAGATGTTAAAGGCTGGCTGAGTGGTTTGTTGGTTAAGAGTTGGCTTGGGACGCCAGCTCTGAGCAGCAGGGCCCTGGTTCAGATCCCACATGACGGCCAGTGACACTGCTCTCTACAGCTAAGATGGTGAACAACAGCTCAACCTGTAGCTGGGCTGCCGTGAGTCACCGACGATGGCGTAGACTGCAGTGGGGCTGGCCGGCAGCTGGCGTGAGCTTTAGTTAGCTCCCATGAGTTGCCAGCAATGGCATAGGCTGCAGTGGAGTTGCAGTGGGCTGCTGTAAACTACCGTGAGTGGCTGGCAGCCGGCGTGAGCTAACAAGAGCTGCCATTAGCAACTGTCCAGTGGCCAATGACTGATCTGCCTCACCCGGAAAGAGCGCAATGATAATACCAACATGGGCCAGTGAAGCGACGTCCTCCACAACTAGACTGAAAAACAAAAGGACAGTAACTTGTCTGTTCCCCTTCCCCAATTCCCCAATAAAATCTTGAAATAAAAAGTGAGATGTTCAAGTCACTCAATATGATCCTCATGTTTAAAGTTCACCTTTATGAATGAAAAACCAATAAAAAAATTGATCATGAAATATTAATGGTCATCACTGGATAATGGGATTGTAGATAAGATTAACTTTCTTTTTTCTTTAAAAAAAATTTTTTTATTGGGTAACAGTGTGTTTTCTCCAGGACCCATCAGCTCCAAGTCAAGTTGTTGTCCTTCAATCTAGTTGTGGAGGGCTCAGCTCAGCTCCAAGTCCAGTTGCCATTTTTAATCTAGTTGCGGGGTGGGGTAGGGGAGCAGCGGCAGCACAGCCCACCATCTCATGTGGGAATCAAACTTGCAACCTTGTTGTTAAAAGCACACGCTCTAGCCAACTGAGTCATCTGGCTGCCCACTGGCAGCTCAGCGGCAGCTCAGCTCAAGTCATTGTTTTCAATCTAGTTGCAGAGGGCACAGCTCACTGGCCCATGTGGGAATCGAACCAGCAATGCTGTTGCTCAGAGCTTGCACTCTAACCAACTGAACCCCCGGCTGCCCCCAAGATTAGTTTTCTTTATGACACTTTACCTGTCTTCCAAATTTTCTATACTGAGGTTGATCCACTTCTATAATGAGACAATATATTTTATCATATGTAAAACCCAAGTACATAAAACTCAGAACAACTCAGGGAAAGACCATCACAAGATCATTCAGAAGAAATCCAAGATGGCAGATTAGGTAAACACTATGCCTACTACATCCCAGGATCACACCAACATTACAAATAAAGCATAGACCTCAAGATTATCTGAAGGCTAGCTGAACAGAACCCCTATAACTAAGGATATAAAGAAGAGGCCACATCAATACTGGTGGGAGTGGGGGAGATGCGAAGTGAGCTGATCCCTAGCCCATGAATGGTGGTTGGACACCAGGAAGGAAACTTTGGAGGCAGAGATCCCCCCTGAATAGGGAGGGGCCCCAACCCCACGTCAGGCTCCTCAGCCCAGGGGTCCTGTGCCAGGAAGAGGAGGTCTCAGGGCATCTAGCAGTGAAAATCAGCAAGGACTCTATCTGCCCTTCCCAGTGGGGCAGAGGGCTGTTGGAAATTCAGATGCCCTCTCGAAGAGTTGGCACATGGACTCACTAATTTGCAGGCACTTTTCTGGTCACTGGTGGAGTGGGAAATGATTGAGAAGCCCAGGGTCGTGTGGGGAAGGAATGAATTTTGTGGCTTCAGGGCAGGAGCTGGAAGGACAGGATCCACTGTTGTCCCGGCATGGATCCTGACATACATGTCACCTACAGGAGGGAGCCATCTCTTCAGTGTTAAACCTCCCCCTAAGGGCCAAGTCTAAGACTGTATTGATCAAATGGAATCCATGTGTTCATGCTACCTTGGTAATGTCCTAGGTCCCAGCCCCTCCACAGCTGGTGCTACATTGCCTGAGACACTCTTGTCTGCTGGGCTGCTGACCCCACCTCACAGGCTGTGGAGGCCTTTTTCCAGCCTGTGGATGACACACAGCAGCCCGGGAAATGTTTGCTGGTGGGCAGTAACTCAAGACCTGTGCCCCAGCGTGTCTCGGGCAGCTCTCAGAAACCTGTGGGCTTGAGATGGGCGGTGGCTGACTGTGGTATTCTAGGGGTGGTTGCAGGGCTAGCACCAGTGCGTAAGCCAAGGCTACACTGACTTTGTAGAAACCACCGACCACACCCTTAACTCCCTGGAATCCCGACCAACCCACCTAGAGCTGAATTGCCAAGGATACTCTGGGTGCCTGGGTGGCCAGCCCCACCCCACAAGCTTTGAAGGCCCTTTGCAGCAGCGGATGGCCTTGGTGGCCTGGAGAGATTTTTGTGGTGGATAGAGACCCCAAACCTGGACACAGCCACTTTTGGACTGCTCTCAGGGATTTCTGAGCCTGAAGCAGTGGTGGCTGGCTGTGGTATTTTAAGAGCATTTCAGGAAGGTCACAGACCATGGACTGCCCTGAGACCAGTAGTGGCTGGCAGTGGTGTACTCTGGGTGTTGTGCAAAGTGGTCACAGGCTGGGCACTGGAGTAAGAACTGAATCTGCATTAACTTTATAAAAATCACCAGCCATGTCTCATGACTCCCTGGGACTCTACCCTGCCCAGCTAGTGCTGCATCACCGAGGACACTCTCAACACCAGGGCAAACATCCCGACCTGTGGTCCTAAGGAGGCTCTTTCAATGCCTGGGCCTTACAGGTAGCCAGTGGGTAGCAATAGGCCTAGGGGCCCTGGGCCTTTTGCTATCTCAGGTGCACTACTCGTGGCAGCCAGCCTCGGTTCACAATGAGGCCACCCTCACATGTCTCCAGGTCCAGCACAGGCAGCAGTCAACCACATATGGCTCTTTGACTCCTATCAGGTAGCCGCAGGCTGGTAACAAGCAAGGCTGAAATTGGCCTGCATGGGAGCTCCTCACAAGAGGCACCAGAAAAAACACAACCTAGAACCCAGCTTCAGATCACAGCAGAGCACAAAAGGGGGTCTCAACAGACACAGGAACCCATGGGGGTGAATCCTCCTCTGAGGGGTCAGCCCACACATAGCAGCTCAATCACTGTGGGCATAGCCAAACTTCATAGCCAGTCAGCCTGGGAGTCAATCCCACACACTGATGTGCCAAAAGCAATTAAGACTCAACTACAACAGGAGAACACACACAACACACTCAAAGGATACTCCTGGAATGAATGCACAGGAGATCAGGAAAACTGGACCATTGGACCACATAGGACACATACTACATAAGGCTACCCAGCAAAGATTGAGGGACATAGGAGATCTACCTAATACATAGAAGCAAACACAGAAATGCAGCCAGAATGAGGAAACAAAGAAACATATCCCAAATAAAAGAACAGGAGAAACCTCCAAAAATAGAACTAAATGAAATGGAGGCAACCAACATACCAGAGACACTATATTGTAAGAATGCTTAAGGAACTTAGTGAGAATTTCAACAATGAGATAGCAAGCATAAAGAATGACATAGAAACTATAAAAAAGAACCAGTCAGAAATAAAGAATAACTGAAATGAAGAATACACTAGAAGGAAACAAGAGCAGATCAGAAGAAGCACAGAGTCAAATCAGTGATTTAGAAGACAAGGTAGCAAAAACCACCCAACTAAAACAACAAAGAGGAAAAAGAAATGAAGATTGTTTAAGGGACCTGTGCGACAATATCAAGCATAACAAAATTCGCATCACAGGAGTACCAGAGGAAGAAGAAAGGGCAAAGGATCAAGAACCTAATTGAAGAAATAATGACTGAAAATTTCCCTAAACTGGCGAAAGAAAGAGACATACAAACCAAGGAAGCATAGAGTCCCAAACAAGATGAACTCAGGGGCCCACACCTAGACACATTATAATTACAATGGCAAAGGTTAAAGATAAAAGAGAATCCTAAAACCAGCCAAGAGAAGGACAACTAGTTATGTACAAGGGAGCTCCCATAAGACTATCAGTTGATTTTTCAATAGAAACTGGGCAGGCCAGCAAAGAGTGGTAGGAGAAATTAAATGTGATGAAAAACAAGGGCTTTTAACTAAGACTAGGAGAAAACAAACAAAAAAAAATGAAGATCAAAAATATGAATAATAAGATGGCAAAACTATGTACCAATCAATAATCACTTTAAATGTAAATGGAGTAAATACTCCAATCAAAAGACATAGGGTGGCTGCATGCATGGATAAGAAAACAAGATCCATACTTATGCTGCCTACAAGAGGCTCACCTCAGATCAAAAGACACACAAAGACTGAAAGTAAAGAGATGGAAAAAGATATTTCACGCAAATGGAAACGAGAAAAAAGCTGGAGTAGCAATATATATATATCATACAAAATAGACTTTAAAATGAAGACTATAATAAGAGACAAAGAAGGACATTACATAATAATAAACAGATCAATCCAACAAGAGGAAATCATTGTAGTAAACATCTATGCACCTAACATAGGAGCACCTGAATACATAAAGCAAATATTGACTGACATAAAGGCAGAGATCAACGGTAACACAATCATAGTATTGGACATTAACACCCCATTGAAACCAATGGATAGATCCTCCATATAGAAAATCAACACAAAAAGAGTGGCCTTAAATGACACAATAGACAAAATGGATTTAATTGATATTTTTAGAGCACTTCATCCCAAAGCAGCAGAATATACATTCTTCTCAAGTACACATGAAACATTTTCCAGGCAGGACCACACACAGTTAGGCCACAAAATAAGTCTCAATCAATTTAGGAAAACTGAAATCATATCAAGTGTCTTCTCTGACCACAATGGTATGAAAGTAGAAATCAATTTAAAAAAATCAACAACCCTGAAAAACATACAAACACATGCAGGCTAAATAACATGCTACTAAATAATGAATGGGTTAACAATGAGATCAATGAAGAGATCAAAAGATACCTTGAGACAAATGAAAATGAAAACACAACCCAAAATCTATAAGACACAGCTAAAGCAGTCCTAATGGGAAATTCATAGCAATGCAGGCTTACCTAAAGAAACAAAAAAAATCTTTAAATAAACAGTTTATCTTTACACCAAAGGGAACTGGAAAAAGAAAAACATACAAAGCCCAAAATGAGTACAAGGAAATAAATAACAAAGATCAGAGACAAAATAAACAAAATACAGAGTAAAAAACAATACAAAAGATCAATGAAACCAAGAGCTGCTTCTTTGAAAAGATAAAATTGACAAACCTTTAACCTGATTCACCAAGAAAAAAGGAAAAAGGACCCCCAAAAATAAAATCAGAAATGAAAGAGAAGTGACAACTGACACCACAGAAATACAAAAAAGTTTAAGAAAATACTATGAGCAACTATACACCAACAAATTGGACAATCTAGTAAAAATGGATAAATTCCTAGAAGCACATAAGCTCCAAGGCTGAATCAAGAATAAACAGAAAATCTTAACTGACTGATTACTACCAACAAAATTGAATGAGGAATCAACAAACAAAAGTCCTGGACCAGATGGCTTCACAGGTGAATTTTACCAAACATTCAAAAAAGAATTAACACCCATTCTTCTCAAACTATTCCAAAAAATCCAAAAGGAGGGAAAGCTTCCAAGCTCATTTTACGAGGCCGCCATTACCCAGATTCCAAAACCAGACAAAGACATTAAAAAAAAGAAAACTATAGTCCAATATCCATAATTAACATAGATGCAAAATATTAGCAAACCGAATTCAGCAATACATTAAAGGATCATACAACATGATCAAGTGGGATTCATTCCTGGTATGCAAGGTTGGTTCAATATCTGCAAATCAACTAACGTGACATGCCACATAAACAAGATAAAAAATAAAAATCATGGTCATATCAATAGATGCAGAAGAAGCACTTGACAAAATCCAGCACCCATTTATGAAAAAAACACTCAGCAAAGTGGGAATAAAGGGAACATATCTCAACATACTAAAGGACATATATAAGAAACCCACAGATAATATCATACACAATGGGGAAACGCTAAAGGCATTCCCCTTAAGATCAGTAACAAGACAAGGATGCCCACTTTCACACTTTTTATTCAAGATATTCCTGGAAGATATTCCTAGATATTCTAAGATATTCCTAGAACTGTGGAAGTTCTGGCCACAGCAGTCAGACACGAAAAAGGAATAAAAGGCATCCAGATTGGAAAGGATGAACTAGAATTGTCATTATTTGCAGATGACATGATACTGTATATAGTGAACACCAAAGATTCCACCAAAAAGCTATTAGAACTGATAAATAAATTTAGTAAAGTAGCAGGATACAAAATTAATATTCAGAAAAAAAATGAAAAAAATTAAAAAAGAAAAAAAGAAATATATTGCATTTTTATACACCAATAATAAACTATCAGAAAGAGAAATTAAGAAAAGAACCCCATTTATAATTGCATCAAAAATAAATAAAATACCTAGAAATAAATTTAACCAAGGATATAAAAGAGCTGTATTTAGAAAATTATAAGGCATTGAAGAGAAAAATTAAAGAAGATACAAATAAATGGAAACATATACAATGTTCATGGATAGGAAGAATTAATTTGGTTAAAATGTCCATACTACCCAAAGCAAAATATAGATTCAATGCAATCCCTTTCAAAATGCCAATGGCATTTTTCACAGAACTAGGACAAATAATCCTCAAGTTTATATGGAACCATAAAAGACACCGAATAGCCACAGGAATCCTGAGAAAGAAGAACAAAGCTAGAGATATCATGCTACCTGATATCAAATTATACCACAAGACCATAATAATCAAAAGAGCATGGTATGGGTATAAAAACAGACACACAGATCAATGGAAAAGAATAGAGGACCCCCCCAAAAAATAAATCTATGCCTATGTAGTCATATAATCTATGACAAAGAAAGCAAGAGTTTACATTGGGGTAAAGACAGTCTATTTAATAAACAGTGCTTAGGAAACTGGACAGATACATGCAAAAAATGAAACTGGACCAATTTCTTACACCATATACAAAAAATAAACTCAAAATGGATTAAAGGCTTAAATGTAAGATCCAAACCATAAAACCTATAGAAGAAAATATAAGAAGTAAAATCTCAGACAGTACCCTTAGAAATATTTTTCCTGATACATATCCTCGGGCAAGGGAAACAATGGAAAGAAACAAATGGGACTACATAAAAACTAAAAAGTTTTTTACAGCCAAGGAAATCATCAAAAAAAGAAAAGACATCCTACTGAATGGGAGAAGATATTTGCCAATGATACATCTGATAAGGGGATAATATAAAAAAAAGAAAAAGAAAGAAAGAAAACTCATACAACTCAACACCAAAAAAATCAAACAATCCAATTAAACAATAGGCAGAGGACCTGAATAGACATTTCTCCAAAAAGGACATACAGATGGCCCATAGGCATGAAAAGATGCTCAACATCACTAATCATCAATGAAATTCAAATAAAAACCACAATGAGATACCACCTCACTCCTGTCAGAATAGCCATCATCAATAAATCAACAAACAACAAGTGTTGTTGAGGATGTGAAGAAAAGTGAACCCTAGTATGCTGTTTGTGGGATTGCAAATTGGTGCAGCCACTATGGAAAACAGTATAAAGTTTCCTCAAAAAATTAAAAATATTATTAGAACTACCTTATGACCCAGCAATTCCACTCCTAGGTATTAATCCAAAGAAATCCAAAACACTAATTCAAAAAAATATATGCACCCCTATGTTTATTGCAGCACTATTCACAATAGCCAAGATATGGAAACAACCAAAATATCCATCTACAGACAACTGGATAAAGAAATAGTAGTACATTTCTACAATGGAGTATTACTCTGCCATAAAAAAGAATGAAATCTTACCATGTGCAACAACATGGATGGATCTAGAGGATATTATGCTAAGTGAAATAAGTCAGACTGAGAAAGACAAATACCATATGATCTCAACTCCTATGCGGAATCTAAAGAACCAAATAAAGGAGCAAACAAAACAGAAACAGACTCTCAGAGACACAGAGAACAAACTGATGACTGCTAGATAGGAGAGGGATTGGGGAATGGGAGAGAAAGGTGAGGGGATTGGGAAGAACAAATTGGTAGTCACAAAACAGTCACAGGGATGTGAAATACAGTATGGAGAATATAATCAATAATATAATATAATCAATATTGTTGTAAAGACTATTTAGGGTGTCAAATGGGTACTGAACTTATTGGTTGGATCACTTCATAGATTATGTAAATACCTAAGCACTGCACTGTAGACCTGAAACTAATATAAAATCATATTGAATGTCAACTATAAATACTACACACACACACACACACACACACACACACACACACACACACAGATGGTGCCAAAAAAAGTATACACATTTTAAGAAAACTGCATTAAAATTGTAATACTCAATATATACTTATAACAAAAGATGAATACAAGTCACATTTAACATCTGTAATTACAATAGGTGCTCAAAATGGTTACCATCAGCGTCCAGACACTTCTGATTACTGCTTGAGCAACGTTGACCAAAGTGTCTACTTGTATTCATTTTCTGGCATTCTCAGTGTGTACACACACACACACACACACACACACACACGGTGCCAAAAATATGTATACACATTTTAAGAAAGGAAAAAACTGTTTTAAAATTATGCTGATGGCAACCACTTTGAGCACCTCTTGTAATTGCAGAAGTTGAATGTGACTTGTATTCATCATTTGTTACTGGTATATATTAAGTATTACAATTTTAATACATTTTTTTCCTTTCTTAAAATGTTTATACATTTTTTTGGCACCCTCTGTATATATATTATCATGGGATGTAAAGTACAGACAGCATACAGAATATAGTCTATGGTATTGTAATAGCTAATGTACGATGTGAGAGGGGTAGTAGACTTCGTGGGGGTTATTGTCTTGTGAGGGGTGTAAATATCTAATTATTATGTTGTTTTGTACACCTGAAATTAATAAAAAATAAAATAAAAAATAAAAAAATGATCATTCAGAGAAGCAGAAATACTAGTTGCTAAGGAACCTAGGCAGCTCCTCAGGAGCAAGGCCAATTTGAAAAGCAAAATGATTTTTGTCCCTCGACAGTAAATTTTCACAAGGGACCCCCACTGAAGGGGGCAGATCCAGCCTCAGGATCTGCCTAGTTCACAGAGATGCAGAAAGACTCCACATTTGCGGGGCGGGGCAGAAGGAGTCTACGGAGAGGTTTTTCAAGCGCGAAGGGCGAGTGCAGAGGCAGGAGAGCGGACCTACGGTTAAACACTGCCATCTAATGGCAATGGAGACCAAGCGCCACCAATCCATGATTAAAATATACCTTTTCGCCTGGTTTTGCGCACAGAACTCTGGCGACATTGGCCGAGGAAGCAAGCACGGTGGTGGTGAGAGACAGAGAACAAAAAAGAGCCAGCAAAAGTGAACCTGATGAACAGCGACACCGCAGCTTCTCTATTTCCCCATGGGAACCATTGCAGCAATGGCCGAAGCTCGCTCTCTCAGGAAGGACATACAGGGAGCGGGGGTGGGGGGGGGGAGGGGCGGGGGGTGGGGAGAGACGGGGCTACGCTTCGATTGGCGGGTTCTGGGTCTGCGCGCTGGGCCTTTGAGGTCGGTGTCAATCTCAGTGCTGGGATTCGCTGAAGGTTTCCTTCAGAAGCCTGGTGTGAACTCCAGGCTAACGAATGGGTTTGTTGTTGTTCAGGTCCTGTTGCCGGATTACCCCAAACGCCCCTCAGCTCCAAGTGCGGGACCTGTACCAATACCCTGGTCATCCTCCTCCCAACCGCCCAATCCTATGAACATGCTGGTCTCCTGGCACACTTACCGTCCCCCTCTCAGCTCTCCTTGGATCTCTCCCGGCGACGTCAGGGCCCAGGAACCTGACTCGGCCAACACAGAGCCTCTCTGTCCTCAGGGATGTTCTCCTACACACCGCAGCAACCCTCTGCCCACGGTCTTCCTCTGGACCTCAGGAAACCTCGCGCTCCTCCATGATGGCCTTTTCTAACATTCCACACTCTCATCACCCCCAACCTGATGCCCTGGTGGTCCAGCCCCCTCCCTCTAATGCCTGTGCTTACACAGCCTTCAGTTTCTCGGGGACCTCCAGTGTGTGCCCCACAGCCTCCTTCTTCACCTTCCACCAGGCCCCTCCTTACCCAGCTCCTAGGACTATAACCGTCCCCCACCCCCATGCATTCTTTTGCTCCTTTCTCCATCCTCTTCACTCTTGCAATACTGCAGTGAAGGACAAAGGTCTGCATCCCCCACACCTGTATCTTCTCTCTCCTCTACCTACAATAGTCTTCCATAAGACCCACACCCACTCCCCCGATGAGTCAACCGAAAATTCATTGAGGAAAAAGACGGGATCACATAGGATCTCTAACCACTTCCCAGGAACGCTGGGTCTGCACTTGTTTTCTCAGCTGCTCCTCTGGTGAAGTGACCTGATCCCATTAAGTCAAGGCCCTTCACATGGATCCCATGCCCATCTTCTGAAGGAGTAAGGCTTTGCAATGATCATTCCTGAGCCCTGAACTCTTGGGTTTCCCATTTTTTTTCTTCTGCATCATTCTATTATATACAATCATGCTGGTATTTCTCACCCTGTATACAAAATGAACTAAAACATAAAGCCATCCACTATCTCATATACTTCCAATGTACCGACACATTTCCCTGATGCTCCAAACAGTAAGTCTGAGTCCCTTGTTCTATAACCATTTTGTTGCTAATCATATCAATCGAGCATCTGCCAGCCAGCCCCTCAAAAGAAACCTGATTTTGCCAGAAGCACCAATGACCTTCATATTACCTGATCATATGATCACATTCACATCCTCAGCCCAGTATATAACACAGATGCCTTTGGTACATTTGACAACTGTCTATCCTTCCTACCCTTCCTCCCTTCTTCCCTTCCTCTGTTTTTTATTTTTGGATATTGGACAATATACTCTCCAGGTGTTGTTTCTTCAACCACAATAGCCACTCCACTCCTTCTCAGTATCCATTGGTTAATGTACGCCCTCTCCCTGGGTTGTTTAATTTATTTTGCCATTATAGTGCATGTATATAATGTGATCTCCTACGTTTGTATCTCATGCATCACCTGTCACCTGAGTTCCAGATTTGTCTATCTCTTTGAATGACAAGCAGGCATCATAAAATTAACATGTCCCAAGCACACCTTTTATATCTGTTGCATTTTTTTCTTTGCTCTGCAGTCCAACACCAGGTCCTCTAGATTTGATCCTCTTAATATATCTGGTATCCATCCCCTTCTTTGCCTCTCTACTGCTAATGTTTTAGTATCCACACATTTTCATCATCTCCTGCCTTCACTGCAATAACTCTGGCCTACTTATATTACTTGAACATTCCAAGCTTATTTCCTTGTTAAGATACTTGTAATCACAGCTGTCTTTGCCTGGAAGTCTACACCCAGATCTTTACATGGCCACTTCCTTCTCAACCTTGGGGTTTCTGTTCCATTATTGCCTTCTCAGAGAGGCTCTCCCTGACCAGTCTATGTCAAATCGTTAGTTCCTGGTCTAGGAACTGGATTATTTTCTTTCTCTTACCACACTAACTTATTTATTCATTGGTTGGTTGTTATTCTCTCACTTCCTAGCTAAGAGCTAAATTACCAGCTCCTTCAAGAGTTGCAAACACCTATTAAGACAGGTTCCATTAATACTGTTAAATGCTGAATAAAAGATCACCTGAATCTTCTTGTTGCTTTCTACAGGTTGGTGAGGGGGTCAGCTCAAGGAGGTGTTACTGGAGAATCACTCTTGAAATCTACAACTAATCTGTAAAGCATGAGTGCCCCTACATTAACTCCTAGAGGTTTCTAGGCATGCATATTGAAGCCACAAAGAATAATTTGCCTTGCCTTTCTTCTAAATCATTATTTTATTGCTATTTTAAATGACATACCCATGATAAATAACAGGGAGGAAGAGGATCCCATGTAGTAGAAAACCTA
The DNA here is from genome assembly GCA_031876335.1 of Hipposideros larvatus. Lineage (NCBI taxonomy): Eukaryota > Metazoa > Chordata > Mammalia > Chiroptera > Hipposideridae > Hipposideros > Hipposideros larvatus. The sequence goes on along the minus strand of CM063105.1, from coordinate 106,791,268 downwards.
CCCCTACCACCATTTGACTTCTTCCTTCTCCAAAAAAGAGGCTATGTTGCATACCCCTGGTAGTCTTGTATCTTCCAGAGATGCCTTAGCTCAGGCCGCTGTAACAAAATATCACGGACTAGGTGGATTGTAAACAACATAAATTTATTTCACAGTTCTGGAGGCTGGAAGTCTGAGATCAAGGTGCCAGCATAGTAGGGTGAGGGTCCTTTCTGGGTCACAGATATTTTATTGTATATATATAATATATATATATATATATATATATATATATATATATATGTATATATATATCTATATATATTTTTTTTTTGCCCATGTCAACAAACTTTTATTGCCATTTCTGGCTCCTCTAGCCCCACCCAGCAAGATCCCTGCTTCTTACACTGTGGAAATATTGAGCTCTGGTGCAGAAGAATGGGGGTGTTACCTCTCCTCCTTGCACGTTGCCAAGATTAATGAACCCTCACTTGCTGGAGGAGAGCCAGACAGGGGAGAAATTCAAGGGTGTATATGGCTCAGTCTCACCTCTGTTCCCTGTAGAATACAGAGACCATAGTTGCAAACATTTTTCAGAGAGGGGAGGGATGAATTTGGTCACTGTCGTACCCCCAGGCCTTGATGCCATGTTTGCATGACAATGAGGGAGGGGCAGGATGTAGCTCACTCTGACTACTTGCCAGGATGGCACAGCAGGCATTTAATAAATATATTCTCTTCCACTCTTATCCAACACATACAACAAGAAGAAGGAGGCAGAGAGTCTCTCTTGGGCCTCTTACAGGGACATGAATCTCATTCATGAGGGTTCCTCCTTCATGACCTAGTCACCTCCCAAAGCGCTCGCTTCTTAATACCATTGCATTAGGCATTAGGATTTGGCATGTACATTTTGGAGGGCATACAAATATTCAAACCATAGCAACAGGCCTACTTCTGTCATGAAAATGTCCCTTTCTTCTACTTCACTGATTCTTACCTGGACCTAGTGGGACCAGAACAATATTATCAACCTATACTTGCCAGGACCAACTCCTGCTCAGAGTTATCACATGCCCCCAATCTCACACATGCCATTTTAAGGGGTCATACCACCATACCCTCCTCAGTGAGAATCATTATGATAAAAAGGGAATATAAATAGCATCTATTTCAAAGGGATACAGGAAGATTGAATGAAATCATTCGAGTAAATCATATCTCACAAAAATTTAAGCTATTTCAATCATTACTTTGCTACTTAACATATCAAACATGGTTTGAGAATGTCAAGGAAGAATGGGAAATAATTGTATTTGCAGCTCTGACAGGAGTAACAGTACTGTGAACTTCATAGGATGATGTAATGGCCTAGTGAAGACTAAGCTTAGGTGCCATTGGGGAAAACACACCCTGAAATGAGGGGCTTTGTCCAAGGCTGTGTGTACACTTAATCACAGTAAAGTATACAGGGCAAAGGATGAGAGAGAGGAATTGGGAATATATTGTTGTAAGGTCCTCACACAACATGTGAAGACGCATAATATTATTTGAAGTTGGATTCCAATTAATTAAAGTTTCATATTGGAAAACCATTTAAAACAACTTTCAAAAAAGATAAAAATGATTAACCAATAGGGATGACAAAATGAAGTAATAAAAATAGTTACTTAATCCAAGAAACAGTAAATGGGGCTATCTCTCCCACTGGAGGAAAATCAGGTAGGAGAAGCACAAGGTAAAGGTGGGGAATTGGTAGAACCATTCTCAAAACATTTAATTCTAATCCCCATGACAGTGGGCTCTGCTTAGGGCTTATTATCTAAGGGATCAAAGTTTCCACCAGATAGTTTGGTAATGGGTCCATGGAACTGGAAGCTGAGCCTGTGCCACCGGTCATTTGGGGTTGCTCCTGCTTCTAGGCAGGCAAGAAAGGAGTTCATACTTTTGGCTGATGTGTTGACCTGACTATCCAAGAAAATAGGATTGCTGCCATAAAGTTAGATTCACCTCGTCCCAGTTAGTATCTCCCCCACCCCCCATTTTAAAAAAACTTTAAAAAGTTCTTATAATTTTCAGGACGAAAACTTCCATTTCTGTAAATTAATGTACTTTTCCCTATTCCTCCCATGGAGCACAACTAAAAACGCTGGACATTATATAAAATACACATAAGAAGAATCTGAAAGGTTAAGGGAAGAAGGCAGGCTGACTAGGGTTCTTACGGGCCAATGATCAACATGGTGATGAGTTCCCTAGGTTTTCTTTTTGGCTCATGTATCCAGTTCTGTGTACTGGGGAAGACAAAGGAGAAGTGAAAAGTCAGCCTAGCAAGAAAGAAAACTTTTAGACAGTAAACAGCACTACTCCAGCCAAACGCAACAAAAAAAGGACAAAAAATTAAAAAGAAAAGCCCTGCCATTTATTCCCACAACTGCAAAGCCAAGTGGAGAACCTAGATATCCACACCAAGCTGGCATTAATGAAGCAGCAATCCACTAAAGCTCCAGATTTAAATAAATCTGGACTCTCATACCATTATACTCAAAATGTCCAGGTTCCTATTGAAAATCCCTCATCATGCCAAAGATTAATGAGTACAAAGATACAACTTGGGATGACGAAAAATTCTTGAGATGGGTAATGGTGATAGTCACACAATGTAAATATACTTAATATCACAAATTGTTCAATTCAACAAGCTGAAAATGGTTCTTTTTATGTAATGTATATTTTACCACAAAAAAAAATGAGAAAAAAACCTTTCTGGTGAAGGTGACTTAGCATAGTTTGTTCTAAAGAAGTAGTTGTACAAATGGACCTAAATAAAATTTAAATGTTAAAATAAGTCTTGAAAGAATGGGTAGGTAATAATTGAAAAACATAAAAGTCTCTCCTGCTTTTCACAATCTGGCTTCTGCCTACATACCGACCTCATCATTTTAACCTTTTTCTCCCCTGCACGTGACTTATGCCACAGACACTGTGCTGCTCTGGGCTGGAAGGAGTGCTCCCGAGTACAAATGTGTGCACGCACTGTGCATGCACAGGACCTTGCAACAAGCACATTTATTGAGAGTCACAATTCCATGTCTGTTTGTGTCCTCTCACAACATATTCTGTGTCTCCTTTGTGTCTTTGTTTTCTTTTTCTCTTGAGTCAGATGGACTAAGCTTCAGTTTCCCTGGTAACCAACTTTGGGCCCCCCTCCAACCTCTAGAAACAGAGAGTGAGATGGAGAGAAGACTTTTCTGTCTGTCCTGGCCCTTCCAGCTGGGCTGATGGTTGAGCTGAGTGACCCAAAGAAGATGAGCAGAAGACCGTTGCAAAGACAACAGAATCCCATACCTGTTCCCAGCACTGATGTCCTTCTGCCTCCTCCTCCAAGCCTGCTTGGATCTCACCTGAAAATGGGAATGTGCTTTGGCTAAGAGTGAAGACACAGATGTATGGTAGAGGATGTGAGGAGAGGTGAAATCATTGAATGCCCTCAGAAGGGACTGGGGAGGGACCAGATTCACAAAGAAAGCATTCTGTACAGCACTGAGATCCCAGGGGATGATGAAAGCATGGTGGCTCTAAAGTGTAGCTTTCTCCAGCAGTACACAAAACTACAACCATTTTCTGAAGTCAAGCTCTGTGGCTCAGGCCCTGGAAATGGGGTCTGTGTTGTTAATGGAGATTGTAGCCTGCCATCGCTTGTGGAGAGCAAGGACAGTCTTGAGGAGGACCTGCTCACCTCAATGACTACTCTCATCAGTTACTCCACCCTGTGTGTCTGTCTGTCTGGTACACTCTTCCTTCTGTGCTCGGTTTTGGGGTTCCACTTATGGGATGAAAAATGTTGTTCTGGGTTAAAGGATAAGACAAAGCACAGATGCCCAAATCTCCTCTAACATGGACTGATTAGATGGTGGATAGAGGAGGAGATGGGGAAGCATTTTTGTAATATTTAATAAAGATTCAGAAAAACATACACATCAACTGGACAATTCCATTTCTATAAATTTTTACACTTGTTCATAAGAAGACAAGTACAAGATAATTTAGTGGAACATTGGAGGTGATTTAACTAGTCCTCAATAGAAAAATGGACAACTCTAGTATTCAGAGCATGCATACCATACAATAGTTAAGCTGCATGGACTAGGTCTGCATATATTAGCATGGATAAATCTAAAGAACAAAATGCTGAATGAAAGGAGCAAGGCATACAATATGCATCACTGTGTCGTTTATGTAAAAATGAAAAACAAAAGAAAACAATGTAATTTGCTTATGGATCTATGCTTATGTTGTTAAAGTTAACTTCAGGCAGAGACCAAATGGATAGAGTAACCATTGCAGTATATGTAGCACTTTATTAAAAAAGAGAGAGAGAGATGGAATAATTATAAAACATTTCTATCTATTTAATCTTGGTGTAGGAATAAAGGTAATTTTATGATTTCCTATACTTTAACTATATGTTTAAAAATGTCTTATATATTGTATGTCTACTACAACTATATAGTCATGGGACGTGGAGTATAGTGTGGGAGTGGAGTCAAGGGATTTGTAATAGATATGTATGATATTGGGGGGAAATGGGGTGGTGGATTGGGGGAGGGGGATTGTCACTTTGAGGGGTAAAAAGTATAACAATTGCACTGTGTTGTACAGCTGAAACTAATTCTAAAAAAATGTGTATTTCATAATAAAAAATTTAAAAAAATGCCTTATACTTCCAGACAAAATAAGACCCATATCTCCGTATAAATCATGAAAACATTTTTCTTAGAGATTACATTCTTATTATTTTTCTTAATACATGGAGCAGATGAGTAGAAGAGCCAAATATATGGCTAAACAGTGTTTCGATTCATAAAATTTATATTACATGCATTGGTATTTGAGGATGTTTTAAAACTGCTTCCTGCCCTCTGGGATACAAGTATGGATGGAAATGGTTAGCCTTGAATTTGAGGATGAGCATCTGACAATAAATGTTTCCTGTGAGACTACGCTCCATGGATGCTGTATATGTAGCCTGTTAACAAGTTTAAAAGAGGCCACGGAAGGGGTACATGTGGCTTGTGAGTCTGTGTGATGATGGGGACAGGGGATCTATGACACACCTCTGTGGCTCAGTGTCCGAGGTGGGCTGTGAGGAAGGATGACCCTAGGCTCCCAGTTCCCGCTGGTGAAGCTGGCATGCGCCACTCATGTGTGGGGCTGGTGAAACTTGCATTTCAGAGCCTCACCTCTTGGGAGGACCTGGTGCTCCATGACCGACTCAGTCTCACCTCACTATGCTGACCCCTCTGAATCTGTGTCATCCTCCATCCCTCCCCTGCGCAGGACTGCGCGGTCCACAGCCTCAGCCTCAGGGTCACGTGCCCGTTGCCTGCTCAGGTTTCCCTCCTGGTCCCCGGGCTCTGTATCCTTCTTTATGTCCTCCTTAAGTTCCTGAAACATTCTTATCATCCATGTTCTAAACTCTGTCTCTGAAAGGTTGGATGTCTCTGTTTCATTTAGTTCCCTTTCTTGAGGTTTCTTCTGATCTTTTACTTGAGACATGTTTCTTTGTTTCTTCATTCTGGCGGTCGCTCTGATTGCTTCAATGTATTAGATCACCTAGAATGAAAAAAGAAAACAAAAAGAAAAGAAAAAAGATAAAAAGGGGGAAAAAAGGAAAAAGAGAAAAAAAAAAGGAAGGGGCTCTCTGCCCGCTTTAATCTGCAGACCACTTGCTCAGCAATAGAGAGATTCTGGGCGACTCAGCATCAGCTGCTTGGGGGAAAGGGCTCAGTGCATCATGCGCCCACCTCCCTCTAGACTTGAAGTAAGCTTCCCACAATTAGTTGCTGTGTGCTCTGGAACTGTGCTCACCACCCAAAATCCTCACAGGTTGTTGCGGGCTGTCTGCTGCTGCAAAAAAAACCCCTCTGTGGCCTGCAGAGGTAGGAGCTAGGGACCAGGGGCTCACAGCTGGCAACACAGCTCTACGTGGGCGGGGCAGGCCCCCAAGGCACCACAGGGTGTGGTAAGTGGCCCCCACCAAGTCAGAGCAGCATGCACTCCTGCATTGGCAGCCAGCCCACACAAACCCGCCAGGAAAGCCCCGGCTGAATCACGCAGGTGCACAGCTCACGGCCCTACCCTCCCAGGAAAACTCCGTCTCAGCCTATTCCGATCAGCCGCTCAAAGATCAGGCCGAGCAGCCCGACAGCCAATTGGCACCAAGACAACTCTGCACGCGCAGTGCGGAAATCGGGGACCTAAGGCGAGTCTCGCACTTCCGGGTCTCAATAAGCAGTCTGTTGTAGTCGGAGTGCGCTTGCCCGGGGTTTCCCTGGCTACGCAGCACAAACAGTATGGAGGGTGGGGATCCAAGGCCGCATGCGTAAGCACGCACGCACGCACACACGCACTCCTGCGCCAATTCCAGCAGACCAATGCAGTCCCAGACCTGAGCCTCTGTGGGAGGGCCCGGCTCTGAAAAACTGGCGGCCTCCTGTGAACTCCTCGTGTGCAAGCTCCACACCGGGAGAACAATGGTCCCAAAAACTTCCAGCTCCCGCGCCAAAGGCATTCAGTTCAGTCCTTCCCACAGGCTCCTGGGCCCCGCTCACAAAGCTACTCCCTCCACCAGGAACGGGGTGAGTGCTCACCAGCGAGCGAGTCGGTTTGCCAGCTCCACTGTTTCTCCAGCCGCCCCCAGCCTCACCGAGCCGTGAGTCCTTACTATTTTCTCCCTCCAGCTATCGTAGAACTCCTCTTCCCAGCAACATAACTCTGGGGTGGTGAGCGCGGTGTGGGGCCAGAGGGTCTCGCCCCCAATTGGAGAAGCCTCCCCACCTCTGAGGTGTCCGTCACGGGGTTTGCCCTCTCTCGTCTTTGCCCCTCCTACCGGACTTGACGTGGCCTCCTCTTTAAGTCCGTCATTTAGAGGTTCTGCTCATCTAGGGTCCAGGGAACTTCCGAGGTTGAATATCTTATAAATTATTTGTAATTTTGGTGTGATCCTGGGAGGTAGTCGACACAGCGTCTGTCTATTCCGCCATCTTACCAGAAGTCCCTGGACCCTGGGCTCTGGTCAGCCACTTTCCACATCACCCGTTCAAGGAGTGCAGTCCCCTGGGATCTCACCTGCACCACTGAGGAACCACAATCATCTCCAGAAAGCCATGGTCCAAAACTCCCGCCATCCTTCTGCCCAAAGACACTGCTGGCTCCTGTGCAGAGTGAACTCTTCTGAGTCCCAAAAATGAAAGGGGGCAAAATCCTCTCTTCCACTTCTCTGACATATCTCGCTTATCTGAGACGAATCCTGCAGAAGGGAGAATGAGATTTGAGAGTCTTACCTCCACCTGCCACTGACTCTGTGTGTCTTCTACTTTCCTGAGGTTGGGACAAAACATTCTTTTCTTTTGCTTGTCCTTCATGCTGACACAAGGCTTCCCATAGTATATCCTGATCACAAAGGGAGGGCTATAGGATTTTCATTTCCCTTTTTGGAAAAGAGATTGGTTAACTGATAAAGAAACATGAACTAGAATGACCAAATATGAACCCTTGTGCCATTATCAGCAGGACAAGATATATGAAAATAAACACCAAGTTCAAAGAGAGACAATATGTTTTAAAAGGGTATGAGGAGATGCTGTGCCAGCAATTTTAAAGTGGATACCCAGAGAGCTTTACTTCTAAGCAATATGTCCCCATTATTGTCTTGTAACTGTTTAGGATAGTTCAGCAGCAGAGATAAACTATCTTGAAGCTTGTGAAGTGTTTCAGGAGTTACGGGGCTAGGATGGGTGTATGTTCATGTGTGTACTAATCCAGGAATGTTTTGGAGGCTAAGCAAAATTTTTGCCCCTCACTCTCATATTTACCAGATAATACATTAAAAGGAAAGCACTTGAGATAGGCTCAATAGTTTAATCTTTAAAATGAAATGCTTTTCTCATTACCAGGGTGTTACCTTCTACATTATTGGAAAAACAGTGAAAGTACAGCTGTCCTAATTATAATATCGGTGAAATGACAATGTTTGCTTGAAAAGTTTCCATTTTGGGAAAAAATGCTTTCAGTGGCCTTCCTACTGAAGCATGAATGCAGATTCCTAGCTCAGTCCCAAACAACGCATTTGTATTGTATGTAGTTTATGAGTGTTGGTCCCATCATGACAAGTGTAAGAACTCTGGCATCCTGCAGATTTTTCCTGGACTCCAGAGTTCTCCAGTTGGCAGCTGCAAACAGGAAAAGCAATGATACTATCAAACTCATGTTGATAACTTCCAGGTGCCTGTCAGTTCTGAGAATGGACAGTCTCAGTTACCATATGGGTACACACCCTGACTACCCTGTGGGCAGTTGGGTAAAGTGCACATAGAGATTTAAGGATGTGTCTGATGCCAAGCATCCAGAGAGCTTCCTGAATGAGGTCATGACAGCACCGCTGTCTATCCTAAGTGACCTTATGATTGGCTAATAGCAATCAAATAATGATTTAGAAGAAAAGCAAGGCAAGGAAAGGCAAGGTATTCTTTGTGGCTTCAATATGCATGCCTAGAAACCTCTAGGAGCTAATGTGGGGCACTCATGCATTGTAGATTAGCTATCAATTTAAAGAGCGATTCTCTAGTACCATCCCCCTGAGATGCCTGCCTCTTTCTCCCTCTCATTTATCATGGGTATGTCATTTCATATAGCAATAAAAGGATACAGAACTGTTCTATTACTCCAAAATAACTCCCTATTGCTGCCTTTTTATAGTCACATCCTCCTCCCATCCCGAAGCCCTTGAATCACTTGTACAGTCTTCATCACTACACTTTTGTCTTTTCAAGAATGTCATATAAATGAAATAATACAACCTGTAATATTTTGAGACTGGGTTGTTCACTCAGTATAATGTCTTTGAGTTTCATCCAAGTTAACTTCATTTTTTTAAATTGCTGAGTGATGTTCCATTGTATGCACAGTTTGTTTATCCATTCACTCATTGAAGGACATTTGGGATGTTTCTAGTTTTTGATGATTATGAATAGAGATGCCATAAATATTTGCACATGGGTGTCTCTGTGAAAATATGTTTTCGTATCTTGAGGGTATGTTCAATTTTTCTAACACAATATATTCAAAAGCCTAGCCTTTCTCCATTGACTTGCCCTCACAAATATGGTAAATTGGTTTGTTCCAAAGATGTGTCTATCCCTTTGTGAATTTATCTTTTGGCTGGAAATCATACTGTCAAGATTACTCTAGCATTATTATAATAATTTTTTTCTTTTTCTATTTTTAATTTTTCATTGTTAGTTTCAGGTGTACAAAACAGCATGATTAGACATTTACACACCTCACAAAGTGATAACCCCAATAAGTCTACTACCCATTTGACACCATATATTGAGTTGTCAGAAAAGTCATGACGCATTTTTGCAACAAAAAACATAGAAAACATGGCATGACTTTTCTGACAACCCAATATATAGCTATTATAATACCATTAACTATATTCCTTATGCTGTACTTTGCATCCTGTGACTACATACAAGGTCGGACAATTAAGTTGGCGAACTTGTTGCAATGATATTGCTAACCTTTTTTGATACCAGAGGGATTATTCACTGTGAATTTGTATCAACTGGACAAACAGTTAACCAAGTTTACTATTTGGAAGTACTGAAAAGGTTGCGTGAAAAAGATGAAAATGACGTGAACTTTTCGTCAACAATTCATGGCTCTTGCATCACAACAATAAACCAGCTCACATGGCACTGTCTGTGAGGGAGTTTTTAGCCAATAAACAAATAACTATTGGGACACACTTCCTACTCACCTGATCTTGCCCCCAATGACTTCTTTCTTTACCCGAAGATAAAGGAAACATTGAAAAGAAGATATTTTGATGGTATTCAGGACATCAAGGGTAATACAATGACAGTTCTGATGATTATTCCAGAAAAAGAATTCCAAAATTGTTTTGAAGGGTGGACTAGATGCTGGTGTCTGTGCCCAACTTCCCAAGGGGAGTACTTCAAAGGTGACTGTAGTGATATTCAGCAATGAGGTATGTAGCACTTTTTCTAGGATGAGCTCTCGAACTTAATTGTCAGAACTCGTGTGTGTGTGTGTGTTTATAGTTCATATTCGATATTATTTTATATTAGTTTCAGACATACAGTGCAGTGGTTAGGCACTTATACAATTTATGAAGCAATCCCCTGATAACTGTAATACCCATCTGAAACCATACATAGTTTTTACAATATTATTGACTATATTCCACATACTGCATTTCATGTTCCCATGACTATATTGTGACTACCAATTTGTTCTAAACCCTTCACATTTCTCATCCACCCCCATAACCTCACTCCCATCTAGCAATGATTAGTTTCTTCTCTGTATCTGTCAGTCTATTTCTGTTTCATTTGTTTGTTTATTCTGTTCTTTAGATTCCACACATAAGTGAGATCATATGGTATCTGTCTTTCACTGTCTGACTGACTTCACTTAGCATAGTATCCTTTAGGTCCATCCATGTTGTTGCAAATGGTAAGATTTCTTTCTTATTTTGGAGGAGTAATACTCCATTGTATAAATGTACCAATATTTCTTTACCCAATCATCTATTGATGGGCATTTTGGTTGTTTCCATATTGTGGCTATTGTGAATAGTGCTGTAGTAAACATAGGGATGCATATATTTTTTCAAATTAATGTTCTGGATTTCTTTGGATAAATACCCAGAAGTGAAATTGCTGGGTCATAAAGTACTTCCATTTTTAATTTTTTTTTTTTTTAAGATTTTTTTTATTGGGGAATTGGGGGGAAGGGAACAGTGCTGGGGAATTGGGGGAAGGGGAACAGACAAGTTGCTGTCGTTTTGTTCTTCAATCTAGTTGTGGAGGACGTTGCTTCACTGGCCCAAGTTGGCACCATCATTGCGCTCTTCTCTGGCAAGGCAGATCAGTCACCGGCTTCTGGACGGCCGCTCACTGCGGCTGCTGGCCGCTCACGCTGCCTGCTGGCCGCTCATGCTGCCTGCTGGCCGCTCACGCTGGCTGCTGGCTACACACGGTAGCCCATGGCAATCCACTGCCACAGGGACTGCAGTCCACGCCGTCGCCGGCGACTCATGGCAGGCCAGCTCCAGGTTGAGCTGTTGTTCAGCATCTTAGCTGTAGAGGGCAGTGTCACTGGCCCTCATATGTGGGATCCGAACCGGGGCCCTCTGGCATCCCAAGCGAGTTCTTAACCATCGCGCCACTCGGCCGGCCCCCATTTTTAATTTTTTGAGGAACCTCCATACTGTTTTCCATAGTGGCTGCACAAGTTTGCAACTCCACCAACAGTGCAAAAGGGTTCCCTTTTCTCCACATCCTCACCAACACTTGTTGTTTATTGATTTATTGATGATAGCCATTCTGACAGGTGTGAGGTGATATCTCACTGTGGTTTCTATTTGCATTTCTCTGATGATTAGGGACGTTGAGCATCTTTACATATGTCTATTGGCAACTTGTATTTCCTCTTTGGAGAAATGTCTCTTCATGTCCTCTGCCCATTTTTTAATTGGATTGTTTGGTTTTTTAGTGTTGAGTTGTATGAGGTTTTCTTTGTTTGTTTTATTATGTTTTTAATAAATTTTGGATATTAACCCCTTATCAGATGTGTCATTGTCAAATATCCTCTGCCATTCAGTAGGATGCCTTTTTGTTTTATTAATGGTTTCCTTTGCTGTGAAAAAACTTTTTAGTTTGATGTCGTCCCACATATTAATTTTTTCTTTTGTTTCCCTTGCCTAAAGAGCTATATCAGTAAAAATATTACTAACGGTAATGTCTGAGAGTTTACTTCCTACATTTTCTTCTAGGAGGTTTATGGTTTCGGATCTCACATTTAAGTCGTTAATCCATTTTGAGATTATTCTTGTCTATGGCATAAGAAGGTAGTCCACTGTCATTTTTTGCATGTACCTGTTCAGTTTTCCAAGCACCATTTATTGAATAGACTGTCTTTACCCCAGTGTAAACTCTTGCTTCCTTTGTCATAGATTAAATGACCATATAAGCATGGATTTATTTTTGGTCTCTCTATTCTGTTCCATTGATCTATGTGTCTGTTTTTATGCCAATGCCATGCTGTTTTTGATTACTATGGCTTTGCACTATAATTTTCTATCAGGTAGCATGATACCTCCAGCTTTGCTCTTCTTTCTCAGGATTGCTATGGCAATTCCGGGTCTTTTACGGTTCCATATAAATTTTAAGATTATTTGTCCTTGATCTGTGAAAAATGCCATTGGTATTTTGATAGGGATTGCATTGAATCTATATACCGGGGCTGCCACGAAATGTATACAAATGGACACTTAGGTCAACATTGCTCAAGGAGAAGTTTGCCATAATCAGAAGTGTCTGGACACTGACGGTAACCAGTTTGAGCACCTCTTGTAATTGCAGAAGTCAAATGTGACTTGTATTCATCTTTTGTTAGCAGTATATATTGAGTATTACAATTTTAATACAGTTTTCCTTTCTTAAAATGTGTATGCATGTTTTTGGCACCCTCTGTATTACTTTGGGTAGTATGAACATTTTGACTACATTAATTTTCCTATCCATGAACATGGTGTGTGCTTCCATTTATTTGTATCTTCTTTAATTTCTCTATTTAATTACATAATTTTCTGAGTACAGATTTTTACCTGTTTGGTTAAATTTATACCTAAGTATTTTATTATTTTTTGATGCAATTGTAAATAGTTGTGAATTGTTTTCTTAATTTCTCTTTCTGATAGCTTGTTATTGGTGTATAAGAATGCAACTGATTTCTGAATATTAATTTTATATCCTGCTACTTTACTAAATTCATTTATCAATACTAATAGTTTTTTTGAAGGACTCTTTGGGGTTCTTTATATATGCTATCATGTAATCTGCAAATAATGAGAATTTTACTTCTTCCTTTTTCATTTGCATGTCTTTTATTTCTTTTTGTTGTCTGATTACTTTGGCTAGGACTATAGCTATTCTTAAAAATCTATGTTTTCTCTCCAATTTATTTCTTTTCCCAAATTATTTTGGCTATTCTAGTTCCATTGCATTTCCACTCATATTTTGGCATCAGTTAGTGCCTAACTACAAAAAAATCTTGCTGGGATTTTGATTGGAATTGCATTCAATATATAGATCAATTTGAAAATGATTAACATCTTAACTATATTTATTCTTTTAACCCATGAACACAGTATTGGGTCACAGTTTTCTTTTTCTGCACTGTTCCTATCTGATTTTGGTATTAGGGTAATGCTGGCCTAATAAAATGACTCGAGACATCTTCCCTCTCTTACTTTCTTGAAGAAATCATGTAAATTGCTGTTATTTATCTTAAAAATTTGACAAGTGTGCAGTACAGGATTAACTCAGCAAGTCTGGTTTGTCCATACCCATACATTCTAAAGAAAGATTTGGTCCTTGCCCTTCTTCTGAGAGGTAAGTTCTAAGCCCTTGGAATATTTTAGCTGATAAGATTGTCTTTGTTTACCTAGGGGTCTTGGACCACACCAGACAATCTATGGTAGCAATGCACTTTATGGTAGAAGCCTTGGGCCATGTTGTATGAGTTTGTCCTCTGGAGGGTCTGTAAACTCATGTCACTCATGCATCCTGTGATACATGTCTTCATGACCTACTCCCAATAAAACCGTGGACACCAAGGCTCATGAGAATTTCCCTGGTTGGCAATACTCCATGCATGTTGTCACATATCCTTGCTGGGAGAAGTAACCACTGTTGGCACAACTCCTTTGGAAGAAGACAGCTGGAAGTTTTTAGTATTTACCTGTCTCTCCTTGACTCTGCCTTATGTGCCACTTCCCTTTGATTATTTTAGTCTGTATCCTTTTGCTGCCATAAGACATAACCATGAATATTACAGCTTTTCTGAGTCTTATAAAGAATTATTAAATCTGAAGTTGGTCTTTGGGACTTGTGAACTGTAGCTGGCATCAGGAATGTGATTCACTAGTATAATCCTGACTCACTGAAACATGACAAAATCATGGTTTCGGAAAAGAAAGGATGAGAGGAGCAGTGGTCAATGAACCTTTGATTCCTGGATGGCCATTGGGTCACCCCTGATATAGAACTGCAGCTGCACTGTGATAAGTTACTGGAGTTAAAATTTACCAGTAGAGTTTAGGACTGATATATCTGGTTCTGGAGGCATTAGCTCACTGGATACCAAAGGAAATGCAAAAACAATAAGAAATGAGCTAAATATACAATCCTTTGGATATTATTTGTAATAACTAAAATGAAAGCAAAGGACTGTGTGGGGTGAATCCCAATGCTGGGTTAATCTTGGGTTTTGGCCTGAGCTATAGCCTCTAGCTTCAGGGGTACTACCAAAGGGAAAAATTATGCTCAAACAATAGATTCCTTAGAAAATTAGGGTAATTCACAACAGAACAGGGAAATACAGAAGGTAAAATCAAAGAACTTGTCTGAACAGGGTGGAAATCTTTAAACAATTAAGAAATGGGATAAATAAATTGGACATTGATGGGATCGAAATAAAGGTCTTAATGTGGCACTAGCAGAGATTGGACAGATAGGAGTCCCTGCTGGTTTTTTGAACATTGAAGGGCCCTAAATAAATCTGCTTTATTTATTTTACTTTGGAGGAATTTAAAAAGCCAGGATGGCAAATATGATAAGAAACCTGACCTCTCGAATCAGTTCAAGCAATGATCCCATAAATTAATCATGATTAGGATTGATGAAAGGGCCAGGGAACAAGACCATATGTACATGTGTGGATAAAATGGCTAAGGGTTGCAGAAGATATTTTTCCTAGCACTCCTTGACATGGGATCCCAATGTTCTTTGATTACAAAATTTGTTGGTGATGTCTTAATGGGGGCTACAATTACATTGGAAGGATATGTGGATGCAATGGTTGATGGGATTAAGGTAGAAGTTTGAATGAACTTTGGAATGTTTGAACAGATTTTATGTAAATTGGTTGTGTCTTCATTACCTGAATGTATTATTGGATTAAAAATTATGTCTGAAAAGGAAACACTTCCACTACATAGTACTGTAAAACATAAGGCATGTCAAATGTATCCTTCAGCCAGTATTAGTTAGGCATGCTAATCAGAAATCTATAGAATGGGCTGAGTTTGTACAGGTTAATTTGAAATATACAAAATACCTGCTGGACAAAAAGAGATTACCATTTTAATTAATGATATGTTAGAAGCTGGAGTGCTAGACTGACAAATTATCTGTACTTTAGCCCCATGTGGACCACAGACTGTAGTTTATGGCAATAGCCTGTGAGTGTCACCCAGAGTTGTCCATTAGTATTTTAGATAAGAAAATTTTCAGATGCTCTGGTAAGATATATGCAACTTGAGAAAGAATTAACTAGCTTGCTGTTAGACATTAATTGAAACTACTCTTATGACTGACTAAAGGATGTAAAATAATTTTGACATGTGAAATAACCATCACAATTTTGTTTTGTGGAGAAACAGTCTAATAAGGAAGGCAACGTTCAGAAGATATCCATAATAAAATGCAAATGGTTTATTTAGGAACATGCTACTAGAGGAATACAAGGAGTCATTCATCATATTCACGAACAGGTAACCTCTTTTTTTTAGAGCTGACTTTGGAACTACCCAAGAAGCTGCTAGACCCTAGAGTTACCGGAGCAATACCCCATGAACAACTATTAACCAATAAAAAGCTGTATAGTTTATGGAGGGCAGTTCTAAAGTGAACAAACAGAATCCTGTTTAGAAGGCTGCTGCATTACACCCGAGTGATGGAAAAACTCTGATCGAAGCAGGTAAAACAATACAATGGCTGAATTGCATGCTGTTTTCCTTCATGCTTGGGTTTTACCAGCTCATGTGTGGTGGCAAATGGCTTGGTCACATGGTCAGGCAGATGGGCAATGGAGAACTGGACTATTAAAGGTATGTCCATATGGGACACAGCAATATGAAAATAACTATAGGAACTTAAGGGTAGAATTAAAGTACTATACTAGTGGCTTTTCTAAGTTCTATGAATGTATATATAGAATTACTGGACCTGAGGATCATCTTGGGGATTTGCAAGTGAAACCAGCTAGGTCTGGAGATTTATTTTTTCAGTTTTTCACTATGAATTCAACTTTTTAATAGATTGTTGCCACGCAGCTGTCCAGCCGTCTGTCCCCCTGAGCTTAACCCTAAACTGACCCTTTTGAGGACACTGCTCATACACCTTGCATCTCCCTGTTTGGCTCCAAAAGATAGCCGGTTAGTCAATGATGGGTAAGATTCCTCGTGGGAGGAACAACCTAAGACAGGCACGGTCAGTTGGAGGCCATCAGGAGAAATTTTGGGGCTGATGGAGGTGGGCATGAGCCCTCACTCACCCCCCAAAGAAACTGGAGGTTTTCTACCTCTGTAGCTACATTCCTTCCTTCAACCTGCTTGGGAAGTGACCTGATGGTGTGATAGTATCTGTCCTCAGCATAATAATCTTATCTTCCTGGGGTCGTATATGTATATGGTGTGTGAAGGCAGAACATCTGTCTTATCGCTGCAGGCAGACTCTCAGTAATAGCAGCTTGTAAGCATGGGTAATCTGGCTTGAGCAAGTTCTCAGGAATGAGACTCACAGACTGTGGAGAGAACAATGCTACTTCCGGGTAGGTGGAGAAATAAAAGCGGCGTGTCGGCCTGATTCAGGGCTCTTAGTCCATGAGGCTGGAGACCCTTGGCCCCATGCTCATTTAACTCTTGACTGCTGTTTCTTTTATTTCTTAACCCTTTGCCGCCCCCTCTCGTGTTCCCACTGCTCATGTCGCGCGGGATGCGACAATAGATGTACATCTATTTGTCTTGGGTGACTTTCACTTGTTTGGGCCTTTCAAAAAATTGTTCCATTTCATCTAATTTGCCAAATGTATGTTTGTAGAGTTATTCCTAGTAGTCTTTTATCACACTTTTAATTTCCATAGGGTCTGTACTCTGTCATTTCTGATATTGGAAATTTTCTTTCTTTCTTTCTTTCTTTCTTTCTTTCTTTCTTTCTTTCTTTCTTTCTTTCTTTCCTTCCTTCCTTCTGTTTTTCTCTTGCTTTCTTTCTTTTTTATCAGTCTTCTTAGGGCTCTATACGTTTTACTATATATCTTATCAAAGAAACAATTTTTGGTTTTGTTGAATTTTCTCCATTTTCTTCTTATCACATATACTGATTTCTGCTCCAGTCATTATTATTTCCCTCCTTCTTCACGCTTTGAATTAATTTTTCTCTTTTTTTCCTACTTTTTTAAGGTGAAAACTTTCATTATTGATATGGAATATTTATTCTTTCTAATACAAACATTTAATGCTATAAACTTATCTCTGAGCAATGATTTAGTAGACTCCTGTAAATTATAATGTGAATAATTTTCATTTTATTTGGTTCAACATATATTATAATTTCTCCTGAGACTTGCTTTGAATCCATCAATTATTTAGAAGTATACTATATAATTTTGAAGTATTTAGAGGATTTTTCTTAATTTGTTAACTTTCACTTATTGATTTCTTGTTTATTTACATTAAGGTCAGAGAACATTCTTTGTATAATTTTATTTATTTTACACTTGGTAAGATTTGTTTTATGGTCCAGAATATAGTCTATCTTGGTGAAACTCCTAGATGCACATGAAAAGAAAGTGTATGTATTCTGCTGTATTATGTGGAAGGTGCTTTACATGTCATTTTGATTCAATTGGTGGGAGGTGACAATGAAGATTGCTCTACCCAGCAAGGTTATCATTTAAAATTGAAGGAGACTGCAAATAAAGCAGCAATGAACATTGGAGCATATATATTTTTATGGATAAATGTTTTCAGATTTTGGGGTAGATATCCAAGAGAGGGATTGCTGGGTCATATGGAAATTCTATTTTTAATTTTTTGAGGAGTCTCCACACTGCCTTCCATAGTGGCTGCACCAATCTGCATTCCCACCAACAGCATATGAGGGTTCCTTTTCTTCACAGCCTCTCCAACACTTGTTATTATTTGTCTTGTTGATGATAGCCATTCTAACTGGTGTGAGATGATATCTCATTGTGGTTTTTATTTGCATTTCTCTGATGATTAGTGATGTTGGGCATTTTATCATATGTCCATTGGCCATTTGTATGTCCTCTTTGGAGAAATGTGGAAGGCAGTGTGGACGTTCCTCAAAAAATTAAGAATAGAATTACCATATGACCCAGCAATTGCTCTCCTGGGTATATACCCTAAATATCAAAACATTTATCTGTAAAGATATATGTGTTCCAATGTTCATTGCAGCTTTATTTACAATGGCGAAGACATAGAAACAACCAAAGTGTTCTTTGATAGATGATTAGATAAAGAAGTTGTGGTATATATACACAATGGAATATTATTCTGCCATAAGAAAAGATAAAATAGTGCCATTTGTGACAACATGGATGGATCCTGAGATTATTATGCTAAGCAAAATAAATCAGACTGAAAAAGTTGAGAACCATATGGTTTCACTGATATGTGGGATATAAAACTGAAAACAACAAATTAACAAGACAAACAAATGAAGAAACAAAAACTCATAGACACAGACAATAGTTTAATGGTTATCAGAGGGAAGGGAGTAAGAAAGGTAGTAGATGAGGGTAAAAGGGATCAAATATATGGTGATGGAAGAGAAACTGACTCTGGGTGGTGAACACACAACATGATATATAGATGATGTATGACAGAATTGTACACCGGAAACTTATGTAACTATACTAACAATTGTCAACCCAATAAACTTTAATTTTAAAAATAAAAAAATAAAAATGAATAAAAATAAAATAAAATAAAATTGAAGGAGAGATAAAGTGCTTCCCAGAAAAGAATAAGCAAAAGGAATCATTATCTCCAAGCCAGTATTGCAGGAAATGTTAAAAGGGCTTCTTCAAGCAGAAGAAAGGCAAAAACAAACTACCACTGACCACAAATATGAATAATAAAATGGCAATAACAATGTACCTATCAATAATCATTTTAAATGTAAATGGATTAAATGCTCCAGTCAGAAGACATAGGGTAGATGAGTGGATAAGAAAACAACACCCAAGCATATGCTGTTTACAAGAGACCAACCTCAGATCAAAAGACACACACAGACTGAAAGTAAAGAGATGGAGTAAAATATTTCATGCAAATGGAAAAGAGAAAAAAGCTGGAGTAGCAATACTTATATCTGACAAAATAGACTTTAAAACAAATACTATAACAAAAGACAAAGAGGGTACTACATAATAATAAAAGGATCAATTGAACAAGGGGACATAACCCTAGTAAACATCTATACACCCAACTTAGAAGCACCTGAATATATAAAACAGATATTGACTGAGATAAAGACAGAGATCAACAGTAACACAATCATAGTAGGAGACTTCAACATACCACTGACACCATTGAACAGATCCTCCAGAGAGAAAATCAATACGTAAAACATGGCCTTAAATGACACATTAGACCAGATGGATTTAATCGATATTCTTAGAGCATTTCACCCCAAAGCATCAGAATATGCATTCTTTTCAAGTGCACATGAAACATTTTCCACGTGTGACCACGTGATAGGCCACAAAACAAGTCTCAATAAATTTAAGAAAATTGAAATCATATCAAGTGTCTTCGCTGACCACATTGCTATGAAACTAGGAATCAATTACAAGAAGAAAACTGGAAAACACATAAGCACATGGAGACTGAATAACATGCTACTAAGTAATGAATGTGTCAACAATGAGATCAAGGAAGAAATAAAAAATACCTTGAGAGGGCCGGCCGAGTGGCGCATTGGTTAAGAGCTGGCTTGGGATGCCAGAGGGCCCCTGTTCGGATCCCACATGGGAGGGCCAGTGACACTGCCCTCTACAGCTAAGATGCTGAACAACAGCTCAATCTGGAGCTGGGCTGCCCTGAGTTGCCGGCAACGGTGTAGGCTGCAGCCTCTGTGGAAGTGGATTGCCATGGGCTACCGTGTGCAGCCAGCGTGAGCGGCCAGCAGCTGCAGTGAGCCGCCGTCCAGAAACCAGCGACTGATCTGCCTCGCCTGGGAAGAGCGCAATGATGGTGCCAACTTGGGCCAGTGAAGCAACGTCCTCCACAACTAGACTGAAGAACAAAACGACAGCAACTTGTCTGTTCCCCTTCCCCCAATTCCCCAGCACTGTTCCCATCTCCCCGATTCCCCAATAAAAATCTTAAAAAAAGAAAATACCTTGAGAAAAACAAAAATGAAAACAGAATGACCCAAAGTCTATGGAATGCAGTGAAAGCAGTCCTAAAAGGGAAAGTCTTAGCAATACAGGCCTACCTAAAGAAACAAAAAAAACCTCAAATCAACAGTCTATCTTTACACCTAAGGGAACTTGGAAAAGAACAGCAAAATAAACCCAAAGTGAGTACAAGGTATTAAATAATAAAGATTAGAGTGGAAATACACAAAATAGAGAACAAATATATATAACAGATGAATGAAACCAAGAGCTATTTCTTTGAAAAGATAAACAAAATCGACAAACCTTTAGTCAGACTCATCAAGAAAAAGAGAGGACCCAAACTAATAAAATCAGAAATGAAAGAGAAGCAGGGCCAGCTGAGTGGCTCAGTTGGTTAAGAGTTTGCTCAAGTGTTTGAGCTCTGAACAGCAGCGTTTCGATTCCCAGCCCGAGCTGAGCTACTGCTGAGCTGCCAACAGGTAGCAGGATGGCTCAGCTAAATAAAAGAAAAAAAAATAAGGAATGAAAGAGAAGCGACAACAGACACTACAAAAATACAAAAAAAAATTAAGAAAATACTAGGGACAACTATACACCAACAAACTAGACAATCTGGAAGAAATGGATAATTTTCTAGAAGCATACAACTCAAGAAGAAACAGAAAATCTGAATACACTGATTTCTACCAGTGAAATTGAATCAGTAATCAACAAACCCCCAACAAATAAAAGTCCTAGACCAGATGGCTTCACAGGTGAATTTTACCAAATATTCAAAAATGAATTATCACCTATTCTCAAACTATTCCAAAAAATCCAGAAAGAGGGAAGGCTCCCAAACTCCTTTTAGGAGGCCACTATCACCCTGATCCACAAAACAGACAAATACATTACACAAAAAAGATAACTACAGACCAGTATCCCTAGTGAACATAGATGCAAAAATCCGCAACAAAATATTAGCAAACAGAATTCAGCAATACATTAAGACGATCATCCACTATGATCAAGTGAGATTCATTCCTGATATGCAAGGTTTGTTCAATATCCACAAATCAATTAATGTGATACACCACATTAACAAAATGAAAAATAAAAATCATATAGTCATATTAATAGATACAAAAAAGCATTTGATAAAATCCAGCAGCCATTTGAGATAAAAACTCTTAGGAAAGTGGGAATACAGGGATCATATCTCAACATAATAAAGGCCATATATGATAAACCCACAGCTAACATCACAGTCAGTGGGGAAAAGCTAAAATCATTCCCGTTAAGATCAGAAACAAGACAAGATTTCTCACTTTCTCCACTTTTATTCAACATAGTTCTGGAAGTTCTAGACACAGCAGTCAGACAGAAAATGAAATAAAAGGTATCCAAATTGGTAAGGAGGAAGTAAAATTGTCATTATATGCAAATGATGTGATACTATATAGAGAGAACCCCAAAGATGCCACCAAAAGACTATCAGAACTGATAAATGAATTTAGTAAATTAGTAGGATACAAAATTAATTTTCAGAGATCAGTTGCATTTGTATACACCAGTCGTAAACTGTCAGAAGGAGAATTTAAGAAAAGAGTCCCATTTAAAATTGCTTCAAAAACTATAAAATACCTAGGAAGAAATTGAAGCCAAGAAGTAAAATATCTGAACTCAGAAAATTACAAGACACTGAAGAGAGAAATTAAAGAAGATACAAATCAGTTAAAATGTCCATACTGCCTAAGGCAATATATAGATTCAACTCAATTCCTATCAAACTACCAGGGACATTTTTCACAGAAATAGAACATATAATCCTAAAATTTGTATGGAACCAAAGAAGACCCCGAATAGCCATGGCAATTTTGAAAAATAAGAACAAAGTGGGAGGTATCATGATACCTGGCATCAAATCATACTACAAGGCTATAGTAATCAAAACAGTATGGTAGTGGCATAAAAACAGACACATAGATCAATGGAACAGAATAGAGAACCGATAAATAAATCCATGCCTATATGATCATTTAATCTACTACAATGGAAGCAAAAATTTACATTGGGGTAAAGACAGTCTATTCAATAAATGGTGCTGGGAAATCTGGACAAAGTCATGAACGACCACCCCCTTACACAATATACAAGAATAAACCGAAATGGATTAAAGACTTAAATGTAAAATCTGAAAACATAAAACTCCTAGAAGAAAATACAGGAAGTAATTTGCCAACATTATCCTTAGTAATATTTTTACTGAGATATCCCCTCAGGCAAAGGAAGTAAGAGAAAAAATAAACGTATGGGATTACATCAAACAAAAGCTTTTTCAAAGCAAAGGAAACCATCAACAAAACAAAAAGGCATCCTACTGAATGGGAGAAGATAATTGTCAATGATACATCTGATAAGGAGTTAATATCCAAAATTTATAAAAACCTCATTCAACTCAAAACAACCCATTAAAATATGGGAAGAAGACATGAAAAGACATTTTTCTAAAGAGGACATACAAATGGCCAACAGGCATATGAAAAAATGTTCAACCTCACTAATCAGTAGGGAAATGCAAATAAAAACCACAATGAGATACCACTTCACACCTGTCAGAATGGCTAGCATCAATAAATCAACAAGCAACAAGTGTTTGCAAGGATGTGGAGAAAAGGGAACCCTCATGCACTGTTGGTGACATTGCAAACTTGTGCAGCCACTATGGAAAACAGTATGGAGATTCTTCAAAAATTAAAAATAAAACTACCTTATGACCCAGCAATTTCACTCCTGGGTATTTATCCAAAGAAATCCAAAACACTAATTCAAAAAAAATATATGAACCCCTATGTTTATTGCAACACTATTCACAATAGCCAAGATATGGAAATAACTGAAATGTCCATCAATAGACGACCTTTGCTGGTTAACACACAATGTGATATATACGAGGACTGACAATTAAGTTGGCCCACTCATCCTAGAAAAAGTTCTACATACTTTATTGCTGAATATCACTAGTCACCTTTGAAGTACTTCCCTTGGGAAGCTGTGCATGATGCCAACACCTACTCCACCCTTCAAAGCAATTTTGGAACGCTTTTTCTGGAATAGCCATCAGAGCTGTCGTCATATTACCCTTGATGTATGAATGTCATCAAAATGTCTTCCTTTCAATATTTCCTTTACCTTTGGGTAAAGGAAGAAATCATTGGTTGCCAGGTCAAGTGAGTAGAGAGGGTGTTCCAATACAGTTATTTGTTCACTGGCTAAAAACTCCCTCACAAACAGTGCTGTGTGAGCTGACACATTGTTGTGATGCAAGAGCCATGAATTGTTGGCGAAAAGTTCAGGTCGTTTTTGTCTTTTTCACACAGCCTTTCAGACTTCCAAATAGTAAACTTGGCGAACTTTGTCCAGTTGGTACAAATTCATAATGAATAATCCCTCTGATATCAAAAAAGGTTGTCAACATCGTTGCAACAACTTTGCGAACTTCATTGTCCTACCTTTGTAGATGATGCATTACAGAATTGTACACCTGAAACCTATGTAACTTTACTAACCATTGTCACCCAATAAACTAATTTTAAAAATCATACTACTAGAAACATCTTCGTATTTAAAAGAAACTGTGGCACATTTATACAATGAAGTATAACTCTGCCATAAGAAAGAATGAAAACTTACCATTTGCAATAACATGGATGGACCTAGAGAATATTAAGCTGAGTGAAATAAGTCAGACTAAGAAAGACAGATGCAATTAGAAAAAAATAAAAATAAATAATAAAATTAGCTTTGCCACAATTATCTCAATATTTAGTCATCTATTGGTTAGTGTGGTTTTTTTGTTTGAACTATAAAAACCTCAATGCTTTACAAGTAAATGTTTTACAAATAAAACAAAAATCTTTTAATAATTACTGAAAGGTATTGTTCAGTTAATCTATAGCCTTAGTGATTTTCAAGATACTATTTCTATATATTACTGAGAGAGTGCTGAAGTCCCCATTAGTTGTAGATTTATTCATTAGTCCTGTCAGTTATGTCTGATTTTGCATATGTATTTCAAAGCACTATTGTTGAGTGCTGTGCAGAATAGAGTGAACATACCAGGTCTGAGACAACTACTATCCTTAGAAGGGCCTGATTGCAAATTGGGCCCATGTCTGGAATCTGGTAACTTGTACTTGAAAAGGCTGAAGAAAACATTCCTCAGTTCCCCCTTCCTCCCCTGTCATCTATGTTAACACTTCAAGAGGTCTTGCAGCAGCTATCTTTAGTTTCTCAATCCCCGTCCTTGGTTTCTAAAATTGATTACATACATATTTCTGAGAAATAGTTTGTACGGTCAACTTAACCCGGTCACGATGTACTGTTAAGACATCTGGACATAACAGCACTGTTATGACAGCAGGATACGGTTTTAGCTGAAATAACTGCACATTCTTTTTGGCTTCTGTAACTTGCTTTGCTTATAGCCCTGCCTTATAAAAACCCTACCCACCGAGTCTTAGGGGCCATTTTTCCTTAGTCGGAGAGATGGTCGCTGAGTTCAGCTGAATAAAATCTTTGGAACCCTAATTTGACACCCAGCCTCTTTATTGATTGTCTGGATGTAACATACTTGTAGAGGGTCCCCACTGTTCTTTAATAATGGTAGTTTACTATGCCTAAGCTGTTTGTACAAAGAATTTATTTTGTGCTGAACACCTGCATTTTTTCTGGGAGTCTGGATCTTGGTGTGTGCTAGGCAGAGAATGCCTACTTGACCAGCTCCCAATAAAACACATGGGCATCGATTCTCTAATTAACATTTCTGGCAGACAACACTTCACCTGAGTTGTCACAATTCTTTGCTAGAGTAAAGAATTGTGTGACTCTCTGGGAAGCTTGGGCTAGTTTCCTCTGGACTTTGCTTCATGCGACTTCCTTTTGCTGATTTATCTTTCACGGTAATAAACCTTAGCCATGAATACAACAATATGCTGAGTCCCAATTCCTCCTAATGAATCATTAAAACTGAAGGTGGAGGAAGGATGGTCTTGGGATCTTTGACACAGTGGCGGCAATAGTGGCAATATGACAATGGAGGCAATGGTGGGATATGCTAAATGAACTTAACTTACTAAATATGACAAAAGCATTTTTTCAGTAAGGAAAGAATAAAGAGGTGGGGTAGATGAAACATTTTTGCCAGCATGTCTGTGGATTTACCCATGATCTGAGCCACTATCTGTTTTAAAAAGTAAGTGTTACATATAGAATATAAAAATAACAGGTCCAACTCCATAAGAGTTGTCTCAATGGGCACCTGGGCTACTTTTGCCATGATGGATAATGTGAGGTGCGGGGTGAAGGGGCACAACCAGGTCATGATTTTGATTTTTGTTCTCTTCAACTAGGAGGAGAAAGAGCCTACATATTCCCAAATTTGAGCTTTGTGTAGGCATAAAATGTTAAACGTTTTAATTAATTTTTCCTCTAAGTGAGAGGCGAAAATTAAATCGGTGCCCTGGGCACAGGTTCCAAACCAGTGGAAAAAACTACGGGAAAAAACTCCAGCTTTTAATTCAGCTTGGGTGCTGCTGCTAGCAAAACAACCCTATCAGCATTCCAGGCAGGATCACTTCTGGATGCTACAATGTTAGCATTGTAAATGCTAAATATACTGCTAGGGATTTGAATAAAATTGCAATAACAAAAAATGGAATTTTTAAAGCAGCTTTGTGTCTTGAGGCTTTTACATGTGGACGTATGATAAAGTTGATTTAAAATGTTATATGCTTTTTGTTTGTTTGTTTTGTTTTGTTCTTTAGATTCCATATATAAGTAAGATCATATGGTATTTGTCTTTCTCAGTCTGACTTATTTCACTTAGTATAAGACCATCTAGGTACATTCATATTGTCACAATTGTAAGGTTTCATTCTTTTCTATGGACGAGTAACATTCCACTGTACATATGTACCACATCTTTATCCCATTGTCTATTGACTCTTGTTATTACTTGCCTTGTTAATGATAGGCATTCTAACATGTGAAAGGTGGTAACTCATTGTGGTTTTAATTTGCTGGGTCATATGGTAATTCTATTCTTAATTTTTTTAGTAACCTCCATACTGTTTTCCATCGTGGATGTACCAATCTATTCTCACCAGCAGGGTATGAGGGTTCCTTTTTCTCCACAGCCTCTCCAACTCTAGTTATTACTACTAGTCTTGTTGATGATAGCCATCTAACAGGTGTGAAGTGGTAAATCATTGTGGTTTTAATTTGCATTTCCCTAATAGGTAGTTAAGTGGAGCATCTTTTCATATATCTGTTGGCTGTTTCTATGTCACTTGGGAAAAGTTTCTGTTCAGGTCCTCTGCCCATTTTTTAATTGGATTGCTTGTATTTTTGTTGTTCAGTTGAATGTGTTCTTTATATATTTTGGATATTAGTTCCTTATTGGAAGTGTTATTTGCAAGTATCTTCCCCCATTCGGTTGGTTGCCTCTATGTTTTGTTGATGGTTTCATATGCTGTGCAGAAGTTTTTAGTTTGTTATAGACCCATTCCTTTATTTTAGCTTTTACTTCCCTTGCCTTTGAGGTCAAATTCATAAAAACCTCTTTGAACCCAAGGTCCATAAGTTTAGTACCTATGCTTTCTTCTAAGCAGTTTATTGTTTCAGGTCTTCTGTCTAGGTCTTTGATCCATGTTGAGTTAATTTTGGTATATAGTGACATATAGCTGTCTAGTTTCATTCTTTTGCATGTGACTTTCCAATTTTCTCAGCACCATTTATTGAAGAAACTTTCTTTTCTCCATTGTATGTTTTTGGAAACTTTGTCAAAAATTATCTGCTCCAATTTATGTGGGCTTATTTCTGGGTTTTCAATTCCATTCCATTGGTTTGTGTATCTGTTTTTCTGCCAATACCATGCTATTTTGATTATTGTTGCCCTGTAGTACAAGCTAAAGTCAAGGAATGTGATACCTCCAGCCGCCTTCTTTTTGCTAGGTATGTTTTGGCTGTTTGGGGTCTTTTGTGATTCCATGCGAACCTGATGATTTTTTGTTCTATATCTTTAAAAAATGCCATCAGGGTTTTGATGGGGATTATATTAAATCTGTATATTGTTTGGGTAATATGGCCATTTTAGCAAGTTGATTCTCCCAATCCATGAATACAGAATGTCTTTCCATTTCTTTGTGTCTTCTTCAATTTCTTTTAATGATTTCTTATAATTTTCCACGTATAGATTCTTCCCACTCATTGTTAAGTTTTATCCTATGTATTTTTTTTTTTGTTGTTGTTGCAATTGTAAAAGAAATTGTTTGATTTATTTTTTTTGAAATTTTATTATTAGTATACAGGAATGCAATGGATTTTTGCTCATTGATTTTGTAGCCAGCAACTTTATTGTATTAATGTATTGTTTCTAATAGCTTTTTGGTGGGGTCTTTAGGGTTTTCTACATAAAGAATCATGTCATCTGCAAAAAGTGACAATTGAATGTCTTCGTTCCCGATTTGGATGCCTTTTATTTTTTTCTCTTGCCTGATTGCTCTGGCTAGGACTTCCAGTACTATGTTGAATAACAGTGGTGATAGGGGACAGCCCTATCGTCTTCCTGAACGTAGAGCAAAAGGCTTCAGCTCTACACCATTAATTAATGAAATTAGCTGAGGGTTTGTCATATATGACCTTTATTATGTTAAGGTATTTTCCTTCTATACCCATTTTATTAAGTGTTTCAATCATAAATGGATGTTATATCTAGTCAAATGCTTTTTCTGCATCTATTGATATAATCATGATTTTTATTTTTTACTTTGTTTACATGGTATGTCACATTGATGGATTTGTGCATGTTGAAACATCCTTGTGGCCCTGGGATGAACACCACTTTATAGTGATGTATAATCTCTTTAATGTATTATATTTGATTTGCTAGAATTTTGTTTAGGATTTTTGCATCTATATTAATCAGAGATATTGGTCTGTAGTTTTCTTTTTTTCTGTTATCTTTATCAGGTTTTGGTATCAGGGTAATGTTGGCCTCATAAAAGAGTTAGGAAGTATTGTCTCTTCTTCAATTTTTTGGAAGAGTTTGAGGAGGTTAGATATTAAACCCTCTTTGAATATTTGGTGAATAGATGGTGAAGCCATCTGGTCCTGGCCTTTTGCTTTTGGGTAGGTTTTGGATGACTGTTTCAATTTCCTTACTGTTGATCAGTCTATTCAGATTTTCCATTTCTTTGTGATTCAGTCTAGGTCTGTATGTTTCTAAGGACTTGTCCACTTCTTCTAGGTTATTGAATTTGGTGGAATACAATCATAGCATTATCATATAATCTGTTGTATTTCTGTGGTATCCATGGTAACTTCTCTTTCATTGCTGATTTTGTTCATTTGTATCTTTTCTCTTTTTACCTTAGTGAGTCAATTTTATTAATCTTTTCAAAGAACCAGCTCTTTGTTGCATTAGTTTTTTCTATTGTCCTTTTGTCTCTATTTCATTTAGTTCTGCTCTAATTTTTATTATTTTCTTCCTTCTGCTGACTTTGGGTTTCATTTGTTCTTCTTTTTTTTAAGGTGTAACATGAGGTTATTTATCTGGGATTTTTCTTTTTCTTAAGATAGGTCTGTAATGATATAAGTTTCCCTCTTAAAACTGCTTTCGCTGCTTCCCAAAAATTTTGGTAGGACGTATTTTCATTCTCATTTGTTTCAATGTATACTTTGATCTCTCCTCTTATTTCTTCTTTGACCCAATCATTCTTTAAAAGTATGTTGTTTAATTTCCATATATTTGTGTTTTTTTCTGCATTCTTTTGCAGTTGATACCCAATTTCAAAGCCTTGTGGTCAGAGAATATGCTCAGTATGATCTCAATCTTCTTAAATGTGCTGAGGCTAGTTTTATGTCCCAACATATGGTCAATCCTTAAGAATGTTCCATGTACACGAGAAAAGAATGTATAGTCTGGTGTTCTTGGATGAAGTGCGCTATAAATGTCAATTATGTCCATCTGGTCTAACGTGTAATTTAAGGCTGATGTTTTCTTACAGATTTTCTGTTTGGATGATGTATCCATAGCTGTCAATGATGTATTTACGTCCACTACTATAATTGTTTTTGTCAGTTTCTCCCTTTTCTTTCTGTTAATAGTTGCTTTGTATATTTTGGTGCTCACTGATTGGGGGCATATATATTGATAAGTGTTATGTCTTCTTGTTGTATTTTCTCCTTTATCATTATGAAATGTCCATCTTTGTCTCTTGTTATCGTTTTTATCTTGAAGTCTGTTTTGTCTGATGTATGTATGGCTACACCCACTTTTCTGTGGATACCATTTGCTTTGAGTATCGTTTTACACCCTTTTACTTTGAGTCTATATTTGTCTTTGTAGCTGAGATGTGTCTCTTGGAGGCAGTATATGGTTGGGTTTTCTTTTTCTTTTTTTTTTTTAACTGAGCCATCCTGCTACCTGTTGGCAGCTCAGCGGCTGCTCAGCTTGGGCTGGACTCGAACCGCTGTTGCTCAGAGCTCAAACTCTTGAGCGAGCTCTTAACCAACTGAGCCACTCGGCCGGCCCCAATTGGGTTTTCTTTTTTGATCCAGTCTGCTACTCTGTACCTTTTTATTGGTGAGTTCAGTCCATTTACATTTAGGACGATTATTGATATATGAGGATTTCTTATAGCCATTTTATCTTTTGTTTTCTGGTAACTCAGTGTCTCCATTGTTTCTTTGCCTCTTGTTCCTGTCTATTATTTTAGTGTAGTGGTATTCTGAGATTTTCCCCTGTGTTTCGTCTTTTTTTTATGTTGTGTATCTCAGTTTTTGATTTTTTTTAAAGTGGTTACTATTAAGTTTATGTAAAAGAAAACCTTCTATATTAGTGGTCATTTTTCTTCAGCATTCTTCTTATCTCTAGTCCTCTTTGAAAATTCAGGTATTTACTTTATTCCCTTTTATGTTTTTGTTGTCACAAATTATCCCTATTTATGCTGTGTGTTGATTTCTGATTTTCAGTAGCAAGTTGTCTTTTCTTTTTTTCTTTTTTTTTAATGTTTCTATCTTCTTTACTCTTTATGTTATGTTTTAGTGTATAGTGCCCTATTCTCTGTAATGGTTGCCATTTCCTGCTTCTGTCTGTCTGTTAGAAATCATGCTCATGGATTTGTATTCTTTTGATTTTTTGTTTCAGGTTGAATAGCTTTTTTTTCTGTGTTTCCTATAATACAGGCCATGTGGTGGAAAATTTCCTCAGCTTTTGTATGTCTTGAAATGTTTTTATTTCTCTTACAAATCTAAAGGATAATTTTGCTGGATATATTATTCTTAGCTGGTAATTTCTCTCTTTCAATAGTTTAAATATTTGATCCCACTCCCTCCTGGCTGAAAAAATCTTATGATAATCTAATGGGCTTTCCTTTACAGATTCCCATCTTCTTTTCCTTGGCTACTTTGAAAATTCTTCCTTTGTCATTCATTTTTGACAGTTTCAATATAATGTGCCTTGGAGAAAGTCTGTTGGGATGGAGGTAATTGGGTGTTCTGTTTGGTTCTTGGATTCCAAGATCCAGTTCTTTTCATAGGTTTGGGAACTTCTTGTCAACTATTTGTTTGAATAGACTCTCTGTTTTCTTTTGCCTCTCTTCTCCTTCTGGTATACCCATTAATCTTATGTTGCTTTTTTCTGATAGAGTCCAATATTTATTGCAGAGTGTTTTCATTTCTTTTAACTTTCAAGTCTCTCTCTTCTGCCATGTATGTCATTTCCAGATTTCTATTTTCGACATCACTAATTCTTTCCTCCATCTGGTCAGCTCTATTTCCTAAGCTTGCTATTTCATTCTTCATTTCTTTTATTGAGTTCTCCATCTTCAGAATTTCTATTGGGTTCTTTTTAGAAATTACCATTTCTTTGGTAAAATATTCATTTTGTTCGTTGATTTCTATTTTATTTCATTAAATTGTCTATCTGTAATTTCTTGTATCTCGTTGAGTTTTTTCAGAACTGCAATCTTAAATTCTCTGTCATTTAAGTCACATATTTCCATGTCATTAAGCTCATTTTTTGGAGCATTTTCATTTCCTTTCTGAGCTTCCTTGTTACTTTGGTTATTCATGGCAATTAATGAATTATTATTTCCTCTTCCTGGGCATCTACAGGGGTGGATTCTTCAGCAGGTTGATATGAAGAGGTCTTTCATTTGCTTTCCAGTAGGTATTGCTGAAATCTTTTCTTTTCTCTCCCACTGCAGACTTTTATTTTCTCTCATGCTGTAGCATTTTATTCTATTTTGCATTGAACTGGCTTCTGACATGATAGAAGGTGGACTTATCTTCTGTGAGCAGGTTACCTGGGTTTCAGGGCACCACCCCCTGTTGGGTGATGTGGAGGTCAATGGGTTTCTGAAATCCTAATGACGCCACTGCAGCTCAATGCAGAGTTTGTGTGTCTCAGCAGCTCTCATTGACCCTGCAGGGATCCTCTTGGAAAGGTAAGGGGAGGTTGACTGGGAGAGGCGGTTGGTGCATTTGTGGCTCTGAGAAATGGTGACTTCCAGCCCACTGCTCTCTCACCCCTACAGCTCTTTCCCTGTCACCGGAATTAGCCACACTGTGTATGTTGCACTTCAGGACTGTCTCTCCAGTTCTCAGGGCTGTAGGTATTCTGCTCTTTAATCTGACTCTGCTACAGTTGCTTCTGGAGCCTGCTTCTAACACTGGGAGTATTGGAGGAGGTGAGCTCCGGCAGGGTAGAGGGAGGAGGCCAGGCTCCTTGTCATTGTTTTCTGCTTGGCAGTGAGGGCTAAAACTGCATTTTTCACCCTTCTGTATTTGGTCTTTGCAACAAGGTCTCTGCAGCAGTCGCTGGATTCAACCATATTATATGCTGATCCGTCAAGCAGGATTGTGGGCCACAGAAAGTGCACCTGCAGCCTTAATCCTTCCCTCTCCTGAGTTTGTAGTGAGCTCTGGGCTGTGTCCTGCAGCTCGAGTCTCTGCACTTCGCCATTCCCTCCTCCCTTACTCACCTGATTCGTCCACCTTTAGATGTTTCAATGTGAGGGTCTCTCAGATGTGCTTGTGTGTTGCATAGATTATCCTTTATTGAATTACAGCTGTTCAATTTGTTGTAACTTCCAGGGGAGATTTCAAGGATCACTCCTCACACTGCCATGTTACTGACATCACTTCTTCACTTTATTTTTTAATTCTCTTTTCTCTTTTTTCTTATTTGCTCAAAAACTCATTTTAAAATTAATTAAATCTTCTTTTATGAATTCTCATCATTCTGTTTTACATGATACATAGACATTAAATGTAGGAATGAACATTAAATCTCACAAATAAAAATGTAATTTTAAAACAATAACAACATATTTTTCACCTCTCAACTTAGCAACACTTAAAAAAATTATCAGTATTCTCAGGATACAATGATGCAGACACTGATGTATGTTCCTATTTAAAGGAACGTGGGAATGTATGTCAACTTGTAGGAGTCAGTGCAAGACAAATTATCTAAAATGTGGGCATAGATTTATTGAAAAAGTCCTAGATTTATTTTTTTATAATTCAAAAACAATGTAGGAAATGTGGAATGTGCATGTGCTGGAGTAGGGAAAGTTTAATTTCAAGAAAATATATGAATTACATAATGTCAACCGTAAGAACTGTAGAAATTGATAATTAGATACTGAACTATCACAAAGATGCAAAAATGAAGGTGATATGCAAAACATGATGAAAGTGGTTGGGTGGTGAATGATTAGTCTATTTTTCTGTTGTCTATTCTCTGTCTCCCCAAATGACTACAATCATCAGAATTTCCTTTATAATGTGAAGGAAAAGTAATGAAGTGAATATATAACACATCTTCTCAGTGGGTTTTATAAACTCCCAGCCCCACAGGACAGGAGCAAGGAAACAGTTGGCCCTCGCCAAAGGGACAATAAGCAAAGGATGCTGGAGGACAGACAGAAGAAGCCAATTTCATACATTGAGTAAGACTATATATATATATATATCTCCATCCTATCCTCCCATCCTTAGGAAGGTTACATATGCTATTTCACTTTGAGATAGAAGTCGGGTCATTTTTGCGTTCTATCTCAGTCATAAAAATATAATATTTTCATTCTTTTAGGCCAGTTATACTTTTAGGAAAAGAAATGAATACAAAATTTTCAAGTGTTTTCAAATGATTCTTAGAACAACTAATTCATGCTAAAAATCTGAGTTTAATAAAAGATGTTGAAGTTACAATGCAATATGAATCCCGTAGTGTTTATAATGCACCATTATGGGTGAGAAAACCATTAAAAATTTATCACAAATTAACAGTCATCCTTAGATGAAGAGACTGTGGTTTAGATTACTTTACTATATTACTATATTTTATGAGTCCTCCAAATTTTTTACAGTGAGTTTGAGTGACTAGGATAACTGAAGAATACATTGATACAAACCCAAAACAACTATGGAGAGCCGCTGACAAAAGCATTCACAACAGCAGAAATACAAGATGCTAAGGAGCCAGGACACAAGGTTTTCAGTAGGGACCCTACTGAAGGAAGTAGCTTGCCCCAGGCCCATAAACGATGGGCCAATTCTCATGGAAAATGTTCCATTGTGTTTTTCCAAGCTCCAAGGGTGGGGGACATGGCGATTTCAGGATTCCTCACCGCTATCTGATGAGCAAAGAAACTCAGCACCACCATTCCTGGAAGAAAATCCCTCCTTTGCATTGTGTTACACACATACACACACACACCAGACAAAGTCTCAGGACACCAAGACAAAGACACTTGGTGGTGATGATCAGAAAAGCAGGGACCATCACAAGACAGCCCGGCAAACTACCAGCCCGGCTGATTCTTTAGACCCACCCTCAGAACCGTAGCAAAAGCACAGGAAATTCCGATGCGTAGGACGTTCGCAACTGATGGGCCAGGGATGCGCAAAGATTGCCTGGTTCTGGGCCTGACGCCGCAGCCCAATGAGGTCTGAGCCAGTGTCGGTATCCGAATCCACTGGAGATTTGCTCCTGGACCCTGTGGCAGACTGTCAGTTGAGGAACCAGACCCATAACATCCAGGTCCTGTTGCTCCACCACCCCAGCTGCCCCATAACCCCATGTGCGGAACCTGTACCAACAACCTTATCCTCCTACTGCCCTCCACCCCCCGTTCCAGCATGTGAACAAACTCTCCCCGTGACGAAACCTCTTCTTAACTCTCACTCCTCAGATCCCCATAGGCCACCTCAGGCCCAAGAGCATGACTCTGTCAACTCTGGAATCTCTCCGTCCATAGGGATGTTTTCCTCCTACACACCCGAGCATCCCCGTGACCATGGACATGCACGGGGCATTAGGAAACCCCGGGCCCCTCCTGATGTCCCTTTCTAGCATTACCGTCTCGCATCACCATAACACCCTGCCCTTTTCCTCGAGCTTGCTGTAATGCTTGCTCCCTCCCTCCCTCTCATTCCTCCTTCTAAAAGCCTTCAACCTCTCAGGGGCACCCAGTGTGGACCCCAGGCCTTCCTCACCTTCCACCATGCCCCTCCTTAACCAGGGCTATAAATTCCACCTCAAACACACCTCTCTTGTAGATTTATCCGGGCTCCATCCTATCCTGTTTTGCCCCAATAAGGGACACATCCCTGCCTGTATTGAAGCACCTGAGCATTGATGACAAAACTTGAAAATTTACTGAACTGTTTCTCTTAAATCCATGACCAGGAGAACAGTGTTTCTCACTTTCCCTGTCACACTCCCTACACCACTGCCTTATTCACAAGGGACTTGCTTCCATTCCAGTGACCACTCCTAATAATTCATGGAGAACACAGAAGCTATGAGGTGGGACTTCTGAGAGCTTCTCCAAACCACTCCACCTCTTTCTGACCTGGCGTCCTCTGCTGCCCCTGAGCATTCCTGCACCTGACTGCAGCCAGCCATCACCCAGTGTTCAGGGTCCCATGCCTTCCACCTGCTCAGGGAATTTTCCCATGCATTTTTCACTCCTTTCCTGAACCATCACATGCTTCTTCTATGTGGAGCTTTCCCAAAAATAGCAGAACATGTCATTCTATAGCTTCTGGCCAATTACCTGTTGATTTTCAAAGTGAAAGTGTTTCAACTTCTTCTGAAACCATTTGCTCAGTATTTGTTACTTATAGAAATTTGAAATGATACATCTACCAGTGGGAAAGTGAGATCACTGTCCTCCTTGACATCTTTTACCACACAGGACAATGGGAGGAGAGAAAAAAGCACAGGGACTTGATGACTTTGGGTTTTGTTCTCTTCTCTTGGCAGGAGGGAGAAAAAGGCCTTAGAATTCCAAAACGTCAGATTTTGGTGGGCAACATATGTTAAAAATTTGAGTTTCTATCTCCTACAAGTGGGAGGGAAAATTAAATCAATTCCCTGGGCTGGAGAAAACTGATAGATAATGCAAAGGGAAAAAGAAAAACACCTTTCAAGGCTCGTTTTCAGCTTTGCTGCAGCTACTCAAGTCACCTCCCAGCATTCCAGTCAGGATCTCAAAGGGAAGCTGTGACGATAACGCTGTAATTGCAACACCAAAGAAAGGCGTTTTAAAATGGCTTATTTGTTTTATGGCTATTGCACCTGGATGTATGACAAAATTGATGTCAAATGTTACACACTTGTAATTTTATAAATGCTAGAGAGATCATCCCCATCAGGGAAACTTGAACAAAAAAAAAGGTATGAATGGGATCCACTTTCCTTGATATTTGACTCTGGTGAGCAGATTGGAGTGTAAACTCTGTGAATGTTAAAAGGAAAACATGTTTCTATAACTGATGGTTTTGCTCAGATGGTTGGAACTGGAATAAGGGAGACAAGAAAAAGGGAGGCAGTGTCCAGATGGAGTTACACTTTTGGGTTCTTGAAGCAGTTTTCAAATAACTCTTGTGAAATCAGATATCTGGTCCGTGAGATAGTTGATGATGTCAGTCAATGCCTCTGAATCCAAGGGCTCAAATTAATTGTTCTAACTAGACAGGGAGTCCTAGAGTGGAAAGTCCCACAGTGGGAGGTCACGTAGGGGCCCTGGGGAGCCTTACTGGCTGACTGACGTATTTCCTGCTCAGGGTGCCCTAGGAATTATAAACTCTGTTTCCAGGGTACTGTGTGTGCCCTCTGAATTGGCACTGCCTGTGTGTGTGCCCTGACTATCTCAACACTGCCTCAGCCTGAGTGGCTTTGAGGTCAGCTTCCACTTACTGATTCACTTATAAATTCAACAGAGTATAAGTTGTTGACTTGGGCCCCATAAAGAAGGTCCATTAAAAACCCTGTTTTTCTAAGACAGACTTTCATGGTTAGTGGAATTCGTTTTAACTGGCCTTGATGGTTAATTTTATGTGTCAACTTGGCTACGCCATGGTACATATAAATGTTCAAACACCAGTCACCATGTTGCTGAGAAGCTATGGGGTGTGATCCAAAACTATGGTGAATGCTTAAATAAAAAAAAATTATTACATTAAAAGACACATTGCCATTAGTCCTCCTCAAAATAGTCCCCCTTGTTTCAAACACACTTATCCCATCATTCTGACCACTTTCTGAAGCAGTTCTAGGAGTCCTCTTTTGAGAATGTCTTTAGTTGGGCTGTTGTGCTGCCTTGATGTCCTGAATTGATTCAAACCATTTACCTTTCATGGTCATTTTGACTTTGGGAAAGAGCCAGAAGTCGCATGGTGCCAGATGCAATGAATAAGGGCAGGTTGCTTGGTAACTTGGTGTCCCATGGTCAAGTGTTCTGTTTCTACTAAGGCCCAGTTGTGGGCCGAGAGCTGTTTCTGAAAAGGAGAGCAATTCTCTGTGACTGGTGCTGGGCCTTGCTCCAAAATCCCAGGGGCCTGCCAAAGGCTCCAGATGGCACCCCAACCTGTCACTGACACTTCAAGCACCATTGACGCCACTGGATCTTATGGCCCAAGTGGCAAAGCGGCTTACACAGCAGCCTGGACCAGTTGCACAGGCTTCCTTTGTGCTGGACCCCACTCAAAACTGGCAGCCTTTTTGGTCACTCGGTAAATGGGCCAAAGTGACACACCCACATGTGCAATATGCTGCCTCTGAAATCCAAACAGGCTCACTAGGCATTGTCCCTCTCTCTTCCTTGTAGGATGGGACAGGTGCAATAATTACTCTTCACCTTAGAAGGGGTATTTCATCAGGCTCCATGCCACCGAACCCCTAGAAGTTTCACTGAGGTAGAAGGCCCCTAAATATTTAACAGATTTATTTTGCATCCTCTGACACACAAGTATCTCACCAATAGGTCTATAGTGGTTGCTGCCTCTCATTAACTAGATCCGGTCAACGTGTCATCAGAGTAATGGACCCGCGTCATATCTTGTGGAAGGGAAAGGTGTTCAAGATCCCTGTGAATTAAATTATGACATAGGGCCGGAGGATTGATATGTCCCTGAGGTAGGACAGTGAAGGTGTATTGCTGGCCTTGGCAGCTGGAAGCAGCTGCTTGTGGTGGGCCTTATGGACAGGGATGGAGAAAAAGGCATTTGCCAGTCCATAGCAGCATACCAGATTTCAGGGGATGTATTAATTTGCTCACAGTGAAACCACATCTGGTACAGCAGCTGCAGTCATAGTCACCGCCTGCTTAAGCTGACTGTAAGTCACTGTCACTCTCCAAGATCCATCCATCTTCTGTACAGGCCATCTACGAGAGCTGACCAGGGATATGGTGAGAATCACCACCCCTGAATCTTTCAAGTCCTCGATGGTGGCACTAATCTCTGCGATCCCCCCAGGGACACAGTACTACATTTGATTTACTATATTCCTTGGTAGAGGCAGTTCTAATGCCTTCCATTGGACCTTCCCACCATCATAGCTCTCACGCCGCAAGTCAGAGAAACAATGTGAGTATATGTATTCCAGTTAGGCATTTAGCATCTGAGTACATGGATTCCAGCTGTGCCTTCTGGACTGGGGAAATAAACACAAGATGGGTCCATTGATCCCCTGACTTCTGTAAACCACTATTCTGAGTGGAGGGCCACAGTGATATTTTGGGACTCCTAGAATTAGTGTCCATTCAGAGCCAATGTCTGGTGGTCCCCCCAAAGGTCTCATTATTTCCTTTCTGTGAATGTATAGTTCCCCTGGTTAAAGGTGTCTTTGGGGAAAGCTGGAAGAAGGATTTACAGTATAAATTTTCACTAGTGTCCCAGGGCCCTTCCTCAAAGGAGCCAGGCCTCATTTTCATTTAAGTGGTTCAGGGTTTGTAAATTAGCTCGTCTGGGAATTAATTGGGGAGCCCATGAATCTCTGTTTCCATGACTTGAATTAGACTTGTTCAATTGATCTAGAACATTTTTGTTTATACAGACAAAAAAAAACTTAGTTGGCTTCCTATATATTTCACTTGTAGGACCACAGTTAACTAGCCTACAGGATAGGTCTGTGGGAAACAGATTCTTCTGATTGCGTCCTTGACTCTGCTGTGCATTAGAGTAAGTGTACCCACCTCGCTTTTGGCAATTCAGTGCTGCCCTTCCTACCTCAGCATCTGAATACTGCCACTTTGAGATCCAAGTTCATTTAGCTTTTCTGACTGAGTGGCTCTGATCCCACTGTAAGTTCTAGACCACAGTGAAGAGCAATCACTGAGGCCTTCGAGGATGATGGGGTTCTCCTCACTTGTTTATTTCTCAAAGTATTGGTGAAAGGTATGTCTTCTGGACCCTCCCAGTTTAGATGCATAGCTGTTAAATGGCAAATCCACTCTAACATTCCAATCCTCCTAAGCCTTTGAATCCTTTCCTCTATATTATGTCAATGTAAGAATATCCATACCTATAGAACATTTTCTAAGAATGTTTAGAATTTAATTGAACCAAATGGAGGACATGCACAGAAGCAAGATATCAAAAAGATTCAGAAAATGCTCTGGAGAATGGCAGTACTCTATTGCATTTGGTTTTATCCATTTAAAATCACCTGGCATGAGCCACAAGGCTATCTGAAGATTACAGCCACCTACACTGGGCTTGGAGATGCCTGGGAGAAGCCAAGTTGTAAACCAAGGCTGCTCAGCATGAAGTATGGGGCACGCTCAGGCCAGATGCTGCTTGTTTGCATTTTGTAAACCTTTGAGAGCTTTTAGGAAAGTCCACAAAATGAGCCAAGACAGTCCATTTGTGTGGAAAAGGCACTGGAAGTGGCTTGGGTCAACCCACAAGTTGGGTGGGGCGGGGTTAACAGTGTTATCCTGGTTAATGGAGACTTAGATATGGCTGCCTCCTGAGTCTGCATTGTGGATGGGGGAGGGCTCAACAAAAGAAAAACGACTTGTCTCTGGAAGAAAGCTGCCCCTCCAACCTTCACCTTCACATGGCTGGACAGCTGTAGTGATGAGAATCTGGTCTGTGATGACTCCTGAACCTGGCCTGTTCTCCATTTCAAAGGGCAGACTTCAATGTGATGCCAAACTTTAGCTTTCTACCACAAAATACATAATTACTGATATTCAGACTGAGTCTGAGTTGTTCGAAGATTTGTGCCTGAGAAGCCACAAGCCCGAAGAACACACCAAGTGGCTTAGTGAAGGACATAGGCTTATTGAGAGTACAGACCAGTGAGAGTCTCTGGTGGTAGCCAGCCTGAGGGGTAGCACTAAGCACCCAGGCAGAGGAGAAGCAAGGTTATGTAGATACAGAAAACACTCCATGGTAGACACCATCTGGCAGGCTCTGCAGGCCTGCTGTCATACACACAGCATCCCAAGAAACTGGAAGACCTTGACTGTCTGCTAGCTTATCTTCCCACGAACCAGGTCCCTACATCCACCCTCTGGCCATCATAGCTCCCGGATTCTTGTGTGTTAAAGACGGACATTGTAACCAGACACCACAGAAACAGTATAGGCAAAGGAAAAACAGTAACATGCCCAGGAGGAAAACAAGAATACCCAAAGATGTGCAACATCAGGAGGGAGTGACAGAAGCTAACTAACTAGAAAAGGGTTCATGCATAGTGAGCCCTGTTTGATCGTGGGTCTGGGTTTTGAATAGTGACATGGAGATGGGTTTTAAAGACAAAGGATGGAGATATTACTAGTCTCTGTTTTATATCAATACCTTATGGGGCTAATATCCCCAACAACTGAGGCCTGGTTTGCTAGTGCTGTGGCCAAGAGACTGTATGTTTCTCCATGGGTAGGTCTTGTGGCAGCAGCAAGAGGAGGCTGTTTTCAGTGCCCAGCTGGGGCATAAGACTGTGTGGCCCAGTCACTTGTATTTGGAGGGCCTGGTAGGACCTGGCTGTCAGGAGAGCATATGCACTTGGCCTTTTCTTTGAGGGGAGTCATTGATGGTCCTGAGGGCATGGTACAGCTGGGTGATGATGTCTGCCTCATGATTTTTAAGAGGGGTATTTGACCCTGTATGCGGCTGAACATGGTACACTGTGACAGTTTTCAGCTGTATTGCTTTTCATATGTCTTGCCATAATTCGTCTCACAGTGGTTGCTTTGTGACCACCTAGTCATTTGTAGCCCAGGTGGGGAGTACACAGGGTGACATTGGTTGCAGGGTGACAATCACCAGCCCATAGTTCTGTCCATTGGCTCTTTGTCCCATTCCAGTAACCCACCATAAGGTATTGGTGAGGGGCTGCATAGCAATGGCAGTTCATTGGGGCTGATGCCCTACTACAGAGTCATCTGTATACCAGGCATCTGGTTGGTTTATTCCCCATACTTCCTTCATGGGAGATGATTGCATGTCTATATTAGGAGTGTCAACAGAGAGGCTCATAGTGAGATAGGTCATGGGGCCCAGGACAGCATGTATTTCCTCACTGAGGGGGCTGTAAATGTGTTGCACTGCTGTAAATAAGCAAGCCATTTAATCAGTCAATGTCTGTTTAGTACCTGAATGTGGTTACTGCAGCATATCATGAATCTATCCAGCAATCTGGAGGGAAGATTTTATAGTGATAGGGACTGTGTTGGTGAGCAGTTCACATGATTAAGGGCATGGTATACTGCACAGAGCTGTTTTTCAATGGTACTATACCACTGTTTGGCTGTTTTCCATAATTGTAACCAGAAGCCAAAAGGCACACACCATCCATTTTGCCATTGCTACAGGCCCCAGCCAAAACCCTCCATGGCACTAGCCACATCTAGTTCACAGGGCATGTCAGGTTGAATTATGTCTAACGCCTATACCTGTTTGACTGCCTGTTTTGCTACAATGACTGCCTCAGTGTGTTGGGTTTCCCAACCCCAATGCACCCCCTTCTTAACCAGTCTACATAATGGCCTAGGGAGTTGGGCCAAGTAGGGGGTGAAAAGTCACCAATAGCCCAGGAAGCCCAACAAAGACTGTAACTGGAGAAGAGATGTGTGGAGGGGAAAAGTTTGTATTTTGTCAATAACTGTTTCTGGCATGACATATGTCTTACCTACCCACATATCACCCAAGAATTTGAGAGAGAACCCAAGCCCTTGTACTTCGGTAAGGTTCACCACCCATTTTTTTGTCCCAGGTGGGGAATCAGCATTCTAGCTGCTTGCTCTAGATCTGAGAGAGACTCACAGGTTAACATTATATCATCTATGTAGTGAAGCAGATGTACTGAGATAGGCCTTTTCCAGAGCAGCAGATCCCTTGCCACAAGGCTGTCCATGGAAGAGAGTGGGGTTGTGCAGGTAACCTTGGGGGAAGACAGTAAATGTCCATTGTTGCCCTTCCCATGTGAAGGCAAATTAGTCTTGACTAGATGGATCAATCATTGTACAAACAAACAAACAAACAAACAAACAAAATTAGCTAGAACTATGAGGAAAAGGTATGTTCCCAGATCTCATCTAATGCCATCTAGGAGGGAAGCAATATTAGGTACAGCTGCATATGGGTGGAGTTATTTTATTTAATTTCTGGTAACCTATAGTCATCCTCCAAGTGTAATCTGGGTATGG
Organism: Hipposideros larvatus; assembly: GCA_031876335.1. NCBI lineage: Eukaryota > Metazoa > Chordata > Mammalia > Chiroptera > Hipposideridae > Hipposideros > Hipposideros larvatus. Next base: position 106,748,990 of record CM063105.1, on the reverse strand, counting down.
GTGACATGAACATGCTCCAATTTGTCATTCTGTTGGGTCTCTCTCAACCCTTGGTGGTGAACTCTTAGTTTTCCTTATGTCCACCGCTGTTCATGCAGCACAGGAGATTGCTTTCCCTACAAGGGACTCGATGGAAACTAAAGTACCATAATGTTGGTTAGGGGCCAACTGTAAAATGACATCTTTGATGCCTGCTATGAAAATTTCATTATCTGGCCCCACAAAGTTCTGAGAATAGATAGCATATCTCATTCCCAGGCGTCAAAGAATCTCCTGTAATTCTCTTATCATCTGCCATCTAATGGGTTGGATGAGTATGTCCCCTATCTGGTCCAGGCTGCCTTATATGCAGCAATTAACTATGAGGGTTGAAATTGATTCTTCCTCATTAATAGCTGCATAAAGCCACTGCCTCAGCTAAGAGTGGTTTGTTATCGATGCAAGCCTATTCATCTAAGTCCCATTCAGAATGACTTTTTTCCCGCCATTATCCCATTGCCAGAGCAGCCATTTAGACAGACTTTTTCTACATTTCTGCCTAAAGCAATTGTCAAGGTTGACCAATTCGGCAGCAGTATACTTTTTCATAGAGGTAAATATGAACTGTGATAAAAAAATATGGTGAATGTTTAAATTTTAAAAATGTATTACAAGAGAAAAAAAATGGCGGCAGTTAGGAGGGCTCCCTGAGTTCTCCCCTGGAAAGCACAGCAATTTAAACAGCTGGAGCACAGCAAACAAACCTCTACGAAGCACGCTGAGCAGCGAAGGGACTCCCACGCTGAGTACTTAAAGGTGGGCAGACCAGGCAAGTGGGGGAAGAGGGAGGCGAGGTGCGTGGAGGCACAGCCCACACCCCCGACTGCTGAGACTCAAGGTCTCAGAGAGCAGATCAGAAAGTTCCTGTGGCTCGCTCCCTACACCTCCAGCCTGCCCTAAGGCAGAATTCTCAGGCCGCGCATGAAGTGGACCGGAGAGAGGAGGGCGTGAGGAGGCACAGTCCGCCCGTGCCTGGGGCTGCTGAGCTGTGAGAATCCAGGACAAGGTGAAGTGGTTTGCAGCACCAGGGCAAGCTCAGCCTCTGGGCTGATGTCTTGCCAGGAGTGCAACAGGAGCCCCAGGGCGCCTAGTTTCTGAGGCAGAATCTCAAACCCGTGAGCAGGAGAAGAGGGAAGCTAGAAGCATGGAGACGCAGCCCGCACCCCACAGCTGTGGAGACAGGAGCTGCCTTGCCAGGGGATGCTCCTGGGGAGCAGAAGGGGCTCTGTGGGAGCCTCGAAGGGGGCCTTTTTTCTCTTTCCTTTTTTTTTCTCTTCCTTTTCCCCCCTTTTCTCTCAGACAGGAAAAATAAACTACATAGATAAGCACACACCCCCACCCTCCCTCAGAAACTTTGGCCCCCTCCCTGCCAGAGCCTGAGGCTGACCCCTGAAGAGAGGAGTAAGTAAGAACAAAGGTGCTTCGACTCCCTAGGGGTTGACAAATTTACATGAGAAGAGGGTGCAGGAGTGGGCTAGCCGGTCCGCCACCACCTCTCCTGGGCTGCTTGGGAAGCAGAACAACTTTGGCTGCTAAGACACAGGAAGGTCTACCAGCAGCTCTGAAATCCACACCCCCAACCCCTTAGAGCCCCCAGTGAAAAGAGCACCGGAAGACTCACATCCAGTCTTCTGGCTGCGCAGAAATCAGAGTGCCTCTGGATAGGCAGGAACAGAAATAACACTGACTTTATAAAAAAACTACCAATCACACCTCATAACTCCACTCATCTACAATAGACCTGCATTACCAGACTCACTCTAGGTGCCAGGCGGCTGGTTCTGCCCCCAAAAGACACAGAGGTGTGTATATATAGCAGAGGAAAACCTGGGGAGAGCTAGGCGGACTTCAGCCAAGATTGGCACTAGTTACTTCTTGTTCTCTCCCCCTTGTTTTTTTGTTTTTTGGTTTTTTTCACTGTTTTTGGTCTTGGTTTCTCTTTTGGTGTGTTATATTGTTATTGTTAATTGGGTACTCTTGGATATTTTGGCGTTTGTTTGTTTTTCATTAATTGTGTTGGTTGTTTTCGCATTTTTCTATTTCATTAGTATTTTCAGTTTTTTATATAGGCATATATAAAGGTGCATATATGTGGATATACATGTCCATATATATGGGGGTGTAGACATAGATATATATGTGTATATATATATATATATATATATATATATATATATACACACATTTATATATTTTCTCTCTTCATTTTTCTCTCATTCTTTCGTTCTCTTCCAACCTCTCTCTCTCTCCCTTCTTTCCTGCTTCCTTGTCACAGCTTGATTTGCCTCCTCTTTTCCATTTCTTTGGCAAGTTTTTTTTTTTTTTACTGTTTTTGTTTTAAGGGTGTTGCTATTTTGATTCTCGTGTTCATTCTATTTTTTATTTTATTTTATTTTATTTTGTTCTGTTATTTGTTCCTTGGTTTTCTTGTTTTGTTTTGGTTTGGTTTTAAAGATTTTTATTGGGGAATTGGAGGGATGGGAACAGCGCTGGGGAATTGGGGGAAGGGGAACAGACAAGTTGCTGTTGTTTTGTTGTTTTGTTCTTCAGTCTAGTTGTGGAGGACGTTGCTTCACTGGACCAAGTTGGCACCATCATTGTGTTCTTCCCAGGCGAGGCAGATCAGTCGCCGGCTTCTGGATGGCTGCTCACTGCGGCTACTGGCCGCTCACGCTGGCTGCTGGCTACATATGGTAGCCCATGGCAACCCACTGCAGCAAGGGCTGCAGTCTACGCTGTCGCAGGCAACTCATGGCAGCCCAGCTCCAGGTTCAGCTGTTGTTCAGCATCTTAGCTTTGGAGGGCAGTGTCACTGGCCCTCCTATGTGGGATCCGAACCGGGGCCTTCTGGCATCCCAAGCCAGTTCTTAACCATCGCGCCACTCAGCCGGCCTGCTTTTGTTTTTGTTTTCTCATTGTCATTGCTTTGTTTCTGTTGGTTTGTTTTCCCATTGTGTATGATTGATATTTCTGTACATGTTGAGTGTAGGGTGATGGTGGTTTTTTACATCAGAGGGTATCTGGTTACCTTTGGTGGCTGTTGTGGTTGTGCTTGTTGATCTGTTTTGCCCTAAAACACGCTCTGCAGTGGGGCACAGCCAAAGAAGCTCAAGAATTATCACACCCAGAGTCCAACTTTAGATAAAACCAGAGCATTACAGGGTCTGACCTACAAGATTCACACACAAAGGGAAATTGTTACAGACACAAGAGCCCCTAGGGGCGAAGCCTCATCAAAGGGGTCAACCCTCACACACAGCTTATAAACTTTGGACACAGCTAATCCTCACGTCGAGTCAGCTTGGGAGTCAAGCTCATCTACTGACTAGCCGAAGGCAATAAAAACTAGACCTCAACAGGAGAAGACACATAACACAAGGAACACCTCTGGTACACAAACACGGGAGAAAAGGAAGTCTGAGTAATTTAAATATAAAGAACATATACCACTTAAGTCTACCCTGTAAAGACTGAGAGACCTAGGGGATCTACCTATTTCATTGAAGTAAACAAGAAGAGTAAGCCAGAATGGGGAAACAAAGAAACACATCCCAAATAAAAGAACAGAAAAAACCTCCTGAATCTGTGGAATTAGAGGAAATAGAGGTAAACAACCTATCGGAGACAGAGTTCAGAACACTGATTATTAGAATGCTCAAAGAAATTAACGAGAATCAAAAGAAGAATAGAGAAATCATGAAAAACCACCAGATAGAAATAAAGAATTCAATTACTGAATTAAATAACAAACTCGATGGAATTACTAGTAGATTGGATGAAGCAGAGGATCGAAACAGTAACTTAGAAGACAAGATAGCAGAGATCACCCAAGCAGAACAACAAAAAGAAAAACAATAAAAAACATTGAAAATAGTCTAAGAGAGCTAGGCGACAACATCAAACACTAAAACATGTGCAACATAGCAATACCAGAAGGAGAATAGAAGGAGCAAGGGATCGAGAACATATTTGAAGTAATAATGTCTGAAAACTTCCCTAAACTGGCCAAGGAAATTGACATACAAGAACAGGACGTGCAGACCATTACAAACAAGATGACCCCAAACAGGCCCACACCAAGACACATTATAGTGAAAATGGCAAGGGATAAAGAAAAAGACAGAATCCTGAAAGCAGCAAGGGAAAGGCAACAAGTTACATATAAGGGCACCCCCATAAGTTTATCAGCCAACTTTTCTACATAAACTCTGCAGGCCAGAAGGGAGTGGCAGGAGGTCTTCAAAGTAACGAAAAACACAGGCCTACAACCTAGATTGCTTTATCCAGCAAGGTTATCATTTAAAATTGAAGGAGAGATAAAGAGCTTCCCAGAAAAGAATAAGCACAAGGAATTCATTACCACCAAGACAGCATTGCAGGAAATGTTAAAAGGGCTGCTTTACGCAGAGGAAAGAGAAAAACAACCTAACTGACGAAGACCAGGAACACAAATAACAAAATGGCAATAACTGCACACCTATCAATAATCACATTAAATGTAAATGGACTGAATGCTCCAATCAAAAGACATAGGGTGGCTGAGTGGATAAGAAAGCAAGACCCTTGCATAAGCTGTATACAAGAAACTTGCCTCAGATCAAAAGACAGATACAAGCTGAAAGTAAAGGGATGGAGTAAAATATTTCATGCAAATGGAACTGAGAAAAAAGCTGGAGTAGTGATACTTATATCAGATAAAAAGGACTTTAAATTGAAGAACATAATGAAGGACAAAGAAGGGCACTTCGTTATAATAAAGGGATCGATCCACCAAGAGGACATAACTCTGGTAAACATCTATGCACCTAACATAGGAGCCCCTAAATATATAAAAGAGATTTTGACAGATGTAAAGACAGAGGTCAACAGTAACACTATTATAGTAGGGGACTTCAACACCCCGCTGTCACCAATGGACAGATCCTTCAGACAGAAAATCAACATGGAAACAGTGGCCTTAAATGACACTTTAGACCAGCTGGATTTAATCGATATTTTCAGAGCATTTCACTCCAAAGCTACGGAATATACATTCTTCTCAAATGACATGGATCATTTTCCAAGATAGACCACATGTTAGGCCACAAAACAAGTCTCAATAAATGTAAGAAGATTGAAATCATATCAAGCATTTTCTCCAAACACAATGCTATGAAACAAGAAATCAGTTACAAGAAGAAATCCAGAAAACTCACAAATGCATGGAGGCTAAATAACATGCTAGTAAATAGCGATTGGGTAAAAAATGAGATCAAGGAGGAAATCTGAAGATACCTTGAGACAAACAAAAATGAAAACATCACAACCCAAAAGCTCTGAGACACAGCGAAAGCAGTCCTGAGAGGGAAGTTCATACCAGTGCAGGCCTACCTAAAGAAGCAAGAAAAATTTCAAATCAACAGGTTATCCTTACACCTCAGGGAGCTGGAAAAAGAACAGTAAATAAGGCCACAGGGAGCACAAGGAAGGAGATAATAAAGACCAGAGTGGAAATACGCGAAATAGAGACCAGAAAAACAATACAAAAGATCAACGAAACCAAGAGCTGGTTTTTTGAGAAGATAAACAAAATTGACAAGCCTCTAGCTAGACTCATCAAAAGAAAAAGAGGGCTCAAATTAGTAAAATCAGAAATGAAAGAGACGAAGTAGCAACAGACTCCATAGAAATACAAAAAATCTTAGGAACTTACTATGAGCAATTATATGCCAAAAAATTTGACAATCTGGGCGAAATGGATAATATCTAGAAGCATACAACCTTCCAAAGCTAACTCAAGAAGAAACAGAAAATCCGAATAAACTGATTACCACTAAGGAAAATGAATCAGTAATCAATGAGATCCCAACAAATAAAAGCCCGGGACCAGATAGCTTCACAAGTGAATTTTACCAAACGTTCAAAAAAGAATTATCACCTATTCTTCTCAAACTATTCCAAAAAACTCAGAAGGAGGGAAGGCTCCCAAACTCTTTCTATGAAGCCACATCACCTTGATTCTAAAAACAGACAAAGACAGTACAAAAGAGGAAAACTACAGGCTGATATCTCTGATGAACATAGATGCAAAAATCCTTAAAAGAATCTTAGCAAACAGAATTCAGCAATATATTAAGAAGATCATACATTATGACCAGGTGGGTTTCATCCCTAATATGCAAGGGTGGTTCAACATCCGCAAATCAATTAACGTGATACACAACATCAACAAAAATAAAAATAAAAATCATATGGTCATATAAATAGATGCAGAAAAAGCATTTGACAAAATACAGCAGCAATTTATGATAAAAACTCTTAGCAAAGTGGGAATAGGGGGATCATACCTCAACATAATAAAGGCCATATATGATAAACCCACAGCTAACATCATACTCAATGGGGAAGAGCTAAAACCATTCCCGTTAAGATCAGGAACAAGACAAGCCTGTCCACTTTCTCCGCTTTTATTCATCATAGTCCTGGAAGTTCTAGCCACAGCAATCAGACAAGAAAAAGAAATAAAAGGCATCCACATCGGCAAGGAGGAAGTAAAATTGTCATTATACGCAGATGACATGATACTACATATAGAGGACCCCAAAGACTCCATCAAAAAGCTATTGCAACTAATAGACAAATTCAGTAAGGTAGCAGGGTACAAAATCAATACTCAGAAATCAGTTGCATTTGTATATACCAATAATAAACTATTGGAAGGAGAAATTAAGAAAACAACTCTGTTTACAATCGCTTCAAGAAATACAAAATACTTAGGAATAAATTTAACCAAAGAAGTAAAAGACCTGTACTCTGAAAACTATAAGACACTGAAGAAATAAATAAAAGAATATACAAACAAATGGAAAATCCTCCCATGCTCATGTATAAGAAGAATTTATATAGTTCAAATGTCCATATTGCCTAAAGCAATATATAGATTCAATGCAATTCCTATCAAACTACCTAGGGCATTTTTCACAGAAATAGAAAATATAATCCTAAAATTTATATGGAACCAAAAAAGACCCCAAATAGCCACAGCAATCCTGAGAAAGAATAACAAAGTCGGGGAGATCATGCTTCCAGACATTCGAATGTACTACAAGGCTACAGTAATCAAAACAGTATGGTACTGGCATAAAAATAGACACATTGATCAATGGAAAAGAATAGAGAGCCCAGAAATAAACCCATCCATATACGGTCACTTAATCTATGAAAAGGGAAGCAAGAATTTACACTGGGGTAAAGATATTCTATTTAATAAATGGTGCTGGGAATATTGGACTGACACATGCAAAAGAATGATATTGGACCACCTCCTTACGCCATATACAAGAACAAATTCAAAATGGATTAAAGACTTAAATATAAGACCTGAGACCATAAAACTCCTAGAAGAAAAGACAAGGTCTAAAGTTGCAGCTATTACCCTGAGCAATACTTTTACTGATACATCCCAATGGGCTAGGGAAGTAAAAGGTAAAATGAACATATGGGACTATATCAAACGTAAAAGTTTTTTCACAACAAAAGAAACCATCAATAAAGCAAAAAAAGGAAGCCTAATGAATGGGAGAAGATATTTGTCAATGAGGTATTTGATAAGAGGTTAATATCCAAAATATATAAATGCTCATGCAACTCAACACCAAAAAAACAAACAACCCAATTAAAACATGGGCAGAGTACATGAAGAGACATTTCTCTAAAGAGGACATACAGATGGTCAACAGGCATATGAAAAAATGTTCAGAGAGAGGGTACGATGGCAGAATAGACAGACGCTGTGTCGACTACCTCCCAGGATCACAACAAAATTACAAATAATTTATAAGATATTCAACCTCGGAAGTTCCCTGGACCCTAGATGAGCAGAACCTCTAAATGAAGGACTTAAAGAGGAGGCCACGTAAAATCTGGTAGGAGGGGCGGAGATGAGAGAGGACAAACCCCGTGAGGGACACCTCAGCGGTGGGGAGGCTTCTCTCGTTGGGGGAAAGACCCTCTGGCCCCACACCGCGCTCACCACCCCAGAGTTACGTTGCTGGGAAGAGGAGTTCTATGATAGCTGGAAGGAGAAAATAGTAAGGACTCTCTTTGCTCAGCTCGGTGAGGCTGGGGGTGGCTGGAGAAACAGTGGAGCTGGCAAACCGACTCGCTCGCTGGTGAGCACTCACCCGGTTCCTGATGGAGGGAGTAGCTTTGTGAGCGGGGCCCAGGAGCCTGTGGGAAGGACTGAACTGAATGCCTTTGGCGCGGGAGCTGGAGGTTTTTGGAACCATTGTTCTCCTGGTGTGGAGCTTGCACACGAGTAGTGCACAGGAGGCCGCCATTTTTTCAGAGCTGGGCCCTCCCACAGAGATTCAGGTCTGGGACTGCATTGGTCTGCTGGAATTGGCGCAGGAGTGCGTGTGTACCTGCATGCATGCGTGCTTGCGTGCTTGTGCATGTGGCCTTGGATCCCCACCCTCCATACTGTTTGTGCTGCGTAGCCAGGGAAATGCCGCGCAAGCACGCTCCGACTACAACAGACAGCTTATTGAGACCCAGAAGTGCAAGACTCGCCTTAGGTCCCTGATTTCCACACTGCGCGTTCAGAGTTGTCTGGGTGGCAATTGGCTGTTGGGCTGCTCGGCCTGATCTTTCAGCGGCTGATTGGGACAGGCTGAAACGGAGTTTTCCTGGGAGTGTAGGGCCGTGAGCTGTGCGCCTGAAGAAATGAGAAATATAAACAGAAATATTCTCAGAGACACAGAGGAAAAACTGAGGGTTGCTAGTTGGGAGTGGGTGGGGATGAAGGAGAAGGGGAAGGGATGAGACAATACAAATTGGTAACTACAATATGGCCTCAGGGATAGAGAAGACAGTCTGGGGAATATAATCAATAATGTTGTAAATATTTTTTAGGGGGCCAGATGGACTCATGTCTTGTTAGGGAGACGACTTCATAGTCAGTGTAGAGGCCTGAACCACCGCACTGTATATCTGAAGCTGATGTTGAATAATAATGTATGTCAACTATAATTATGTATACATATAGTCACGGGACATGGAGTAGAGAGTGGGAATGGAATCAATGGAATTGTAATAGATAACCATGATATCGGGGGTGAGAGGGCAAGAGATGAGGGCGGAGGGTTGTTTCTGTGCGAAGGGTGAAAAGGATAACTATTGCAATGTTCTGTATACCTGAAACTAACAATAAAAAAATAAATTAATTAATTAATTTAAAAAATAAAAAATGTATTACAGTAAAAGACACATTGTCATTAATCCCCCTCAAAATATGCCCCCTCACTTTGAACACACCTATCCAATCATTCTTGCCACTTTATGAAGTGGTTCAGAATGTCCTCTTTCATGAGTCTTTAGTTGCACTCTTGTGGCTGCCTCGATGTCCTGAATCGATTCAAAATGTTTACCTTTCATGGTCATTGTGCCTTTGGAGAAGAGCCAGAAGTTGCACGTTGCCTGATCTGGGGAATAAGGTGGATGAGGACACCGTAATATTTTTTTTGACAGAAATTGCTGTACCCGAAGCTATGTGACACGGAGCCTTTCGATTGTGATCAAAACATATGGTGAATGCTGCTGCTGAGTGCCATCCAACAGAAAGGCAGGGATCTTCAATATGGAAGCAGCGCATTGAACCTTAGTAACAGTATGTGACAAGTTTCAACTTATTCTGTACAGTCAGTCAGATGTGAGCTACAGTTGAAAGAAGTTGTGTTTTAAAGTGTGCCATAAATAATCCTCCATCATGACAAAAATCTGTGTCACACATCGCTTCTGGTATAGGGCAATTTCTGTCAAACAAAATTATTATGGTGTGTCCTCATCCACCTTATTCACTGAATCTGGTACCATGTGACTTCTGGCTCTTCCCCAAAGTCAACATGATTCAGAACATCGAGGAAGTCATGACAGCACAACTAAAGACACTCATGAAAAAGGACTTCCAGAACTGCTTCAGAAAGTGGCAAGAACGATGGGATAAGTATGTTCAAAGTGTGGGGAAGTATTTTCAGGGGGATTACTGGCAATGTGTCTTTTACTGTATTAATTTTTTTTAATTTAAACATTCACTGTACTGTTTGACCACACCTTGTAGCTTTTTCACAGGTACCTGCAAATTAGAAGAATCAGATCACTGCAGCCTGTCCTGTTCTGTGTTACATTTTTGCTGCAGGATAGAATGAACTTGCACATCTGTTACATCCCTTTCTATTACATCCTTCCATATGTCCTCTTCATTATCCAAACAGATGTCTAAGATACCAGGCCTTGGGATACCAGTTGGGGTGGGTGAGCACCTGGTAGACCTGGGCCACAACTGCCACCACTGTGCAGTCAGCTTTCTATTTTTCTAAGCCCAGATCCTTGGCTATGGTTTTCAATAATTCCCCCAGCCTGGCCTGCATTTTCAGGGTATCCCCATACTTATGTGGCAGCCCCCACCTATCAACTATGGATGCCACACCCACACATACAGAGGTGTTGGGCCATCCCAGGATTTTCGTGCTGAATTTTTCTTCTCTTTCTCCGTGTCAACACAGACACAGGTGTTTCAGAGCTCCTGGCGAGTTCACCAGTTGTTCAGACTAAGTCAGAATTGTTCCAAGATTTGTGCCTGAGAAGCTGAAAGCCGAAAGAGCACACTAGGTGGCTGAGTGAGAGACATAGGTTTACTGAGACTTACAGAGCAGTGAGAGTCTCTGGCAGTCGGCTGGAGGAGTAACACTCAGCACACAGGCAGAGAAAAAGCAAGGTTATATGGATAAATAAAACCAAAGAGCATTCCATGGGAGAAATCATCTGGCAGGCCCTGCAGACCTACTCTCCTGCAAACAGCATCAAAAGAAACTGGGATACCTTGATTGCTGGCCAGCATACACTACTGGCTTTCTGATAAACAGCTTTCCAGTGGAGCCAGGTGACTTTGACTGCCTCCACACTCATCTGCCTATAGGCCAGGTCCCTAAAACTGATGAAAGGTAAGCTCTATTTACAAAGTTTCACATTAAAATTCATATAACAGTGTCTATTTTCACCTGATAGCTGTCACTTCATCCAGCCAGGAACTCACAGGCAAAAGGGTCAGCAGGGACCTGTGGCCTTTTGTTCTCTTTGCATCCTGTGGAACTATGCCTGGGATGGAGCATAGCTGAAGGTCATACATTGCTGGGCTATAGCAAAAGACCCCATCTCCTACTGTGCTCAAATGGGGCAAATGTGAGAACTGCATTTCACATGGTAAGAAATAAAAAATTTGACCTCAACCATCAAGCATTCTGAGCTTAGATGCCAACTTTTTATAGTCCCCTGGAAAGTGGAAGCTGCCCCGAATCTGTAGAATTTACCCCAGCTCTAACTTGCCCTTGGTCCCATGGAAATTTAAATTTCTTCAGAGTTTCACCTGCTTGAAAGAAAGGAAGCTCTGGTCAATGTGGCAAATTGCTGCTCTCTCACAGGTAGAGGAGCTACGGGCAGTCCCATTTCTAACTCCTTGCTTAGCAGCTCAGAGAGAGTTTCTGGAGTCAGGTATCAGGCAGTTCTCATGGTCTCTACAGTGTGTTTTATACTTTTGCTCCTTTCTGTGCATCACCAGAGATAGTTCACAACTTGCTTCCATCCGAGTCCAATTACAGCTTTATATCAAGATGGCCAGAGGTTGTTTCCCACAGGACTGGTGGAAGAAAGCTAAAGATTGGCATCATTGAAGTCAACCCTTTGAAGTGGAGAAGAACAGATCAGGTTCAGGAATCATCACAGAGCAGGTTCTCATCACCACAGCTGTCCGGCCATCTGAAGGCATGAACTTGACTGTTAGCTGGTTAGATACTCACAGAAAGTCTAAATCTAGAAATCACTATCTCTCATTCTTTGAGCACTTCTTGAATGCACTACCCTAAAAACTTGGGTTCTACTGCGAAGCCCTTATAGGAGTGCAGTAGTTTCTCTTAAAAAAAAATCTTCCTTACTGTCTTCATTAAATGTCCTGGAAAATTTTTCTTTAACAAAATTGTTCAAAACAAAATAGGTTTATTGTGTTTATTGTTATCTAGACCCAAGTGAGAACTTTATATCAGTGAGAACAGGAGATCTCTTTAAGAAATGAAGCAGAGGGGAGGGAAAATGGCCGCGGTAAGGAAATCACTGAATTAGCTCGCGCAAACCACGGCAGTGAAAACACAACTCTGCGGGACACGCTGAGCAGCAAAGGGACTCCCACGCGGACTACTTAGAGGTGGGCAGACCCGGCGGGTTCTGGGGTTGGGTGGCGAGGCGAGTGGAGACACGGGCGGCGCCCGGTCTTCTGAGTCGTGGAGCTCCGCAGATCAGAAACTTCCCCGGCCTGTCCTCCAGACCCTGCGCGCACTAGGGCAGAGTCATTGGGCCGGCGCCAAGCGTTTCTGAGGACGCGTGGGAGGTGGCCGACTGCTCGCACCCACGGAGGCGGAGACGGGGATTCTCAGTAGATCGGAGAACGATCACTGCTCACCCCCTACCCTGCTGGCGCGCGCGCTAAGGCAGAATCCCCGGGCCGCGCGCTAGGGCAAAGTCCCCGGGCGGCCCGCATCGCTGATCGGAGGAGAAGGGAGGCGTGTGAACGGAGACAGCTTGCTCGCTCCCGGTGGCTGAGACGCCGGATCTCAGTGGATTGGAGTTCTCCCGGCTCTCTCCCCACCACTCCAGCGTGGGCGTGATAAGGCAGAGTCCTTGGGCGGCGGGCGACAGTCCGCGGGCATAGTCTGTGTGCTCCTGCGGCTGCGGGTATCCAGGACAAGGCAGACAGGGTTTTCGGCATCTGGACGCGCTCAGCCTTTGGTGCTGACCATCCCGCCTGGTGTTCGTCAGGACTCACAGGGGACAGAGGCTGGGGCGAAGGTCCCAGCCCAGGAGGAGAAGAGGGAGGTGAGAAGCGTGGAGACACACCCAGCCCACTTCGGTGGTGGAGAGAAAAGCAGCTTAACCAGGGGGTGCCTGGTTGGAAGGGACATTTATTTTATTTTATTATTTTTTATTATTTTTTATTTTTATTTTTTATTTTTTTTGGTTTTGGGGATTTTGTAGGGGTTTTTTTCTCTCTCTTTCTTTTTGTCCCAGATAGGGAAGATAAACTGCATAGAGGAGTGCACACTCCCACCCTCCCTTGGAGTCCTTGTCCCCCTCCCGACCAGAGCTGGAAACAGATCTCTGAAGAGAGAAAGAAGCCTAAACAAAGGTGCTTCAACTCTACGGGGTTGAGTAATTTACATGAGTAAAGGCTGCAGGCGGTACAGGAAGGCCTTCTAGCAGCACTGAAAACCCCACCCCCCACCCTCCAACAGTCCCAGTGGAAAAAGCACCCGCACATCCAGGCCTCCACGCAGGAACCTGAGTGACTCTGGTCAGACAGGAGCAAACATAACACTGACTGTAAAAACAAAACAAAACTCCACTCATCTTAAATAGTCCTAGAGTAAGGCGGTTAGCTCTGCCCCCACAAGACACAGAGCAAGTGGGTGGGTTTTTTTGTTTGTTTGTTTGTTTTTTGCCCTTTATGGTTTTTAGACCTGTTTTAATTTCGTGGTTTTTTTTGGTTTTTGTTTTTTAATTTTGACTGTTTTTAGTTGGGGCTTCTTTTGATAGGTTATATTGGTATTAGATGTTCTGGGGTCGTGTTTATTTTGTTTCTCATTGATTGCTTGCATTGGTTGTTTTTGGATATTTCTATCTGATTGGGAATTTTAGTTTTTTCATATAGGCATATATAAAGGAGCATATATGTGGATATATATGTACATATATATGGGGGTGTAGATATACATATATATATATATATATATATATATATATATATATATATATATATAATTTTTTTTTCTCTTTCTCTATTTCTTTCTCTCCTTTTCTTCTAACTTCTCTCTCTCTCCCTTCTTTCCTGCTTCCTTGTTACAGCTGGATTTACCTCCTCCATTCCATTTTTCTGCAAGTTTTTCGGGGTTTTTTTTTATTTGTTAGTTTTTTCTTTTTTCTTTTTTCCTTTCATCTCTCTTTCTTTCTTCTCCTATTCTCCGTTGCCGTGGTTGTTTTTCTGCTCATTTGTTTTCTTTTTGTGTTTTTTTTTGTTGTTTTCTCTCCTTGTGCTTGATTGTTATTTCTATACAAGCGGAGGGGAGGGTGAGGGTGGTTCTGTACATCAGAGAGTATCTGGTTACCTTTGATTGCTGTTGTGGTTGTGCTTGTTGATCTGTTTTGCCCTAAAACACGCTCTACAGCAGGGTCCAGCCAAAGCAGCACAAGAATCACCACACCCAAAGACCAACTTCAGATAAAATCAGATCATTACAGGCCTGACCTACAAGACTCACACTCAAAGGGAAATCTCTACAGGCACAAGAGCCCCTTGGGGCCAAGCTTCATAAGAGGGGTCAACCCTCACACAACAGCTTATAAACTTTGGTCACAGCTAACCCTCACGGAGAGTAAGTTTGGGAGTCAAGCCCACCTACTGACAAGCAGAAAGCAATAAAACTAGACCTCAACAGGAGAAGGCACACAACACAAGGAACACCTCTGGTATACATACATGAGAGAAAAGGGAGTCTGAGCAATTCAAATAGAAGGACATATACCACATAAGTCTACCCAGAAAAGACTGAGAGACCTAGGGGATCTACATATCTCATCAAAGTAAACACAAAGAGTAAACCAAAATAGGGAGGCAAAGAAATACAGCCCAAATAACAGAACAGAAAAAACCTCCTGAATCTGCGGAATTAAAGGAAATAGAGGTAAAGAACCTATCGGAGGCAGAGTTCAGAACATGGATCAGTAGAATGCTTAAGGAAATTAATGAGAATGTAAAGAAGCAGAGAGAAAACACGGAAAACAACATAGCAGAAATAAAGAATTCAATTGCTGAAATAAATAACAAACTCGATGGAATCACTAGTAGATTGGATGTAGCAGAGAATCGAATTAGTGACTTAGAAGACAAGATAGCAGAGATCATCCAAGCAGATCAGCAAAAAGAAAAAAGAATAAAAAACATGGAAAATAGTTTAAGAGAACTAGGCGACAACATCAAACGCAACAATATGCGCATCATAGGAATACCAGAAGGAGAAGAGAGGGAGCAAGGGATCGAGAACATATTTAAAGTAATAATGTCTGAAAACTTCCCTAAACTGGCTAAGGAAATAGACATACATGCACAGGAAATGCAGAGAGTTCCAAACAAGATGATCCCAAACAGGCCCACCCCAAGACACATCATAGTGAAAATGGCAAGAGTGAAAGACAAAGACAGGATCCTAAAAGCAGCAAGGGACAGGCAGCAAGTTACATATAAGGGTACCCCTATAAGATTATCAACTGACTTTTCTACAGAAACCCTACAGGCCAGAAGGGAGTGGCAAGAGGTCTTCAATGTGATGAAAAACAGAGGTTTACAACCTAGACTGCTCTATCCAGCAAGGTTATCATTTAAAATTGAAGGAGAGATAAAGAGCTTCCCAGAAAAGAGTAAGCTAAAGGAATTCATTACCACCAAGCCAGCATTGCAGGAAATGTTAAAAGGGCTAGTTTAAGCAGAGGACAGAGAAAAACAACCTAACTAAGGAAGACCAGGAACACATAATAAAATGGCAATAACTGCGCACCTGTCAATAATTACTTTAAACGTAAATGGATTGAATGCTCCAATCAAAAGACATAGGGTGGCAGAATGGATAAGAAAGCAAGATCCTTGCATATGCTGTATACAAGAGACTCATCTTAGATCCAAAGACACATACAGGTTGAAAGTAAAGGGATGGAGTAAAATATTTCATTCGAATGGCCCCGAGAAAAAAGCTGGAGTAGCGATACTTATATCAGATAAAATGGACTTTAAAGTGAAGAATATTACAAAGGACAAAGAAGGGCACTTCATAATAATAAAGGGATCAATCCAACAAGAGGATATAACTCTAGTAAACATCTATGCACCTAACATAGGAGCCCCTAAATATATAAAACAGATGTTAACAGACATAAAGACAGAGATCAACAGTAACACTATTATAGTAGGGGACTTCAATACCCCGCTGTCACCAATGGATAGGTCATCCAGACAGAAAATCAACATGGAAACAGTGGCCTTAAACGACACTTTAGACCAGATGGACTTAATCGATATTTTCAGAGCATTTCACCCCAAGGCTACAGAACATACATTCTTCTCAAGCGCACATGGATCATTTTCTAAGATAGACCACATGTTGGGCCACAAAACAAGTCTCAATAAGTTTGAAAAGATTGAAATCATATCAAGTGTTTTCTCTGACCACAATGTTATGAAACTAGAAATCAATCATAAGAAGAAACCCAGAAAGCTCATGAATGCATGGAGGCTAAATAACATGCTACTAAATAGTGAGTGGGTCAAAGATGAGATCAAGGAGGAAATCAAAAGATACCTGGAGACAAATGAAAATGAAAACACCACAACCCAAAATCTATGGGACACAGCGAAAGCAGTCCTAAGAGGGAAGTTCATAGCATTGCAGGCCTATCTAAAGAAAGAAGAACAATCTCATATCAACAGACTATCTTTACACCTAAAGGAACTGGAGAAAGAACAGAAAAACAAGCCCAAAGGGAGTACAAGGAAGGAAATAAAGACCAGAGCAGAAATAAATGAAATAGAGACCAGGAAAACAATACAAAAGATCAATGAAACCAAGAGCTGGTTCTTTGAGAAGATAAACAAAATTGACAAACCCCTAGCTAGACTCATCAAAAGAAAAAGAGAGAGGACTCAAATTAGTAAAATCAGAAATGAAAGAGGTGAAGTAACAACAGACTCCACAGAAATACAAAAAAATCTTAAGAAATTACTATGAGCAACTATATGCCAACAAATTTGACAATCTGGAAGAAATGGATAATTTCCTAGATGCATACAGCCTTCCAAAGTTAACTCAAGAAGAAACAGAAAATCTGAATAAACTGATTACCACCAAGGAAATTGAATCAGTAATCAACAAGCTCCCAACAAATAAAAGTCCGGGGCCAGATGGCTTCACCAGTGAATTTTACCAAGCATTTAAAACAGAATTAGTACCTATTCTTCTTAAACTATTCCAAAAAATCCAGAAGGAGGGAAGGCTCCCAAACTCTTTCTATGAAGCCACCATCACCCTGATCCAAAAAACAGACAAAGACAGTACAAAAAAGGAAAACTACAGGCCGATATCTCTGATGAACATAGATGCAAAAATCCTCAACAAAATCTTAGCAAACAGAATTCAGCAATATATTAATAAGATCATACACCATGATCAGGTGGGTTTCATCCCTAATATGCAAGGGTGGTTCAACATCTGCAAATCAATTAACGTGATACACAACATCAACAAAAATAAAAATAAAAATCATATGGTCATATCAATAGATGCAGAAAAAGCATTTGACAAAATACAGCAGCCATTTATGATAAAAACTCTTAGCAAAGTGGGATTACGAGGATCATATCTCAACATAATAAAGGCTATTTACGATAAACCCACAGCTAACATCGTACTCAATGGAGAAAAGCTGAAAACATTTCCTTTAAGATCAGGAACAAGACAAGGCTGTCCACTTTCTCCACTTTTATTCAACATAGTCCTAGAAGTTCTAGCGATAGCAATCAGACAGGAAAAGGAAATAAAAGGTATCCGCATAGGCAAGGAAGAAGTAAAATTGTCATTATACGCAGATGACATGATACTATATATAGAGGATCACAAAGTCTCTATCAAAAAGCTATTGGATCTAATAGACAAATTCAGTAAAGTAGCAGGATACAAAATCAATACTCAGAAATCAGTTGCATTTGTATATACCAATAACAAGCTATCGGAAGGAGAAATCAAGAAAACAATTCCGTTTACAATCGCTTCAAGAACTATAAAATATTTAGGAATAAATTTAACCAAAGAAGTAAAAGACCTGTACTCTGAAAACTATAAAACACTGAAGAAAGAAATAAAAGAAGACACAAACAAATGGAAAAACATTCCATGCTCATGGATAGGAAGAATTAATATAGTTAAAATGTCCATATTGCCTAAAGCAATAAATAGATTCAATGCAATTCCCATCAAACTACCTAGGGCATTTTTCTCAGAAATAGAAAATATAATCCAAAAATTTATATGGAACCAAAAAAGACCATGAATAGCCACGGCAATCTTGAGAAATAAGAACAAAGTTGGGGGGGATCACGCTTCCAGACATTAGAACATACTACAAAGCCACAGTAATCAAAACAATATGGTATTGGCATAAAAATAGGCATATAGATCAATGGAACAGAATAGAAAGCCCAGAAGTAAATCCAGGCTTATACGGGCAGTTAGTATATGACAAGGGAAGCAAGAAGTTACAATGGGGTAAGGATAGCCTATTTAATAAATGGTGTTGGGAAAATTGGACTGACACATGCAAAAAAATGAAACTGGACCACCTCCTTACGCCACTTACAAGAACAAATTCAAAATGGATTAAAGACTTAAATATAAGACCTGAGACCATAAAACTCATAGAAGAAAGTATAGGGTCTGAATTTGCAGACATCACCCGGAGCAATATTTTTACTGATACATCCCCGCGGGCTACGGAAGTAAAAGAAAAAATGAACATATGGGACTACATCAAACTTAAAAGTTTTTTCACAACAAAAGAAACCATCAATAAAACAAAACGGAAGCCTACTGAATGGGAGAAGATATTTGATAATGATATATCAGATAAGGGATTAATATCCCAAATATATAAAATGCTCATGCAACTCAACACCAAAAAAACAAACAACCCAATTAAAAAATGGGCAGAGGATATGAAGAGATGTTTCTCCAAAGAGGACATACAGATGGCCAACAGGCATATGAAAAAATGTTCAACATCACTTAGCATTAGGGAAATGCAAATTAAAACCACAATGAGATACCACCTCACCCCAGTCACAATGGCTATCATCAATAAATCAACAAACAACAAATGCTGGCGAGGCTGTGGGGAAAAGGGAACCCTGGTGCACTGCTGGTGGGACTGCAGGCTGGTGCAGCCATTATGGAAATCAGTATGGAGGCACCTCAAAAATCTGAAAATGGAGCTACCTTACGACCCAGCAATCCCACTCTTAGGTATTTATCCAAAAAATCCCAAGACATTAATCCAAAAAAATATATGCACCCCTATGTTCATTGCGGCGCTATTCACAATAGCTAAGACTTGGAAACAACCAAAATGCCCATCGGTAGATGATTGGATTAAGAAACTTTGGTACATTTATACAATGGAGTATTATTCAGCTATAAAGAAGAAGGAAATAGTACCCTTTGCAACAATATGGATGGAACTAGAGAACATTATGCTAAGTGAAATAAGTCAGTCAGAGAAAGACAAATATATGATCTCACTTATACGTGGATTCTAAGGAACTGAATGGATGGGAGAAGTGGATGGAGATAGTCTCAGAGACACAGAGGAAGAACTGAGGGTTGTTAGTTGGGAGGGGGTGGGGATGAAGGAGAGGGGAAGGGATGAGACAATACAAATTGGTAATTGCAATATGGCCTCAGGCATAGAAAAAGACAGTCCGAGGAATACAATCAATAATGTTGTAAGCATTTCTTAGGGGGCCAGATGGACCAATGTCATTTCGGGGAGTCCACTTCATAGTTGATGTAGAGGCCTGACCACCACATTGTATTTCTGAAACTGATGTTGAATAATACTGTATGTCAACTATAATTATATATACATATAACCTCGGGACATGGAGTAGAGTGCGGAAACGGCTTCAATGGAATTGTAATAGATAAGCATGATATCGGGGGTGGGAGGGCAGTGGATGGGGGGAGGGGGGTTGTTACTTTGTGAGGGTGAAAAGGGTAACTATTGCATTGTTCTGTACACCTGAAACTAACAATAAAAATATAAATAAATAAAAATAAAAATAAAAATAAAAAAAAACAAATTTGGGTTAAGAGGAAAAAAAGTAAGTAAATTTTAATAACGATAGTGTCCTTGCTGAGAAAGATCGAAAAACATAAACTAAATAAAAAAAACAGTATTATTACGTTCAATCTCTTAAAGTTTTTTTGAAGAACGACAATCCCTATTCAAGATGCTTTATAGGGAAGGAGAGAGGGAGAGAGGAAGGGAGAGGGAGGGAGGGAGAGAGAGAGAGAGAGAGAGAGAGAGAGAGATACAACTCAGGAATCCCACTCAAAGTATTTCCTTAAAAGAAGCCCAATGGATGGGA
The DNA here is from genome assembly GCA_031876335.1 of Hipposideros larvatus. Taxonomy (NCBI): domain Eukaryota; kingdom Metazoa; phylum Chordata; class Mammalia; order Chiroptera; family Hipposideridae; genus Hipposideros; species Hipposideros larvatus. The sequence continues at coordinate 106,728,685 of CM063105.1, read as the reverse complement.
TACATAGTAGTGCAAAAGTATATCTTAACTTATTTACAAAAAGCTACTTTCTGATTTGCATCCTCTTCCTATCTTACCCTTACATATGCTACTTCCCACACAAAAATGATGTTATGTAAAAGTAATGGAATGGAAATGCACAGTTGCAGTCTAGGTTTGCAAGAGTTTATATTCCATTGGCTTCATCAACATAATTTTACAAAACAAGGAATGCCTTCCCTAAAGAGACAAAAGTTGCAAATAGCTTTAGTTTTCATTACAGCAACTACCTAAACAGTACATCAACTCTTCATTAAAAAGTGCCAAATGACATTTTTCAACCACAATAGCCTTTGAACAATTTGTCTTAAAAACTGCCTTGCAATGCCCACAAACCCTAAACCATTATACCACAATTCTTACCTAATCTTGATCACACCCTCCCCCCCACACTAAAAGACCTGCTTTACACCATGTTTCAAAATCTGAATAAATGTATCTCCTGCCACATTCCAGACTGTCCTAAGGCTCTGTCCAGTTAGTGTTCTCCCTGACAATTAAGCAATAAGTCATTTTTACTTACCAAGTTGTTAGGATGGTATTTGGGAAGTACAGTGTATGATAAGAATAGTCACCATTGCTGTACACCATGTGACACTGGACTGAGCCTAGATCCAAGGACCATTATCTAAGGGTATTTCTGAAGCATACACTGACTGAATGACCACAGGCATATTCTGAGAAGTCAGTTACCAGTACAGGGATTTAAATGTGTTCTAAGGCAAGCAAAAAAGTAAAGAAAACATAGGTGAACCTATTTAATCTATGGAAGTGACCAAATTCCTTGTATGCATGACACAAATGCCAGAAGCAGAGGAAGGAAGTGTTTAATCAATACATGTGTGAAAAGGGGTATTAAAATCCTTAATATCTATTTCTGTCATGCCTATATTTTTCAGACATATTCTCCTCTAAGGGTAACCTGGGCAACTTTGTCCACAAATTTTTTGGAAGCAGGAGAAAGATTGTGTGTGTGGGGGGGGGCAGGGGGAGTGGAGGAAAAAAGAGGCATCAAACCCGTTTTTTTCGTCTATGCTAAGCCCAGTGGTTTCAAAGCTCTGTGGCCCAGGCGGGAAACCTCAACCAGCACCATGTGCACCAAGTCAGTGCGCATGCTCATTGCTGCACACCCACATTGAACTTTCTGTCAGTTGCTGCGCATGCACCTTGCAGCAGGCAGCAGTTGCTGCACATGCGCATTGCTGTCCGCTTTCTGCGACCAGAACTGGGGTGGAGGCGGTGGTGTTTCTTCCTTGTGGAGTCTTTCCCGCTACTGGAGACTCAACGGGTAGGTGCACAGACAGATCATTTGAAGTGGGAGTGAGAGCGAGGGGACAGGCAGCGGGCTTCAGTTGAGACGGGGCTGCTTTCTGTGGCTCCGAGGAGGAAGGTCCTCGAGGCCGTGTCTCTCGTGCCATGGGTAGAGGCCGCCATGTTCCTTGCCGCGATGGTGGGAGCGGGCCCAAGGGGGACTGGATGGTGGGCGTGGAGGGGACGGCTCAGATAAAGACGGGGAGCCTCAGGGCGTTTCTTCAGATGTGTGGGCACTGGAGGCCCCTGAAACAGCGCCAAGAGCACAACCCCGGGAATCCTGAGTGGGGCCCTGGGCTGGGGGTGGGGCGGGCGGTAAAGGAAGGGCCCAGAAATGGGACTGCCGTGGGCCTGCCACTGAGTCCTAGCAATGTGTAGTGCACCAAGCGGAGGGCCAGGGGGAAGCGGGCGTATCGGGCTGTGTGGCAACTCGTCGCCTCTGCCTTGTAGCCGGGAACCAGCCACAGGCAGCACAGAGAGACTTGATTGAGCCTTTCCATGTGTTCCGGCAAGTTTATTTAGGCTGGAAAACGGGCTTTGTCAATGGGAGCGTGCCAAAAGCGCTAGTCATTCAAGTTTCAAGGTCCTACCAGTATTTTCCTAAACGTCTTCCTGATAGGGAATGCAGTTCTGGACCCAAACCTGGTGTTTTGTCACGTGCTTCAGGCGGTTGCACTGCCAGCTTGTCCGTGAAATAGATGGTTTTACAATTTGGTATGTATTTGGTGTAACTGGAAGGCATGTGTACTTACACTTACCCTGAGACTTACTTTGAAAGTGTTTTCAAATTTTGAAAGAAATAAAAAGAGAAAGAAAGAAGGAAAGAAAGAAAGACAGAAAGAAAGGAAGAAAGAGAAAACATAGCCATGGAAGTGGTATAACCTCTTAATTGAAATTTATTTAGGCCGGAAAATGGGCTTAGTCGATGGGAGTGTGACAAAAAGAATAGTCACTCAAGTTTTAAATTCCTTGCAGTATTTTCATGTCTTCATGATAGGGAATTCAGTTCTGAAACCTAACCTGGTCTTTTGTCAGGTGCTTAAGGTGATTACACTGCCAACTTGGCAATGATATAAATGGTTTTGCAAAGCCTTGTATTTCTTGTGACAGGAAAGGATGTACACTTACATTTACCTTGGGATTTATTTTGAAAGTATTTCCAAAGCTAAAAAGAAATAAAAAAAACAGCCATGGAAGTGGTACAGCTATTCTCTTAAGTACATTTTCAAAATCACAATATTCTTCTTTCAGTGTGAAATATGAGTGAGCATGTAAGATCAAGATCTGTATGGAAAGTACTACAAGATGATCAAGAGTCTTCCAACCTAGTTGGACCTGTGGGTGTGAGTGCTTTAATATTTGATGTTTTCTATTACCATATATTTATTCTTCTGGAAGTTCTGTGGAATGACTATATAAGGTGTAAAAAGTTTCCATGTTGATAAGGGAGAGAAAACATTGATCCAAGAGGATTACATTGTGGTGTTGCCAGTGGAAATACACACCATGACTTTGTTTACATGCTTATTAACAACAGACTATACACATCCACCCAGTAGAGTTTAAAATAGCTTCTGAGGTCCTTGTGGGAAGCTCCCCTTGGGATATGCACACTCTGGGAAGAGTAAATTCATTAAGAATGAATGAGTATGTAATGACCATTGGAGTACATATATCTTTACGGATAAATGTTTTCAGATTTTTGGGGTAGACATCCAAGAGAAGGATTGTTGGGTCATATGGTAGTTCTATTTTTAATTTTTTGAGGAATTTCCACACTGCCTTCCATAGTGGCTACACCAATCTGCATTCCCACCAACAGTGTATTCAGGACCTCGAGGCAGCCACAACAACACAACTAAAGACTCACGGACATTCTGAACCACTTCAGAAAGTGGCAAGAACGATGGGATAAGTGTGTTGAAAGTGAGGGGGAGCATTTTGAGGGGGATTAATGGCAATGTGTCTTTTACTGTAATAAATTATTTTAATTTAAATATTCACTGTATTTTTTATCACACTTTTCCCCCAGAGCTCTCCAACACTTGTTATTATTTGTCTTGTTGATGAAAGCCATTCTGACTAGTGTGAGGTGATATCTCATTGTGGTTTTTATTTGCATTTCTCTGATAATTAGTGATGTTGAGCTTTTTTTCATATGTCTATTGGCCATTTGTATGTCCTCTTTGGAGAAATGTGGAAGGCAGTGTGGACGTTCCTCAAAAAATTAAGAATAGAATTACCATATGACCCAGCAATCCCTCTCCTGGGTATATACTCAAAAATATGAAACATTTATCTGTAAAGATATATGTCCTCCAATGTTCATTGCAGCTTTATTTATGGTGGCCAAGACATGGAAACAACCAAAGTGTCCTTCGATAGATGATTGGATAAAAAAATTGTGGTATATATACACGATAGAATACTATTCTGCAATAAGAAAAAATGAAATAGTGCCATTTGCAACAACGTGGATGGATATTGAGATTATAATGCTAAGCAAAATAAGGCAGACCAAAAAAGTAGAGAACCATATTATTTCACTGATATGTGGTATATAAAATTGAAAATATCAAAAGACTAAGACAAACAAATGAAGAAACAAAAACTTATAGACACAGACAATAGTTTACTGGTTACCAGAGGGCAAGGAGAGAGTGGGTTGGTAGATGAGGGTAAAAGGGATCAAATACATGGCTATGGAAAGAGAACTGACTGGGTGGTGAACACACAATGTGATAAATACAGGATGTATTACAGAATTCTACACCTGAAATCTATGTAACTTTGCTAACAATTGTCACTCCAATAAACTTTAATAAAAAAAAAGAATGAGTACGTAGAATCATGTTTTCTACATATCTTTATACTTAGTTATGAATATATATATATATATATATATATATATATATATATATATATATATATATATATAAAATATATGCCTGTATATATATGGTGCCAAAAATGTATGCACATTTTAAGAAAGGAAAACAGTATTAAAATTGTAATAATATATACCAATAACAAAAGATGAGCACAAGTCACATTTGACTTCTGCATTTACAGGAGGTGCTCAAAGTGGTAATAATCAGCGTCCAGACACTTCTGATTATGCCGAACTACTGCTTGAGCAACATTGACCAAAGTGTCCACTTATGTACATTTTTTGACACCCTGGTATATATGTAATATATATATATTTGTGTCATTGGCATGTATTAACAACAAAACTTCCTTTACCCACACCCCTAGGCCCAGCAACCCAGTGATGAACAAGCACAACAAGAGGAGCCACTGCCTGAGAGTCAGGATGTTACACCTGATCAAGACAATGAAGATGAAAGAGCACCTGTGGTTCCAGGTGAAGGGAAAGGGAGGAAGAAAGCCTGTGGGCATCAGGGGGTGTTGGTGTGCCTCATGTATTGGTACATACCGTAACTGTTGGATAGGAAAGCATCTCAAACATTTTCTGCAAATGGGCTGAAAGTGTGAACAGAGTATAGTGTTCAGCATCTTGCAGTCGTTCACTATAATGACTTTTCTCTTTTTCTGCAAGATTTATTTTGTGTGTTTGAACAGACACTTCTAAATCAGAGGAAACTATGTATAGTTTCAACTACAAAAATGTACGTTAGTTTATTTGTTTAATTTGTTCTCAGAATGTAGTTCAGGGTCATTTCAGTCAGTGCATCAAAGTGTCAGCAAATTTTAAGAGCATGTGCTGAGTGCCAAGTCAGCATATCCTGTAACGCCTGAAATAAAGCCTACTTACATCGGGACTGCAGCCTCATTTTACAAATGAGAAAACTGAGGCTATGTAAGCGCTTGACTCAATGACACAAAATTCATACTGCAGTCCAAGGTTTGTGTTCTTCCTACCATCATTCCTACCTACTATTTCATACATGTTGGTGTATGAAATAGTGAATGCTTTTGTATCAAATGCTAAATTGTCAAATGTGTCTGTACGGTAATGTAGCTCAGTACGGGCACGAGAATAGATGCTGTTCAGTGGAGCAGCATAGAGACTCCTGAAATGAGCTCCAGGATTGATGTCCGCTGTATCCCTGATAGGTGTTTTTGTTATGGTAAGTTTGGTAAAAGCTGGACAATTCAGAATACTGGCATATAGGAAATTATAGGAATGCAATTTTTAAGTAATTTTAAAAGGAGTTTAAATACTTTTAACATTAGGAAATGCAAAAATACCTTAAAACTATTATGAAATAGAAATTATTTCTTCTAACTTTATACTATTTTCATCAAACACTGGTAGTGAAATATTTACTTAATTCAGGGAACAGATTGTGTTAGCAATTCACCGTTAAGAGATTTCCACAATATGACGGACAACACAGTCTATTTATTTCTTTATATCCTACTTCCTTCAGTCTCACTCCAAGACAGAAATTTTGCTATTTATCGCTGATAGGTTGCTTTTTCTTTTGCTACTTTCTTTTGAATGGGACTCATTTATGGAAATTTACATGTAAGGCTTTTGCACCTAAATATACATACTTATTTTAACATAATAAGTTTTGAGTTATTGCTATAAGGTATTGATGTCACTGCTGTAAGATTTGTCAGGCCCACAGATGCCCTCAGTTAATCTTGCAGTAAGTTGCATTTTATTTTATTTTATTTTATTTTTTCATTTTCTTTTCTTTTTTTTTTATTGTTAGTTTCAGGTGTACAGAACAATTCAATAGTTACCCTTTTCACCCTCACAAAGTAACAACCCTCCTCCCCCCATCCACTGCCCTCCCACCCCCAATATCATGCTTATCTATTACAATTCCATTAAATCTGTTCCCGCACTCTACTCCATGTCCCGAGGTTATATATGTATATATAATTATCGTTGACATACAGTATTAATCAACATCAGTTTCAGAAATACAATGCGGTGGTCAGGCCTCTACATCAACTATGAAGTGGACTCTCCAAAAGGACATGGGTCCATCTGGCCCCCTAAGAAATGCTTACAACATTATTGATTGTATTCCTCGAACTGTCTTTTGTAAGTTGCATTTTAATTGCAATTACGAGACTATCAATGATGTAGACCTCAGGTTTCCTAGATCAAGCTGATGCTCCCTACTCTTAGTACACTGTAGAAATGTAAAGGAAATGTAGATGTCGTATGCTTTATCTTCAGACTGTCATTTGAAAAATGTTTCATACTACAGAAAAACAAAGATATGAAGTTCATCTTTCCATCACACTTATCACAGAGGACTACAGGCTTTTATTGCATATAACTGAAGGAATGGAGATTATAATTTACTTATATTCCATGTTTACTGCTCAAGTTGATAACTTTTTTTTTAAAGGTCCTGACTCAGAAGCTGATATTCAGGAACTGGCTACCCCAAAGACTGGGGGTGATGGCAAAATCAACGGGGAGAGTTTATGAAATTTAGAGTGGCTTTCTAATGCCAGCAGCAGATATAGTAACCATTAAGAATGCAATTTATATGGTTTCTATCCTCTACAATAATATATTTGATACTGTAGAGGTACCATACTGTAACTTTAATAGAGTTCGTATATAAAGAGAATTTGAAAGTTAGTTCTGACCCTAAATTCTTGACTGCCTGATTTACAGACTACCCGAGATAGAAACAAATGATGTCAAAGCTATATTAAATAATAAAATAGAAAAGCAGTTTCTTAGTTTCAAGTATATGTACTGTAACAAACAGCAAATAATTTTAGATTAAAAAATTTTAGATTAAAAATTCCTGCCTTTAAGACATATATAAATGCACTTGTAATAAATATCAGTTCGTATGAAATATACTGAGGCACTGAAGTAGGTTCTAGTACCAGCTCTAATATAATTTCTGTGAATCTGGGAGACTCTTGTAATTTCTAAACCCACCTTTACTCTTATATAAATACTGAAATCAAATCATATATATATTAAAATCATTTGCAATCTTGATTTTTGCATTCTCTAGCTCTGTGGGTAGAATACAGAAAATGCAAAAATATTCTCCTTTTCATGACAGATATCATAAAATATCATCTTTTTTTCAAGCAATTTTTTCTTTATTTTTGTTACATAACTTTCCAGAAAGTATAGTGCAAACACTCAGTAGAAAAGTTGCATTTAAGAAATGTATATTCATATTTAACGTTTCAGTCCATTCACTTTTTAAAAATAAAAATAGGACAAATTATTCAATTACTTGTCTCAATTTAACTATCTTGGAAAAGACTGGAAGGTCCTCTACAGTGTCCTGTTGACATAAAAATAGACCCGTATGGATCATACAAATATATCATGAGAAGTAAAATCTCATCTTGAGTCACATTTTAACATCTGAATGAGATTTCATTCCTACTAAGATAATCAGTAAACACTCCATTTTATATTCTTTTTTTCTGTATGGAGACCTAGATAGCTGTTCTTACATTTTGTTAAATTATGTATTTTTTGGCTATTAAGAAACAATTGCATTTTAAATCTTGTCCAAATGAAGCCTCAGTGACTGAATCATGAAATTGCAAGAGGTATTCTATTTTCTATTTTCTACGTCTTATCAAGAAGAGAGAACGCAGGCAATCACTGATGCTCAAGGTGGGTGTAAGATACCTATGCTGAGCATGCTCAGTCACCACTGTGAGAGACTTAATGAGTTACTGTCCATCGTAACAATGTGGGTTCTATAATATAATCAACTGTAACTATAACAAATGTGCCATATTGTAAGTTTCTGCCTTGAAAAATGAAGGATTATGGTTTGAAGCTCTAGGACTACAACCGTAATAATTCCTAAATAATCAACTTAAGGTTGTTTACTGCACAAATTGATAACATTTTTTTAATGGCTTGACCCAAAAGGTGTTCTTCAGAAAAAGGCACAGCCAAAGACTGAGGGTGAGGACACAGGAGATCCTAATGTCAAAGGTGAGATTTTACCAAATCTAGAGGCCATTGAAGTGCTGGAAGCAAGTATGTTATCCAATAAGAATGCAATTCATGTGACTTACGTTTTTCATAATTATATCCTTAATAATATAGAGATAACATTACTGTTACTTTAATAACAGAGTTCACAGATAAAGTTTCTTTCAAAGGTAGTTCAGAACCCAAACACCTGAATACCCAACATAGATTATCAGAGATAGAAACAATTTGGGTCAAACCTATATTGAATTACAAAATCTGAAAACTCTTTTTTTTAAGGTTTTTATTGGGGAATTGGGGAATGGGAACAGTTCTGGGGAATTGGGGGAAGGGGAACAGACAAGTTGCTGTCCTTTTGTTCTTCAATCTAGTTGTGGAGGACGTTGCTTCACTGGCCCAAGTTGGCACCATCATTGCATTCTTCCGGGTCGAGGCAGATCAGTCACTGGCTTCTGGATGGCCACTCACTGCGGTTGCTGGCCGCTCATGCTGGCTGCTGGCTACACACAGTAGCCCATGACAACCCACTGCAGCAGTGGCTGCAGCCTATGCCGTCGCCGGCGACTCATGGCAGCCCAGCTCCAGGTTGAGCTGTTGTTCAGGATCTTAGCTGTAGAGGGCAGTGTCACTGGCCCTCATATGTGGGATCCGAACCGGGGCCCTCTGGTATCCCAAGCCAGCTTTTAACCAATGCCTGAAAACGTTTTCTTATTTTGACCATTTGTACTTTAACCAACGGGTAATAATTTTCAACTTCTGTAATTCCTACTTTTAACAAATACATAAAATATTTGACATAATTAATCCGATTGTATGAAATATGCCGAGGTACTGAAGAGGGTTCTAGTGCCAGCTTTAATAAAATATGTGTGATTCCTGGAGAACCCCTTACCTTCTAAACTGTTCCTCACACTTATATAAATAGTGAATTCAAACCAGATATATAAAAATCATTTTCAATGGTGGTTTTTGTGTTCTTTAGTTCTCTGGTATGTAATACACAGAATACAAAGGTAATCTGTATTTCATGGCTTATTTATAATAACACATCATCGTTAGTCAAATTTTAAGATTTCTCTGCAACTAAGATAATGATAAAATACTCCATTTCATGTTTCTTTTTCTGTATAGTGACCTGGCAAGGTTCTTAGATTCTGTCAAATTCTGAATTTTTCTGGCTGTTAGAAAACAATTGCATTTTAAATCTATTGCCAAACAAAGCCTCAGATGCCTGAATTATGAAATGGCAAAAATTTTCTAGTTCCTAGTTTCTATGTCTGATGATCAATCTAGAGATAATGCAGGCACTCATGGATATCAAGGCGGATGTAAGATACTTATTTTAACTAAGCATGCTCACTGTCACCACTGCCAAGCTTACTGAGTTACTGTCACACATAATAAAGAGGACCCTATGACATTATCACCTCTAACAGTATCGAATGTGATATAATATATGTTTCTACCGTCAAAAATCAAGTGATAACATTTGAAGTTCAAGGACTACAACCATAATAATTTCTTAGTAACAATGTGGGTTCTATAATATAATCAACTGTAACTATAACAAATGTGGCATATTGTAAGTTTCTGCCTTGAAAAATGAAGGATTATGGTTTGAAGCTCTAGGACTACAACCGTAATAATTCAACTTAAGTATGCTTACTGCTCAAAATGATAATGTTTTTATTAGGGCCTTCCCTGAAAACTGATCACTGGGACCAGGCTCAGGCTAACACTGGAGATGAAGGCAGAGATGGCCGTGAACTCATGGAGGATATCTTACCAAAAGTAGAACACATTTTAATGTCAGAAACAGGTATAAGTTTCATCAGAATACAGTTTATGTGGTTTATGTTTTCCACAAACAAATCTTTAACAATATAGAGATACCATACTCTAATTTTAATAGACCTTACATATAAAGATTTTTGAATGGTGGTTCAGACCCCAAATTCCTGACTGCCTGACATAGAGTATCAGTTGCAGAAACATGCTGGGCCAAAGCTATATGGAATTATAAAAACTGAAATGTTTTCTTAGTTTTGAGCATATGTACTTTTACCAACTGGTAATAATTTTCAGATTCTTTATTATTTTCCACTTTTAACAAATACATAAGGCATTTCTCATAATTATGAGTTTGTATGAAATATGCAGAGACACGTTAAGTCTAGTACCCATCTGACACTATACATAGTTTTTACAATATTATTGACTTTATTTCCCATACTGTACTTTAAATCACTAAAACCTTTTTGTAACTACCAATTTGTACTTGTTAATTCCTTCACCTTTCTCACCCAGTCCCCCAACCCGCTTCCCATCTAAAAAACCCTGCTTGTTCTCTGTATCTGTGAGTCTGTTTTTCTTTTGTTTGTTCATTTATTTTGTTCTTTAGATTCCACATATAAGTGAGATCATATGGTATTTGTCTTTCTCAGTTTGACTTTTTCACTTAGCATAATACCCTCTAGGTCCATCCATGTTGTTGCAAATGGTAAGATTTCATTTTTTATGGCAGAATAATATTCCATTGTATATATGCACCACAATTTCTTGATCCTATTGTCTATTGATGAGCATGTTGGTTGTTTCCATATTTTGGTTATTGTTAATAATACTGCAGTGAAACGGGTGCATATATCTTTTCAAATTAGTGTTTTCGATTTCTTTGGGTAAATACACAGGAGTGGAATTGCTGCATCATAATATAGTTCTGTTTTTAATTTTTTGAGAAACCTCCATACTGTTTTCCATAGTGGCTGTACCAATTTGCTATCCCACCAGCAGTGCACAAGGGTTCCCTTTTCTCCACATCCTCAACATTTTTTGTTTGTTAATTATTGATGATGACAATTCTGACAGATATGAGGTGATATCTCTTTGTCCTTTTTATTTGCATTTCTTTGATGATTAGTGATGTTGAGCATTTTTCATGTCTATTGGCCATTTTTTAAAATTCTACTTTCTTAATTTTTTTAAAAAACTTTCTTGGTGTAACAATTGAATTGTTCATTTTCTGGAATATTGAGTTGTATGAGTTTCTTAATAAATTTTGGATATTAACCCCTTATCAGGTGTATCATTGTCAAATATCTCATCCTATCATTCAGTAGGATGATTTTTCATTTTGTTGATGGTTTCATTTGCTGTTCAAAAACTTTTTACTTTGATGCAGACCCATTTGCTTACTTTTTCTTTTGTTTCTATTGCCCAAGGAGATTTATCAGTAAAAATATTCCCAAAGGTAATGTCAGAGAGTCTACAGCCTATGTTTTTGTCTAGCATTTTTATGGTTTCAGGCCTTATATTTTATTATACTCTTTAATCCATTTTGTGTTTATTGTTGTGTATGGAGTAATAAGGTGGTCTAGTTTCTTTATTTTTTTTGCATGAATCTGTCCAGTTTTTTCACACTGTTTATTGAATAGACTGTCATTCCCCAATGTATATTCTTCCTTCCTTTGTCATAGATTAAATGACCATATAGGCATGGATTTATTTTTGCACTCTCTGTTCTGTTTCATTGATCTATTTGTCTTTTTTTATGCCAGTACCATGCTATTTTGACTACTTTGGCCTCGTAGTACAGTTTGATATCAGGTAGCATACCTCCAGCTTTGTTTTTCTATCTCAAGATTGCCAAGGTTATTCATGGTGTTTTATGGTTCCATATAAATTTTTGTATTATTTGTTCTAGTTCGGTGAAAAAAAAATGCCATTGGTATTTTGGTGGGGATTGCATTGAATCTATAGAATGCTTTGGATAGTAAGGACATTTTAACTATATTAATTCTTCCTATCCATGAACATGGTGTACGCTTCATTTATTTATATCTTCCTTAATTGCTCTCTACACTGTCTTATAATTTCCTGAGTACAGGTCTTTTATTTCCTTGGTGAAATTTATTGCTAGGTATTTTTTAATGCAATTGTAAATGGGATTATTTTCTTAATTTCTCTTTCTGATAGGTAATTATTGGTGTATACAAATGCAACCAATTTCTGAATATAAATTTTGCATCCTGCTACATTACTAAATTTATTTATTATTTCGAATAGATTTTTGGTGTAATCTTTCGGGTTTTCTATGTATAATACCATGTCATCTGCAAATAATGACAGTTTTACTTCTTCCTTTCTAATTTGAATGCCTTTTATTACTTTTTCTTAAGTTATTGCTGTGGCGAGGACTGTGTTGAATAGAATTCATGAAAGTGACATCCTTCTACTGTTCATGATTTTAAGGGGAATGCTTTTAGCTTTTCCCCTGTTGAGTATGATGTTAGCTTGGGTTTGTGATATATGGCCTTTCGTAGTTTGAGATATGTTCCCTCAATTCCCACTTGGCTGAATTTTCATCATAAATGGATGCTGGATTTTATCAAACACTTTTTCTGCATGTGATTTTTATTTTTCATTTTGTTTGTGTAGTATCATATTAATTGAGTTGCAGATAATGAACCAACTTTGCATGCCAGGAGTAAATCTCACTTGATCATGCTGTATGATCCCTTTAGTGTATTACTGAATTAGGTTTACTAATATTTTGTTGAGGATTTTTACATCTATGTTTATCAAGGATATTGGACTATATATTTTTTTGTAATATCTTTGTCTGGTTTTGAAATCAGGGTAATACTGGACTTATAGAATGAGCTTCAGAGCCTCTCCACCTTTTGAATATTTTTGAATAGTTTCAGATGGATAGGTGTTAATTTTTTTTTAATGTAAGGTAAAAGTTACCTGTGAAACCATCTGGTACAGGACTTTTGATTGTTTGGAGCTTGTTGATTACTGATTGAATTTCATTAGTAGTAATCTGTCAGTTCAGATTTTCTGTTTCTTCTTGATTCAGCCTTGGAAGATTGTATGCTTCTAGGAATTTATCCATTTCTTCCAGATTGTCCAATTTGTTAGCATATAATTGCTCTTAGTATTTCCTTAAAATTGTTTTTTGTATTTCTGTGATGTCAGTTGTCACTTCTCCTCTTTCCTTTTTGCTTTTATTTATTTGGGCCCTTTCTCTTTTTTCTTGATGACTGTGGTTAAAGATTTATCAATTTTGTTTATCTTCTTAAAAAATGGTTTCATTAGGGCCGGCTGAGTGGCTCAGTTGGTTAAGAACTCGCTCAAGGGATTGAGCTCTGAGCAACAGCGGTTCAAGTCCGGCCCAACCTGAGCTGCCGCTGAGCTGCCAAAGGTGGCAGGATGGCTCAGCTAAAAATAAATAAATAAATAAAATTAATTAGAAAAACGGTTTCATTGATCATTTGTAATTTTTTTTAGCCTCTATTTTGTTTATTTTTGCTCTGATACTTATTATTTCCTTTCTTTTACTCTGGGCTTTATTTACTGTTATTTTTGCATTCCCTTAGGTGTAAAGTTAGATTCTTCATTTGAGACTTTTGTTGTTTCTTTTTTTGATATAATTCATTGTTTTATTTGTTTCTTTTTTATTAAATTTATTGGGGTGGCAATGGTTAGTAAAATTACATGTTTCAAGTGTACATTTCTATAATACATCATCTATATATCACATTGTGTGCTCACCACCAGAGTCAGTTCTCCTTCCATCACTGTATATTTGATCCCCTTTATTCTCTTCTACCACTTCCCTCCCCTCTTACCCTCTGGTAACCACTAAATTGTTTTCTGTGTCTTTGAGATTTTGTTTAGTTGTTTGTTTCTCTTGTTCCTTTGTTGCTTTCAGTTTTATATCCCACATGTGAGTGAAGTCATACGGTTCTCGACTTTTTCTGACTTATTTTGCTTAGCATAATGATCTCAAGATCCATCCATGTTGTCACAAATGGCAGTATTTCATCTTTTCTTATGGCAGAATACTTTCCATTGTGTATATATACCACATCTTCTTTATCCAGTCATCTATTGAAGGACACTTCGGTTGTTTCATTGTCTTGGCCACCATAAATAGTGCTGCAGTGAAAACAGACATCAGAGTACAAATATATTTATGGATAAATGTTTTCATATTTTTTGGGTAGATACACAAGAGAGGGATTGCTGGGTCATATGGTAATTCTATTTTTAATTTTTTTTTAGATTTTTTTTTTGTTGGGGAATTGGGGGGGATGTGAACAGTGCTGGGGAATTGGGAGAAGGGGAGCAGATAAGTTGCTGTCCTTTTGTTCTTCAGTCTAGTTGTGGAAGACGTTGTTTCACTGGTCCAAGTTGGCACCATCATTGCGTTCTTCCAGGGTGAGGCAGATCAGTCGTCAGCTTCTGGATGGCCACTCACTGTGGCTGATGGCCACTCACGCTGGCTGCTGGCTGCACACAGTAACCCATGGCAACCCACTGCAGCAGGGGCTGCAGCCTACGCCATCGCCGGCGACTCACAGCAGCCCAGCTGCAGGTTGAGCTGTTGTTCAGCACCTAGGCTGTAGAGGGCAGTGTCACTGGCCCTCATATGTGGGATCTGAACTGGGGCCCTCTGGCGTCCCAAGCCAGCTCTTAACCATCACACCACTTGGCCGGCCCCTATTTTTAATTTTTTTGAGGAACTTCTATGTTGTTGTCCATAGTGGCTGTACCAATTTACTTTCCCACCGACAGTGTATGAGGGTTCCTTTTTCTCCACAATCTCTCCAACACTTGTTATGATTTGTCTTGTTGATGATAGCCATTCTAACTGGTGTGAGGTGATATCTCATTGTGGTTTTGATTTGCATTTCCCTAATAGCTAGTGACGTTGAACATTCTTTCATATTTTTGTTGTTTCTTGAGATAGACTTGCATTACTGTGAATTTCCCTCTTAGGACTGCTTTCACTGTGTCCCATAGTGTTTTCATTTTCATTAGTCTCAAAGTATATTTGATTTCTTCCTTGATCTCATTGTTAACCCATTCATTGTTTAGTAGCATGTTATCTACCCTCAATGTGTTTGTGTGTTTTTCAGGGGTTTTGTTTTGTTTTGTTTTGTTTTTGTAATTAATTTCTACTTTCACACCACTGTGGAAAGAGTAGAAACATGATATGATTTAAATATTAAATTTGTTGAGACTTGTTTTGTTGCCTAACATGTGGTGTATCTTGGAAAATGTTCCATGAGCACTTGAAAAGAATGTATATTGGCTGCTTTGGTGTGCAGGCTCAAAAAATATCAATTAAATCCACCTGGTCTGGTGTCTCATTTAAGGCCACTGTTGCCTTGCTGATTTTCTGTCTGAAGGATCTATCCATTGGTATCAATAGGCTGTTAAAGTCCCCTACTATGATTGTTTTACTGTTGATCTCTTCCTTTCTGTCAGTCAATATTTGTTTCATATATTTAGGGGCTCCTATGTTGCATACATAGATGTTTACTATGGTTTGGTCCTCTTGTTGCATTGATCCCTTTATCATTATATATTGTCCCTCTTTGACTCATTTTTTTAATTAAAGTTTATTGTGGTGACAATTGTTAGAAAGTTACATAGATTTCAGGTGTATAATTCAGTAATACATCATCTATATATCACATTGTGTGTCCTCCACCCAGTTTGACTCTTATAGTCTTCATTTTAAAGTCTATTTTGTCTGATATAAGTATTGCTACTCCAGCTTCTAGTTCATTTCCATTTGCATGAGTATCTTTTTCCATCCCTTCAATTTATTTTTTAAGGAGGGCGCAGCTTCAAGTGGCCCATGCGGGGATCAAACAGGCAACCTTGTTCAGAGAACACGCTCTAACCAACTGAGCCACCCAGCTGCCCTCCATCTCTTTACTTTTAATCTATATGTGTCTTTCAATCTGATGTGGGTGTGTTGTAGACAGCATATGTATGGGTCTTTTTTTCTTATACATTCAGTTAACCTTCAGTATTTGACTGGAGCATTTAATACATTTACAATTAAATTGATTATTTTTTATTAGTTTCAGGGGTACAAAGCAATGTACTATTAGACATTTACACCTCTCACAGGTGTGTAGTACAGTGGTCAGGCAGCTACATAGTCTATGAAGTGATCTCCCTAATAAGTCCAGTGCCATCTTGCCCCCTGCATAACCTTTACAACATTATTGATTATATTCCCCAAACTGTATTTCATATCCCTGTGACTATACTGTATTATCCAAAGAAATCCAAAACACTAATTCAAAAAATTATATCCACCCCTGTTTACTGCAGTGCTATTCACAATAGCCAAGAAATGGAAAAAACCTAAATGCCTATCGATAGACTGTTAGATAAAGAAACTGTAGTACATTTATACAATGAAGTATTACTTGGCCGTAAAAAAAAAGAATGAAATCTTACCATTTGCAACAACATGGATGGACCTAGAGAACATTATGCTGGGTGAAGTAAGTCAGACTGAGAAAGACAAATACCATATGATCTCATTTATATGTGGAATCTAACGAACAGAATAAATTAACAAACAAAACAGAAATAGATTCAGAGATGCAGGGAAAAAAACCTGATGGTTGCTAGATGGGAGGGGCGTGGGAATGGGGGAGAAGGTGTACGGATTAGAAAGTATAAGTTAAAGTGATTATTGATAGGTACACAGTTATTGCCATTTTATTATTCATATTTTATCTTTTGTGTGCTTGTTTGTTTTCCCCCTTCTTCATCTTAAAGAAATACCTTTAACATATCTTGTAATATTGGCTTGGTGGTAATGAATTCCTTAAGCTTTTTCTTGTCTGGGAAGCTCTTTATCTCTCCTTCAATTTTAAATGATAGCCTTGCTAGATAGAGTTATCTTGGTTATAGGCCCTTTCTTTTTATCACTTTGAACATTTCTTGCCACTCCCTTATGTTCTGCAAAATTTCTATTGAGTAATCAGCTGACAGGCTTATGGGAGTTCCTGATAAGTAGGTAGTTGTCTTTATCTTGCTGCTTTTAAGATTCTATCTTTGTCTTTAACATTTACCATTTAAATTATGATGTGTCTTGGTGTGAGCCTGTTTGGGTTAATCTTGTTTGGGACTCTCTATGCTTCCTGGGCTTATAAACGTATGTGTATTTCCTTCTCCAGGTTAGGGAAGTTTTTAGTCATTATTTCTTCAAATAGGTTCTTGATCTCTTGCTCCCTCTCCTCTCCTTCTGGTATTCCTGTGATGCAAATGTTGTTATACTTGGTGTTTGTCCCTGAGGTCCCTTAAGTTATCTTCAATTTTTTTAAAATGCTTTTTCTTGTTGTTGTGATTGGCTGTTTTCTGATACCTTCTCTTCTAAATCGCTGATTTGATCCTCTGCTTCATATAATCTGCTGTTGATACCTTGTAGTGTACTCTTCATTTCAATTATCATATTCTTTCTTTCTGACTGGTTCTTTCTTATGGATTCTATGACCTGTTTTATGCTTACTATGTTTTTGTTGAAGTTCTCACTAAATTCCTTAAACATTCTTATCACCAGTGTTTTAAACCTGTCTCTGGTAGATTGGTTGCCTCCATTTCATGTAGTTCTTTTTCTGGAGGTTTCTTCTGTTCTTTCATTTGGGATAAGTTTCTTTGCTTTCTCATTCTGGCTGCCATATAAAGATTTTTGGAAGGTAGTTCAGACCCCAAATCCCAGACAGCCTGATGTATAGTATAGCCTTTATAGAAATAAATGGGGTCAAAGCTATATTGAGTCATAAAATTTGAAAATGTTTTCTTACATTTGAGTATATGTACTGTAACCAACAGTTAATACTTGTCACATTCATCATTAATTCACATTTTTAATAAATATTGGGTTGTTGGAAAAATTATGACATATTCTTTCTGTTTTTCATTGCAAAAATGCGTGATGACATTTCCAACAACCCAATACATAAAGCAATGCACATAATTATCAGTTTTTATGAAATATGCTGAGACACATACTTTAATATTTTATGCATGAATCTTGGAGAACATTTTGAGTACTAAATTGTTCCTTACTATTATATAAATAGTGAATTCAAATCAGATATATAGAAATCATTATCCATGCAGTTTCTGGTGTTTTATGGTTCTTAAGCATATATTAGATTGAGTAAAGATTCTGTTCTCCATGGCTTATTTATAATAACATGTCACCTTGATTCACATGTTGAGATTTCATTGCATCTAAGATAATGATTAAACACTCCACTTCGTGTTTCTCTTTCTTCATGGAGACCTGGATACATGTTCTTAGATTCTGTCATATTCTGAGTTCTTCCAGCTATTAGAAAACAATTGCATTTTAAATCCATTCCCAAATAGAGCCTCAAATGCCTGAATTATAAAATGGCAGCAATTTTCTAATTTTTACCCTCTATGTCAGTTCCAGTAAATAAAATGCAAGCAATCACAGATACCAAGGGCTATGAGTAAAATACCTATGCTAAGCACGCTAATTGTCACCTCCAACAGTCTTATTGAGTTACTGTTTCAAATAATAATGTGCATACTATAATATTATCACATCTAACCATATAAAATGTGGCATAGTATATGTTTCTACCTTAAAAATCAATTGATAACATTTGAAGTTAAAAGACTACAACCTTAATAATTTATTTTATTTGATTTGATTATTAGTTTCAGGTGTACAGAACAATGCAATAGTTATCCTTTACACCCCTCACAAAGTAACATCCCCCCTCCCCCATCCACTGCCCTCCCACCGCCAATGTCATACTTATCAATTACAATTCCACTGACTCCATTCCCACACTCTACTCCACATCCCATGACTATATGTATATATAATTGTAGTTGACATACAATATTATTCAACATCAGCTTCTGAAATACAGTGCGGTGGTCAGGCCTCTACACCATCTATAAAGTGGTCTCCTTGATCAGACATGAGTCCAACTGGTCCCCTAAAAATATTTACAACATTATTGGGGAGACCACTTCATAGTCGGTGTAGAGGCCTGACCACCGCACTGTATTTCTGAAGCTGATGATGAATAATACTGTATGTCAACTATAATTATATATACATATAGTCTCGGGACGTGGACTAGAGAGTGGGAATGGAATCAATGGAATTGTAATAGATAAGCATGATATCGGGGGTGGGAGGGCAATACATGGGGGGAGGGGGTTGTTACTTTGTGAGGGTGAAAAGGATAACTATTGCATTGTTCTGTACACCTGAAACTAACAATAAAAAATTTAAAAAATATATTTACAACATTATTGATTATATTCCCCAGACTGTCTTTTCTATCCCTGAAGCCATATTGCACTTACCAATTTGTATTGTCTTGTCCCTTCCCCTTCTCCTTCATCCCCAACCCCTCCCAACTAGCAACCCTCAGTTTTTCCTCTGTATCTCTGGGACTATTTCTATTTACATTTCGGAATAATCAACTTAAGTATGCGTAATGTTCAAAATGATAATGTTTTTTTTTATTAGGGCCTCTCATGGAAACTGATCTCAGGGAAAAGGCTCTGGTGAACACTGGGGATCAAGACAGAGACAGTCATGAATGCATGGAGGATATTTTACTGAAGCTAAAACTGATTTATATGCCAGAAGCAGGTTTGAGACTTGTAAAAGTATAATTTATGGGGTTTCTGTTTTCCACAACCTCATCTTTAACAATATAGAGGTAACATATTCTAACTTTAATAGAGCTCGCATTTAAAGATTTTCGAATGGTCTGAGTGGCTCAGTTGGTTAAGAGCTCGCTCAAGAGTTTGAGCTCTGAGCAACAGCGGTTCGAGTCCAGCCCGAGCTGAGCAGCCGCTGAGCTGCCAACAGGTAGCAGGATGGCTCAGCTTAAAAAATAATAATAATAAATAAATAAAAATAAAGATTTTCGAATGGTAGTTCAGACTCCAAATGCCTGACTGACTGACGTATAGTCTATTATTTAGAGATAAGGATTGAGTCAGAGCTATATGATTTATAAAATCTGAAAAAATTTTCTTATTTTTGAGCATATGTACTTTTACCAACCAGTAATAATTTTCAGATTCTTCATTAATTTCCACTTTAACAAGTACATAAAGCATTTGTCATAATTATCAGTTTATAGGAAATGTGCTGAGATGATGAAGTAGGTTTTAGTACATGTATTAATATATGTGAACCTTGGAGAATGAACTATTAAACCGATCCTTATTCTTATATAAATTATGAATGCAAATCAGATATATGAGGTCTGACAATTAAGTTCACGAACTTGTTGAAATGATGTTGCTAACCCTTTTTTTTGTTTCAAAATATATTTATTATTATTATCATTATTATTATTAGTAGTAGTAGTAGTAGTAGTATTTCAGAGGGAAAATTTTACACAAAAAATAACTTCCCACAAAGTTTTCTTCAAGCCGTTGGAGATTTTCACATTGCACTGTTTCTACTTTCTCCAAGGCACATGGAAGTTGGCCCCTGTGCAGGTCCCTGTAGTCTGGCTTACTGGAGAGGCTTTGGCTTCAGGTGCAAGGAACACTAAGCTCAGAAGGAAGAAAGTTTTGTTTAAATGAAGCACTCCACAATTTCCCTTCCTTGGCCAAAAGGCTAGGAGAAGATAAACCTAAACATCTTTTTTTATAAAAACAATCTTCCCCTTGGCCACTCAAAGAAAAGTTTCTGCTGCAACTGTCAAGGCTGCCTTCCCTAGCCTTTGTTTCTCAGATTCAGGATTTATCTTCTTTTTTTTTAAATTATTTTTTATTATGAAATACACATTTTTTAGAATTAGTTTCAGTACTTTTTTAGAATTATTATTAGTATTAATAATATTTATATTATTAGTAGTATTTTTTAGAATTAGTTTTAGTACAACACAGTGCAATAGTTATACTTTTTTTCCCTCGGGGTGACAACCCCCCTTCCCCAATCTGCCGCCACATTTCCCCCCAATATCATACATATCACAAATCCCTTGACTCCACTCCCACACTATAATCCACATCCCATGACTATATATATAAATATATATGTTCACTTTATAGTTGACATACAATATTATACAACATCAGCTTCAGGTGTACAGTGCAGTGATCAAGCCTCTTCCCCATCCATGATGTAAGACATGTGACCACCTGACACCCTACAAAATATTCACAACATTATCAATTACATTCCTCGAACTGTCCCCCATGTCCCCATGGCAACACTGCAGCTGCATATTTATGCTGTCCAGCCCCCTCCCTCTCTCCCTCATCCCCACCCCCCCAACCAACAGCCATCAGCTGCACCCCAACATCTCTGAGACCGCCTATGTTCACTTTCCTCGCCCATTCAGTTTTTTAGATTCCACATATAAGTGAAATCATATGGTATTTGTCTTTCTCCGACTGACTTATTTCACTTAACATAATAGTCTCTAAGTCCATCCATATCGTCCCAAATGTTACGATTTCATTCTTCTTTATGGCGGAGTAATACTCCATTGTATAAATGTACCATAATTTCTTAATCCAGTCATCTACTGATGGGCATTTTGGTTGTCTCCAAGTCTTGGCTATTGTGAATAGCGCCGCAATACACATAGGGGTACATATACTTTTTCGAATTAGCGTGTTGGGTTTCTCTGGATAGATACCCAAGAGTGGAATTGCTGGGTCATACGGTAGTTCCATGTTCAGTTTTTTGAGATACCTCCATACTGATTTCCATAATGGCTGCACCAATCTGCAGAACCACCAACAGTGCAGCAGGGTTTTCTTTTCTCCACAGCCTCGCCAGCACTTGTTGTTTGTTGATTTATTGATGATAGCCATTCTGACTGGAGTGAAGTGGTATCTCATTGTGGTTTTTATTTGCATTTTCCTAATGATTAGTGAGGTTGAACATTTTTTCATATGCCTGTTGGCCATCTGTATGTCCTTTTTAGAGAAATTCTTCTTCATATCCTCTGCCCATTTTTTAATTGGGTTGTTTGCTTTTTTGGTGTTGAGTTGAATGAGTGTTTTATAAATTGTGGATATTAACCCCTTATTAGATATTTCATTGGCAAATATCTTTTCCCATTTAATAGGCTGCCTTTTTGTTTTTTTGATGATTTCCTTTGCTGTGAAAAAATTTTAAGTTTGATGTAATCCCATATGTTCATTTTTTTCTTTGCTTTCCCTTGCCTGAGGGGATATATCAGTAAAAAATATTACTGAGGGTAATGTCTGCAAATTTACTCCCTATGTTTTCTTCTAGGAGTTTTATGGTTTCAGGTCTTACATTTAAGTCTTTAATCCATTTTGAATTTGTTCTCGTTTATGGTGTAAATAGGTGGTCCATTTTCATTTTTTTCCATGTGTCAGTCCAATTTTTCCAGCAGTATTTATTAAATAGACTATCTTTACCCCAGTATAAATTTTTGCTTCCATTATCATAGACTAACTGTCTGTATATGCATGGATTTATTTCTGGGCTATCTATTCTGTTCCATTGATCTATGTGTCTGTTTTTATGCCAGTACCATACTGTTTTGATTACTGTAACCTTATAGTAAGTTTTGATGTCTGGTATCATGATACTCCCAATTTTGTTCTTATTTCTCAAGATTGCCATGGCTATTCGGGGTCTTTTTTGGTTCCATATAAATTTTAGTATTATATTTTCTATTTCTGTGAAAAATGCCTTAGGTAGTTTTATAGGAATTTTATTGAATCTATATATTGCTGTAGGTAGTATGGCCATTTTAACTATATTAATTCTTCCTATCCATGAGCATGGTAAGTGTTTTCATTTATTTGTATCTTCTTTTATTTCTTTCTTTAGAGTCTTATAATTTTCTAACTACAGGTCTTTTACTGCTTTGGTTAAATTTATTCCTAAGTATTTTATACTTCCTGAAGCAATTGTAAATGGAACTGTTTTCTTAACTTCTCCTTCCAATAGTTTATTATTGGTATATGCAAGTGCAACTGATTTCTGAATATTGATTTTGTATCCTGCTACCTTACTGAATTCGTCTATCAGTTCCAATAGTTTTTTGGTGGAATCTTTGGGGTTCTCTGTATATAGTATCATGTCATCTGCATATAGTGACAATTTTACTTCCTCCTTACCAATTTGGATGCCTTTTATTACTTTTTTTTTGTCTGATTGCTGTGGTTAGAACTTCCAGAACTATGTTGAATAAAAGTGGAGAAAGTGGACAGCCTTGTCTTGTTCCTGATCTTAAGGGGAATGGTTTTAGCTTTCCCCATTGAGTATGATGTTAGCTGTGGGTTTATCATATATGGCTTTTATTATGTTGAGATATGTTCTCTCTATTCCCACTTTGCTAAGAGTTTTTATCATAAATGGCTGCTGGATTTTGTGAAATGATTTTTCCACATCTAAACAATTCATGGCTCTTCCATCGTGACAATGAGTCAGCTCACATGGCACTATCTGTGAGGGAGTTTTTAGTCAGTAAGCAAATAACTGTATTGGAACAACCTTTCTACTCACCTGTTCTGGCCCCCAATGACTTCTTTCTGTACCCAATGATAAAGGAAATATTGAAAGGAAGACATTTTGATGATGTTCAAGACATCAAGGGTAATATGACAACAGCTCTGATGGCCATTCCAGATAAAGAGTTCCAAAATTCATTTGAAGGGTGAGCTCGGCGCTGGCATTAGTGCATAGCTTCCCAAGGGGAGTACTTCAAAGGTGACTGTAGTGATATTTGGCAGTGAGGTATGTAGCATTTTTTCTAGGATGAGTTCATGAACTTAATTGTCAGACCTTGTATAAAAATCATTTTCAATGAAGTTTTTTTGTTTTTTTCTATTTATCTTATATGTAGTACATGTAATACAAAAGTATTCTCTTTTCAATGACTTTTCATTTAGGATATCATCTTGAGTCATATTTTAAGATTTCATTTCAACTAAGATGAGTAAACTCTCCACTTGATGTTTCTTTTTCTATATGGAGACCTCGATACATTTTCTTAGTTTCTTTCAATTTTCAAATGTTTTTGGCTATTAGAAAACAATTTCATTTTAAATCCTTTCTCCAGTAGAGCCTCAAATTCCTGAATTATAAAATGTCACAGATTTTCTAGTTCCTAGTTTCTATGTCTGATCAAGTAGACACGATGCAGGCATTCACAGATGTCATTGTGTATGTGACTAAGATACCTATGCTAATCACTCTAGTATCACTGGTGCGAGTCTTACTGAGTTACTGTCTTCATTAATAATATGGATGCTATGATATTTTCACATATCCCCTTTCAAATGCAGAATATCATATATTTCTACATTCAAACATCAACTGATAACATTTGAAGTCAAAGGCTACCACTTTAGTAATTTCTGAGTAATCAAGTATGCTTACTGTTCAAAATAATGACGTTTGTTATTAGGGCCTTTCCCAGAAACTGATCGTGAGGACATGGCTTTGGCGAACAGTGGGGATCAGGGCAGAGATGGTCATGATCACATGGAGGATATTATGCCAAAACTAGAACCCATTTACAGGACGGAAGTAGGTATGTTGCCCATAAGAGTATAATTTGGGGGGTTCTGTTTTCCACAAGCACATCTTAACAATATAGAGATAGCATAGTCTAATTTTGATAGAGCTCACATACAAAGATTTTTGTATTGTGATTCAGACTTCAAAGCCCTGAGTGCTGAACTATAGCCTCTCAGTTACAGAAATGGTTTGGGTCAAAGTTGTGTTTAATTATAAAATCGAGAAAACTTTCTTAACTTTCTAGCATATTTACTTTAAAGTTAATAATTTTCAGATTTTTATATAAATTTTGCTTTTAACAAATATGTAAAGCATTTGGCATAATTATCAGTCTGTATTAAGTATGCTAAGATACTGAAGTAGGTTCTAGTACATGCTTTAATATAATGTATGTGAATTTTGGAGAACCGTTTGACTATTAAACCGTTCCTTACTCTTATATAAACAGTGAATTCAAGTCAAGTTATAAAAATCGTTTTCAGTGAAGGTTTTGAGTTCTCTAGTTCTCTTGTATGTAATACATAGAATTCAAACATATTCTGTTTTTCATGACATAACATAAGATATCAACTGGAGTCACATTTTAAGATTTCAATTCCTCTCATATGATAAGTAAAGTTTCCAATTGATGTTTTTTTTTTCCTGTATGGAGATCTAGATACATTTTCTTAGATTCAGTCAAATTGTGCATTCTTCTGGCTCTTCGAAATCAGTCACATTTTAAATCCATTTTAAAAAGAGCCTCAAATACCTGAATTATAAAATGGCAGTAATCTTTCAGAATGCAGGCAACATGGATGTCAAAGAGGACGTGACTAAGATACCTATGCTAACCATGCTCAATAGTTACCACTGCTAGTCTTACAGCGTTACTGTCCCAAATAATAATGTGCACACTATATCTCATCTAACCATATAAAATGTGGCATAGTATATGTTTCTGTCTTAAAAAATCAATTGATAACATTTGAAGGTCAAAGACTACAACCTCACTAATTTCTGAGTAATCAACTTAGGTATGCTTACTGTTCAAAATGACAACATTTGTAATTAGGGCATTTCCCGGAACCTGATCTTGGGGACCTGTCTCAGGCACACATTGGAGATGAAGGTAGAGATGGTCATGAACTCATGGAGGATATTATATCAAAACTAGAACCCATTTATATGCCAGAAACAGGTATTATATTCATAACAGCATAGTTTATGGGATTTCTTTTTTCCACAAGCACATTTTTAACAATATAGAAGTAACATAGTCGAACTTTAATAGCGCTCAAGTATAAAGATTATTGAATGGCAATTCAGACACCAAATCCCTGACTGCCTGATATATAGTCTATCATTTACAGAAATGATAAAGTCAAAGCTACATTGAATTATAAAATCTGAAAAAATGTTCTTATTTGTGAGCATATGTACATTACTCAACTGATAATAATTCTCAGATTCTTCATTACTTCCACTTATACCAAATACATAGACCATTTCTCACAATTATGAGTTAGTGTGAAATATGCTAAGAAAGTGAGGTAGGGTCTAGTAAATGCTTTAATATAACATGTGTGTATCTTGGAGACACGTTTAATAACTAAACTGTTCATTACTCTTGTATAATTAGTGAATTCATACTAGATATATAAAAATCATTTTCAATGCTGGTTTTCAGTTTTTTAGTTCTCTTGTATGTAATATATAAAATATTCTGTTTTTCATGATTTATTCAATATAAAATATCATCTTGAGTTGTATTTTAAGATTTCATTACAACTAATAAAAAGAATAAATTTTTCACTTCATTTTTTTTTCAGAGCTCTAGATACATGTTCTTAGATTCTGTGAAATTCTGAATGCTTTTGGCATTTACAAACAATCACATTTTAAATCCTTTGCTATATAGTGCCACAAATGCCAGAAATCTAAAATGGCAAGTGTTTTATAGTTCCTACATTCTATGCTAATCTAGTACAGAAAAATTCAGGCAATCACAGATGTCCAGGCGGATGTGACTAACATAACTATGCTAAGCACACTCGCTAGTCACCTCTATCAGTATTACTGACTTACTGTTCCGAAAATAAAGACGACACCATGATATTATCACCAAAAACTTTGTCAATGTGATGTACGTGTTTCTAACTTCAAAAATCAAGTGCCCACCCACAATCAGTTCTCTTTCTATCACCATGTATTTCATCCCCTTTACCCTCGTCTACAATCCACCTTCCTTCCCCATTACCATCCGGTAACCACTAAACTGTTGTCTGTGTCTATGAGTTTTCTTTTCTCATTTGTTTTGTTGTTCTTTTGTTATTTTCAGTTTTATATACCACATATCAGTGAAATAATATGGTTCTCGACTTTTTCTGTCTGACTTATTTTGCTTATAATGATGATCTCAAGATCCATCTATGTTGATGCAAACGACACTTTCATCTTTTCTTCTGGCAGGATAGAATTCCACTGTGTATATATACCTCATCTTCTTTATTCAAACATCTACCAAGCACACTTTGGTTGTTTCCAAGTCATGGCGACAAAAAAAAAAGCTGCAATGAACGTCAGAGTACATATATACTTACGGGAAAACTTTTCAGATTTTTGGGGTAGATACCCAAGACAGGGATTGCTGGGTCAACTTTAAGAAAAATATCAAGTGACAATATTTTAAGTTCAAAGACTATAAACATAATAATCCTCAGTAATCAACAAGTATGCTTACTGTTGAAAATTATAACGTTTTTTATTAGGGCCTTGCATGGGACGTGATCTCTTGGATATGGCCGAGGACAACACTCGGAATGAGAGCAGAGATGGTGTTGAATACACAGAGGATATTGTAGTAGTGAAACGAAAACGCATATATATGCCAAAGAAAGGTATGATATTCATAAGAGTACAATTAATGGGGTTCCTCTTTTCCACAATGGCATCTTTAACAATATGGGGGTAACAAACACTAATATTAGTGGAGCTCAAAAGTAAAGATTTTTGAATGATACTTAGACCCCAAATCCCTGATTACCTGACTTAGAGTCTAACAGTTATAGAAACAGGTTGGGACAAAGCTATAAGCCAGATGAATAAAATTTGAACTTGTTCTTAGTTGTTTTGTTTTTAATTAAAGTTTACTGGGGTGACAATGTTAGTAAAGTTGCATAGGTTTAAGGGGGAAATACTGTAATACATCAATATATGTCACATTGTGTGTCCACAACCCAGAATCAGTTCTCCTGCATCACCATATATTTGATCCCTTTTACCCTCATCTACCACCCATTTCCCTGCCAACCCTCACCAGAGGGTAAAATATTGACTGTGTCTGAGTTTTTGTTTATTTTTTTGACTCGTTCTTCTGTTACATTTTAGTTTTATATCCCACATATCAGTGATATCATACGGTTGTCAACTTTTTCTGTCAGACTTATTTCACTTATCTTAATACTGTAGTTCAGGGTCGGCCGACTGCAGATTGTGAGCACATGGGGCTCTTTGGGTACGTTCCATCTCAAAAGTTTGCCGACCCCTAGAAGAGAGGCAATACTGTCCCTCAAAAGACTTTAAAAATTATTCAACAGCCATAAATATATTTTTACATAATCACCATTATGTGAATCACATCCTTTAAAAATTTCATAAATGAAACTATGATAGTTTTATTTTCATTTTCAATTTTACTTCAGAACCTGCGGCTCATGGCCGCAGGTTCCTGACCCCTGGCAGCTCTTCCATCTCAAAAGCTTCCCAAACCCTGCTCTCGTTACATCCATGTTGACGCAAATGGCAGCATTTCATCTTTTCTAATGGCAAAATAGTATTCCATTGTGTATATATACCATATCATCTTTATTCAATCATCTGCTCAGCACACTTTGGTTGTCTCCAAGTCTTGCCCACCATGAATAAAGCTGCAATGAATGTCAGAGCACATATATCCTTACGGAAAAAGTTTTCAGATTTTTGGGATACATACCCAAGACAGGGATTGCTGGGTCAACTTTAAGAAACAATACCAAGTGACAACAATTTAAATTCAAACACTATAACCATAATAATCCTAGGTAATCAACAGCTATACTTACTGTTGAAAATGATAACGTTTTTTATTAGGGCCTTGCATGGGACATGATCTCTTGGATATGGCCGAGGAGAACACTGGGTATGAGAGGAGAGATGGTGTTGAACACACAGAGGATATTGTATTAGTGAAACGAAAACACATATATATGGACAATAAAGGTATGATATTCATAAGAGTACAATTCATGGGGTTTCTGTTTTCCACAATGGCATCTTTAACTATATGGGGGTAACATACACCAATATTATCGGAGCTCACAAATAAAGATTTTTGAATGATACTTAGACCCCCCAAATCCCTGATTACCTGCCTTAGAGTCTAACAGTTATAGAAACAGGTTGGGGCAAAGCTATAATCCGGATTGAAACAAATTTGAACTTGTTCTTAGATATTTTGTTTTTAATTAAAGTTTACTGGGGTGACAATGTTAGTAAAGTTATATAGGTTTAAGGGGGAAATATTGTAATACATCATCTATGTCACATAGAGTGTTCAGCACCCAGAATCAGTTCTCCTCCATCACCGTATATTTGATCCCTTTGACCCTCATCTACCACCCATTTCCCTGCCTACCCTCACAAGAGGGTAAATTGTTGTCTGTGTCTATGAGTTTTTGTTTATTTCTGTCTCATTCCTTTGTTACATTTTAGATTTATGTCCCACATATCAGTGAAATCATATGGTTCTCAACTTTTTCTGTCAGACGTATTTCACTTATCATAATACTGTAGTTCAGTGGTAGACAGACTGCAGCTTGCGAGTACAACCGGCTCTTTGGGTACGATCTGTCTCAAAAGTTTGCCGACCCCTACAAGAGTCAATCCTTTCCCCTCACAACAATTTAAAAATTATTTGAGACCCATAAATGTATTTTAACATAATCACCATTATGAGAAACATATCCTTTAAATTTTTCATAAATGAAACTATGAGAGTTTTATATTCATTTTCAATTTTACTTCAGAGCCTGCAGTTCGTGGCCACAGTGTGCTCAACCCTGGCTGCTCTTCCATGTCAAAAGCTTCCCAAACCCTGCTCTCGTTACATCCATGTAGTCACAAATGGCACTATTTGATCTTGTCTAATGGCAAAATAGTATTCCATTGTGTATATATATCACATCTTCTTTATTCAATCATCTACTGAACACACTTTGGTTGTTTCCGTGTCTTAGCCACCATAAATAAAACTGCAGTGAACGTCACAGCACATATATACTTATGGAAAAAGTTTTCAGATTTTTGGGGTAGATACCCAAGACAGGGTTTGCTGGGTCAATTTTAAGAAAAATATCAAGTGACAGCATTTTAAGTTCAAAGACTATAACCATAATAATCCTGAGTAAACAACGACTATGCTTAATGTTGAAAATGATAACGTTTTTTATTAGGGCCTTGCATTGGACCTGATATCTTGGATATGGCCGAGGAGAACACTGGATATGAGAGGAAAGGTGGTGATGAACACACAGAGGATATTGGAGTGAAACGAAAACGCATATATGTGCCCAGGAAAGGTATGATATTCATAAGAGTACAATTTATGGGGTTTCTAATGTCACAAAGGCATATTTAACAATATTGTGGTAACATACACTAATATTAACAGAGCTGGCAAATAAAGATTTTTGAATGATACTTAGATCCCAAATTCCTGATTACCTGACGTAGGGTTTAACAGTTATAGAAACAGGTTGGGGAAAAGCTATAAGCCAGATTGAATGAAATTTTAATTTCTTCTTAGTTGTTTTGTTTTTAATTAAAATTTACTGGGGTGACAATGTTAGTAAAGTTACATGAGTTTAAGGAGGAAATACTGTAATACATCATCTATATGTCATATTGTGTGTTCACCACCCAGAATCAGTTCTCCTCTATCACCGTATATTTTATCCATTTTACCCTCAACTACCACCCATTTCCCTGCTTACCCTCATCAGATGGTAAACTATTGTCTGCGTCTATGAGTTTATATTTATTTTTTGGTCTTGTTCCTTTGTTACATTTTAGTATTATATCCCACATATCAGTGAAATCATATGGTTCTTGACTTTTTCTGTCAGACTTATTTCACTGATCACGACACTGTAGTTCAGGGGTAGGCAGACTGCAGCTTGCTAGCACATGGGGCTCTTTGGGTATGTTCTGTCTCAAAAGTTTTCGGATCCCTAAAAGAGCCAATCCTATCCCACACAACAATTTAAAAGTTATTCGAGAGCCAAAAAATTTTTTTTACATAATCACCATTATGTAAATCATATCCTTTAAAATTTCATAAATGAAACTAAGATAGTTTTATTTTCATTTTCAATTTTACTTCAGACCCTGCGGCTCGTACCTCAGTTAGCTGAACCCTGGCAGCTCTTCCATCTCAAAAGCTTCCCAAACCCTGCTCTCGTTACATCCATGTTGTCGCAAATCACAGTATTTCAACTTTTCTAATGGAAAAATAGTATTCCATTGTGTTTATATACCACATCTTCTTTATTCAGTCATCTACTGCGCAAACGTTGGTTGTTTCCGTGTCTTGGCCACCATAAGTAAAGCTGCAATGAACGTCAGAGCACATATATCCCTACGGAAAAAGTTTTCAGATCTTTGGGGTAGATACCGAAGACAGGGATTGCTGGGTCAACGTTAAGAAAAAATATAAAGTGACAGCATTTTAAGGTCAAAGACTATAACCATAATAATCCTGAGTAATCAACAAGTATGTTTACTGTTGAAAATGATAACGTTTTTTATTAGGGCCTTGCAGGGGAGGTAATCTCTTGGATATGGCCGAGAAGAACACTGGGTATGAGAGCAAAGGTGGACACACAGTGGATATTGGAGTCAAACGAAAACTCATATATGTGCCCAAGAAAGGTATGATATTCATAAGAGTACAATTTGTACGGTTTCTTTTTCCACAGTGGCATCTTTAACAATACGGAGGTAACATACACTAATATTAACGAGGTCACTAACAAATATTTTTGAATGATACTAGAACCCAAATCCCTGATCACCTGAGGTACAGTCTAACAGTTATAGAAACAGGTTGGGACAAACCTATAAGCCAGATTGAATGAAATTTGAACTTCTTCTTAGTTGTTTTCTATTAATTAAAGTTTACTGATTGACAATGGTACTAAAGTTACATAGCTTTAAGGGGGAAATACTGTAATACATCATCTATATGTCGCATTGTGTGTTCACCACCGAGAATAAGTTCTGTTCCATCACCATATATTTCATGCCTTTTACCCTCATCTACCACCCATTTCCCTGCCTACCGTCACGAGAGCGCAAAATATTGTCTGTGGCTAAGAGTCTTTGTTTATTTTTTGGTCTCGTTCCTTTGTTACATTTTAATTTTATATCCCACATATCAGTGAAATCATATGGTTCTCGACTTTTTCTGTCAGACTGATTTCACTTATCATAATACTGTAGTTCAGGGGTTAGCCAACTGCAACTTACGAGCACATGCGGCTCTTTGGGTACGTTCCATCTCAAAAGTTTCCTGACCCCTACAAGAGCCAATCCTGTCCCTCACAACAATTTAAAAGTTATGTGAGAGCCATTAATATATTTAAATAGTCACCATTATGTGAATCATATCCTTTAAAATTTTCATAAATGAAATTATGGTACTTTTATTTTCATTTTCAATTTTGCTTCAGAGCCTGCGCTCGTGCCCGCAGTTTGCCAAACACAGGCGACTCTCCATCTCAAAAGCTTCCCAAACTCTGCTCTCATCTCATCCATGTTGTCGCAAATGGCAGTATTTCATCTTTTCTAATGGAAAAATCGTATTCCATTGTGTATATATACCACATCTTCTTTGTTCAATCATCTACCGAGCACACTTTGGTTGTTTCCATGTCTTGGCCACCACCAATAAAGCTGCAATGAACGTCAGAGCACATATATCCTTACGGAAAAAGTTTTCAGATTTTTGGGGGTAGATAACCAAGACAGGGAATGCTGGTCAACTTTAAGAAAAAAAATCAAGTGACAATATTTTAAGTTCAAAGACTATAACCATAATAATACTGAGTAATCAACAAGTATGCCTACTATTGAAAATGATAACGTTTCTTATTAGGGCCTTGCATGGGACGTGATCTCTTGGATATGGCCGAGGAGAACACTGCGTATGAGAGCAAAGGTGGTGATGAACACACAGAGGATACTGGAGTGAAACGAAAAGTCATATATATGCCCAAGAAAGGTATTATATTCATAAGAGTACAATTTATGGGGTGTCTGTTTTCCACAAAGGAATCTTGAACAATATTGTGGTAGCATACACTAATATTAAAGGAGCTCACAAATAAAGATTTTTGAATGATACTTAGACTCCAAATCATTGATTACCTGACTTATAGTCTAACAGTTATAGAAACAGTTAGACAAAGCTATAAGCCAGATTGAATGAAATTTGAACTTCTTCTTAGCTGTTTTGTTTTTAATTAAAACTTACTGGGGTGAAAATATTAGAAAAGTTCCATAGTTTAAAGGGAGAGATACTGTAATACATCATTTATATGTCATATTGTGTGTTCACCACCCATAATGATTTCTCCTTCAACACCATATATTTGATCACTTTTACCCTCAGCTACCACCCATTTCTCTGCTTACGTTCACCAGAGGGTAAACTATTGTCTCTGTCTTTGATCTTTGTTTATTTTTTGCTCTCATTTCCTTATTACATTTCAGTTTTCTATCGCACATATCAGTGAAATCATGTGGTTCTCAACTTTTTCTGTCAGATATTTCACTTACCATAATACTGTAGTTCAGGGGTCGGCAGACAGAAACTTGCCAGCACATGTGGCTCTTTCGGTATGTTCCATCTCAAATGTTTGCCAATCCCTAGTAGAGCCAATCCAGTCCCTCCCAAAATTTAAAAGTTATTCGACACCCATAAATATGTTTTTATGTAATCACCATTATGTGAATCATATTCTTCAAAAATTTCATAAACGAAACTATGATACTTTTATTTTCATTTTCAATTTTGCTTCAGAGGCTGTGGCTTATGGCTGCAGTTTGCTAACCACTGCAGTCTCTTCCATTTCAAAAGCTTGCCAAACCCTGAACTCATCTCATACATGTTGTCACAAATGGCAGTATTCATCTTTTCTAATGGCAAAATATTATTCCATTGTGTATACATACCACATACTCTTTGTTCAATCACCACTGAGCACACTTTGGTTGCTTCCATGTATTGGACACCATCAATAAAGCTGCAATGAAAGTCAGAGCACATATATCCTTAAGGAAAAAGTTTTCAGATTTTCGGGGTAGATACCGAAGACATGGATTGCTGGGTAAATTTAAGAAAAAATATCAAGTGACAGAATTTTAAGTTCAAAGACTATAACCATAATATTCCTGAGAAATCAACAAGTATGCTTACTGTTGAAAATGATTACGTTTTTTATTAGGGCCTTGCATGGGACGTGATCTCTTGGATATGGCCGAGGAGAACACTGGGTATGAGAGCAAAGGTGGTGATGAACACACAGAGGATACTGGAGTGAAACGAAACCTCACATATGTGCCCAAGAAAGGTATGATATTAATAAGGGTACAATTTGTAGGATTTCTGTTTTCCACAATGGCATCTTTAGCAATATGGAGGTAACATACACTAAATTTAACGAGGTCACAAATAAAGATTTTTGAATGATACTTAGACCCCAAATCCCTGATTTCCTGAGTTAGAGTCTAACACTTATAGAAACAGGTTGGGACAAAGCTATAAGCCAGATTGAATGAAATTTGAACTTCTTCTTAGTTGTTTTGTATTTAATTAAAGTTTAGTGATTGACAATGGTAGTAAAGATACTGAGGTTTAAGGGGGAAATACTGTAATTCATCATCTATATGTCACATTGTGTGTTCACCACCCAGAACCAGTTCTCCTCCATCACCATATATTTGATCCCTTATACCTTCATCTCCCACCCATTTCCCTGCCGACCCTCCCAGAAGGCAAACTATTGTCTGTGTCTATGAGTTTTTGTTTATTTTTTGGTCTCGTTCCTTTGTTACATTTTAGATTTATATCCCACATATACGTGAAATCATATTTTTCTCGACTTTTTCTTTCAGACTTATTTCACTTACCATAATACCGTAGTTCAGGGTCGGCAGACTGCAGCTTGCCACCACATGCGGCTCTTTGGGTGTGTTCCGTCTGAAAAGTTTGACGACCCCTAGAAGAGCCATTCTTGTCCCTCACAACAATTTAAAAGTTATTCAAGAGCTATAAGTATATTTTTACATAATCACCATTATGTGAATCATATCCTTTAAAAATTTCATAAATGAAACTATGATAGTTTTGTTTTCATTTTCAATTTTGCTTCATAGCCTGCAGCTCGTGGCCGCAGTTTGCTGAACCCTGGCGACTCTTCCATCTCAAAAGCTTCCCAAACCCTGCTCTCGTCTCATACATGTTGTCACAAATGGCAGTATTTCATCTTTTCTAATGGCAGAATAGTATTCCATTGTGCATATATACCACATATTCTTTGTTCAGTCATCTACCGAGCACACTTTGGTTGTTTCCGTGTCTTGGCCACCATCAATAAAGCTGCAATGAACGGCAGAGCACATATATCCTTATGGAAAAAGTTTTCAGATTTTTGGGGTAGATACCCAAGACAGGGATTGCTGGTTCAACTTTAAGAAAAAATATCAAGTGACAGGATTTTAAGTTCAAAGACGATGACCATAATAATCCTGAGTAATCAACAAGTTTGCTTACTGTTGAAAAAGATAACGTTTTTTATTAGGGCCTTGCATGGGACGTGATCTCTTGGATATGGCCGAGGAGAACACTCAGTATGAGAGCAGCGACGATGATGAATACCCAGAGCATATTGTAGTGAAACAGAAACGCAGATATATACCCAAGAAAGGTATGATAGTCATGAGAGTACAATTTATGGGGTGTCTGTTTTCCACAATAGCATCTTTACCAATATTGTGGTAACATGCACTGATATTAACGGAGCTCACAAATAAAGTTTTTGAATGATGCTAAGACCCCAAATCCATGATTACTGACTTATACTCTAACAGTTATAGAAACAGGTTGGACAAAGCTATAAGCCAGTTTGAGTGAAGTTTGAACTTCTTCTTATTTGTTTTGTTTTAATTAAAGTTTACTGGGGTGACAATGTTAGTAAAGTTACATAGCTGTACGGGGGAAATACTGTAATTCATCATCTATATGTAACATTGTGTGTTCACCACCCAGAATCAGTTCTCCTCCATCACCATATATTTGATCCATTTTACCCTCAACTACCACCCGTTTTCCTGCTTACCCTCACCAGAATCTAAACAATTGTCTGTGTGTATGAGTTTCTGTTTATTTTTTTGTCCCGTTCCTTTGTTACATTTGAGTTTTTTATCCCACATATCAGTGAAATCATACGGTTCTCAACTTTTTCTGTCACACTTATTTCACTTATCATAATACTGTATTTCAGGGGTCGGCAGACTGCAGCTTGCCAGCATATGAGGCTGTTTGTGTATGTTCCGTCTCAAAAGTTTGCCGATCCCTAGAAGAGCAAATCCTGTCCCTCACAACAATTTAAATGTTATTCGAGAGCCATAAACATATTTTTACATAATCACCATTATGTGAATCATATGCTTTAAAGATTTCATAAATGAAAGTGTGATAGTTTTATTTTCATTTTCAATTTTACTTCAGAGCCTGCGGCTTGTGTCCGCAGTTAGCTGAACCCTGGCGGCTCTTCCACCTCAAAAGCTTCCCAAACCCTGCTCTCGTTACATCCATGTTGTTGCAAATGGCAGTATTTCATCTTTCCTCATGTCAAAATAGTATTCCATTGTGTATATGTACACCACATCTTCTTTATTCAGTCATCTACCGAGCACACTTTGGTTGTTTCCGTGTCTTGGCCACCATCAATAAAGCTGCAATGAACGTCAGAGCACATATATCCCTATGGAAAAAGTTTTCAGATTTTTGGGGTAGACACCCACGACAGAGATTGCTGGGTCAACTTTAAGAAAAAATATCCAAGTGACAGCATTTTAATTTCAAAGACTATAGCCATAATAATCCTGAGTAATCAACAAGTTTGCTTACTCTTAAAAATAATAACGTTTTTTATTAGGGCCTTGCATGGGACGTGATCTCTTGGATATGGCCGAGGAGAACACTGGGTATGAGAGCAAAGGTGGTGATGAACACACAGAGGATACTGGAGTGAAACGAAACCTCACATATGTGCCCAAGAAAGGTATGATATTAATAAGGGTACAATTTGTAGGACTTCTGTTTTCCACAATGGCATCTTTAGCAATATGGAGGTAACATACACTAAATTTAACAAGGTCACAAATAAAGATTTTTGAATGATACTTAGACCCCAAATCCCTGATTTCCTGAGTTAGAGTCTAACACTTATAGAAACAGGTTGGGACAAAGCTATAAGCCAGATTGAATGAAATTTGAACTTCTTCTTAGTTGTTTTGTATTTAATTAAAGTTTAGTGATTGACAATGGTAGTAAAGATACTGAGGTTTAAGGGGGAAATACTGTAATTCATCATCTATATGTCACATTGTGTGTTCACCACCCAGAACCAGTTCTCCTCCATCACCATATATTTGATCCCTTATACCTTCATCTCCCACCCATTTCCCTGCCGACCCTCCCAGAAGGCAAACTATTGTCTGTGTCTATGAGTTTTTGTTTATTTTTTGGTCTCGTTCCTTTGTTACATTTTAGATTTATATCCCACATATACGTGAAATCATATTTTTCTCGACTTTTTCTTTCAGACTTATTTCACTTACCATAATACCGTAGTTCAGGGTCGGCAGACTGCAGCTTGCCACCACATGCGGCTCTTTGGGTGTGTTCCGTCTGAAAAGTTTGACGACCCCTAGAAGAGCCATTCTTGTCCCTCACAACAATTTAAAAGTTATTCAAGAGCTATAAGTATATTTTTACATAATCACCATTATGTGAATCATATCCTTTAAAAATTTCATAAATGAAACTATGATAGTTTTGTTTTCATTTTCAATTTTGCTTCATAGCCTGCAGCTCGTGGCCGCAGTTTGCTGAACCCTGGCGACTCTTCCATCTCAAAAGCTTCCCAAACCCTGCTCTCGTCTCATACATGTTGTCACAAATGGCAGTATTTCATCTTTTCTAATGGCAGAATAGTATTCCATTGTGCATATATACCACATATTCTTTGTTCAGTCATCTACCGAGCACACTTTGGTTGTTTCCGTGTCTTGGCCACCATCAATAAAGCTGCAATGAACGGCAGAGCACATATATCCTTATGGAAAAAGTTTTCAGATTTTTGGGGTAGATACCCAAGACAGGGATTGCTGGTTCAACTTTAAGAAAAAATATCAAGTGACAGGATTTTAAGTTCAAAGACGATGACCATAATAATCCTGAGTAATCAACAAGTTTGCTTACTGTTGAAAAAGATAACGTTTTTTATTAGGGCCTTGCATGGGACGTGATCTCTTGGATATGGCCGAGGAGAACACTCAGTATGAGAGCAAAGACGATGACGAATACCCAGAGCATATTGTAGTGAAACAGAAACGCAGATATATACCCAAGAAAGGTATGATAGTCATGAGAGTACAATTTATGGGGTGTCTGTTTTCCACAATAGCATCTTTACCAATATTGTGGTAACATGCACTGATATTAACGGAGC
The DNA here is from genome assembly GCA_031876335.1 of Hipposideros larvatus. NCBI lineage: Eukaryota > Metazoa > Chordata > Mammalia > Chiroptera > Hipposideridae > Hipposideros > Hipposideros larvatus. The sequence continues at coordinate 106,690,248 of CM063105.1, read as the reverse complement.
TCACAAATAAAGTTTTTGAATGATGCTAAGACCCCAAATCCATGATTACTGACTTATACTCTAACAGTTATAGAAACAGGTTGGACAAAGCTATAAGCCAGTTTGAATGAAGTTTGAACTTCTTCTTATTTGTTTTGTTTTAATTAAAGTTTACTGGGGTGACAATGTTAGTAAAGTTACATAGCTGTACGGGGGAAATACTGTAATTCATCATCTATATGTAACATTGTGTGTTCACCACCCAGAATCAGTTCTCCTCCATCACCATATATTTGATCCATTTTACCCTCAACTACCACCCGTTTTCCTGCTTACCCTCACCAGAATCTAAACAATTGTCTGTGTGTATGAGTTTCTGTTTATTTTTTTGTCCCGTTCCTTTGTTACATTTGAGTTTTTTATCCCACATATCAGTGAAATCATACGGTTCTCAACTTTTTCTGTCACACTTATTTCACTTATCATAATACTGTATTTCAGGGGTCGGCAGACTGCAGCTTGCCAGCATATGAGGCTGTTTGGGTATGTTCCGTCTCAAAAGTTTGCCGATCCCTAGAAGAGCAAATCCTGTCCCTCACAACAATTTAAATGTTATTCGAGAGCCATAAACATATTTTTACATAATCACCATTATGTGAATCATATGCTTTAAAGATTTCATAAATGAAAGTGTGATAGTTTTATTTTCATTTTCAATTTTACTTCAGAGCCTGCGGCTTGTGTCCGCAGTTAGCTGAACCCTGGCGGCTCTTCCACCTCAAAAGCTTCCCAAACCCTGCTCTCGTTACATCCATGTTGTTGCAAATGGCAGTATTTCATCTTTCCTCATGTCAAAATAGTATTCCATTGTGTATATGTACACCACATCTTCTTTATTCAGTCATCTACCGAGCACACTTTGGTTGTTTCCGTGTCTTGGCCACCATCAATAAAGCTGCAATGAACGTCAGAGCACATATATCCCTATGGAAAAAGTTTTCAGATTTTTGGGGTAGACACCCACGACAGAGATTGCTGGGTCAACTTTAAGAAAAAATATCCAAGTGACAGCATTTTAATTTCAAAGACTATAGCCATAATAATCCTGAGTAATCAACAAGTTTGCTTACTCTTAAAAATAATAACGTTTCTTATTAGGGCCTTGCATGGGACGTGATCTCTTGGATATGGCCGAGGAGAACACTGGGTATGAGAGCAAAGGTGGTGATGAACACACAGAGGATACTGGAGTGAAACGAAACCTCACATATGTGCCCAAGAAAGGTATGATATTAATAAGGGTACAATTTGTAGGATTTCTGTTTTCCACAATGGCATCTTTAGCAATATGGAGGTAACATACACTAAATTTAACGAGGTCACAAATAAAGATTTTTGAATGATACTTAGACCCCAAATCCCTGATTTCCTGAGTTAGAGTCTAACACTTATAGAAACAGGTTGGGACAAAGCTATAAGCCAGATTGAATGAAATTTGAACTTCTTCTTAGTTGTTTTGTATTTAATTAAAGTTTAGTGATTGACAATGGTAGTAAAGATACTGAGGTTTAAGGGGGAAATACTGTAATTCATCATCTATATGTCACATTGTGTGTTCACCACCCAGAACCAGTTCTCCTCCATCACCATATATTTGATCCCTTATACCTTCATCTCCCACCCATTTCCCTGCCGACCCTCCCAGAAGGCAAACTATTGTCTGTGTCTATGAGTTTTTGTTTATGTTTTGGTCTCGTTCCTTTGTTACATTTTAGATTTATATCCCACATATACGTGAAATCATATTTTTCTCGACTTTTTCTTTCAGACTTATTTCACTTACCATAATACCGTAGTTCAGGGTCGGCAGACTGCAGCTTGCCACCACATGCGGCTCTTTGGGTGTGTTCCGTCTGAAAAGTTTGACGACCCCTAGAAGAGCCATTCTTGTCCCTCACAACAATTTAAAAGTTATTCAAGAGCTATAAGTATATTTTTACATAATCACCATTATGTGAATCATATCCTTTAAAAATTTCATAAATGAAACTATGATAGTTTTGTTTTCATTTTCAATTTTGCTTCATAGCCTGCAGCTCGTGGCCGCAGTTTGCTGAACCCTGGCGACTCTTCCATCTCAAAAGCTTCCCAAACCCTGCTCTCGTCTCATACATGTTGTCACAAATGGCAGTATTTCATCTTTTCTAATGGCAGAATAGTATTCCATTGTGCATATATACCACATATTCTTTGTTCAGTCATCTACCGAGCACACTTTGGTTGTTTCCGTGTCTTGGCCACCATCAATAAAGCTGCAATGAACGGCAGAGCACATATATCCTTATGGAAAAAGTTTTCAGATTTTTGGGGTAGATACCCAAGACAGGGATTGCTGGTTCAACTTTAAGAAAAAATATCAAGTGACAGGATTTTAAGTTCAAAGACGATGAGCATAATAATCCTGAGTAATCAACAAGTTTGCTTACTGTTGAAAAAGATAACGTTTTTTATTAGGGCCTTGCATGGGACGTGATCTCTTGGATATGGCCGAGGAGAACACTCAGTATGAGAGCAAAGACGATGACGAATACCCAGAGCATATTGTAGTGAAACAGAAACGCAGATATATACCCAAGAAAGGTATGATAGTCATGAGAGTACAATTTATGGGGTGTCTGTTTTCCACAATAGCATCTTTACCAATATTGTGGTAACATGCACTGATATTAACGGAGCTCACAAATAAAGTTTTTGAATGATGCTAAGACCCCAAATCCATGATTACTGACTTATACTCTAACAGTTATAGAAACAGGTTGGACAAAGCTATAAGCCAGTTTGAATGAAGTTTGAACTTCTTCTTATTTGTTTTGTTTTAATTAAAGTTTACTGGGGTGACAATGTTAGTAAAGTTACATAGCTGTACGGGGGAAATACTGTAATTCATCATCTATATGTAACATTGTGTGTTCACCACCCAGAATCAGTTCTCCTCCATCACCATATATTTGATCCATTTTACCCTCAACTACCACCCGTTTTCCTGCTTACCCTCACCAGAATCTAAACAATTGTCTGTGTGTATGAGTTTCTGTTTATTTTTTTGTCCCGTTCCTTTGTTACATTTGAGTTTTTTATCCCACATATCAGTGAAATCATACGGTTCTCAACTTTTTCTGTCACACTTATTTCACTTATCATAATACTGTATTTCAGGGGTCGGCAGACTGCAGCTTGCCAGCATATGAGGCTGTTTGGGTATGTTCCGTCTCAAAAGTTTGCCGATCCCTAGAAGAGCAAATCCTGTCCCTCACAACAATTTAAATGTTATTCGAGAGCCATAAACATATTTTTACATAATCACCATTATGTGAATCATATGCTTTAAAGATTTCATAAATGAAAGTGTGATAGTTTTATTTTCATTTTCAATTTTACTTCAGAGCCTGCGGCTTGTGTCCGCAGTTAGCTGAACCCTGGCGGCTCTTCCACCTCAAAAGCTTCCCAAACCCTGCTCTCGTTACATCCATGTTGTTGCAAATGGCAGTATTTCATCTTTCCTCATGTCAAAATAGTATTCCATTGTGTATATGTACACCACATCTTCTTTATTCAGTCATCTACCGAGCACACTTTGGTTGTTTCCGTGTCTTGGCCACCATCAATAAAGCTGCAATGAACGTCAGAGCACATATATCCCTATGGAAAAAGTTTTCAGATTTTTGGGGTAGACACCCACGACAGAGATTGCTGGGTCAACTTTAAGAAAAAATATCCAAGTGACAGCATTTTAATTTCAAAGACTATAGCCATAATAATCCTGAGTAATCAACAAGTTTGCTTACTCTTAAAAATAATAACGTTTCTTATTAGGGCCTTGCATGGGACGTGATCTCTTGGATATGGCCGAGGAGAACACTGGGTATGAGAGCAAAGGTGGTGATGAACACACAGAGGATACTGGAGTGAAACGAAACCTCACATATGTGCCCAAGAAAGGTATGATATTAATAAGGGTACAATTTGTAGGATTTCTGTTTTCCACAATGGCATCTTTAGCAATATGGAGGTAACATACACTAAATTTAACGAGGTCACAAATAAAGATTTTTGAATGATACTTAGACCCCAAATCCCTGATTTCCTGAGTTAGAGTCTAACACTTATAGAAACAGGTTGGGACAAAGCTATAAGCCAGATTGAATGAAATTTGAACTTCTTCTTAGTTGTTTTGTATTTAATTAAAGTTTAGTGATTGACAATGGTAGTAAAGATACTGAGGTTTAAGGGGGAAATACTGTAATTCATCATCTATATGTCACATTGTGTGTTCACCACCCAGAACCAGTTCTCCTCCATCACCATATATTTGATCCCTTATACCTTCATCTCCCACCCATTTCCCTGCCGACCCTCCCAGAAGGCAAACTATTGTCTGTGTCTATGAGTTTTTGTTTATTTTTTGGTCTCGTTCCTTTGTTACATTTTAGATTTATATCCCACATATACGTGAAATCATATTTTTCTCGACTTTTTCTTTCAGACTTATTTCACTTACCATAATACCGTAGTTCAGGGTCGGCAGACTGCAGCTTGCCACCACATGCGGCTCTTTGGGTGTGTTCCGTCTGAAAAGTTTGACGACCCCTAGAAGAGCCATTCTTGTCCCTCACAACAATTTAAAAGTTATTCAAGAGCTATAAGTATATTTTTACATAATCACCATTATGTGAATCATATCCTTTAAAAGTTTCATAAATGAAACTATGATAGTTTTGTTTTCATTTTCAATTTTGCTTCATAGCCTGCAGCTCGTGGCCGCAGTTTGCTGAACCCTGGCGACTCTTCCATCTCAAAAGCTTCCCAAACCCTGCTCTCGTCTCATACATGTTGTCACAAATGGCAGTATTTCATCTTTTCTAATGGCAGAATAGTATTCCATTGTGCATATATACCACATATTCTTTGTTCAGTCATCTACCGAGCACACTTTGGTTGTTTCCGTGTCTTGGCCACCATCAATAAAGCTGCAATGAACGGCAGAGCACATATATCCTTATGGAAAAAGTTTTCAGATTTTTGGGGTAGATACCCAAGACAGGGATTGCTGGTTCAACTTTAAGAAAAAATATCAAGTGACAGGATTTTAAGTTCAAAGACGATGAGCATAATAATCCTGAGTAATCAACAAGTTTGCTTACTGTTGAAAAAGATAACGTTTTTTATTAGGGCCTTGCATGGGACGTGATCTCTTGGATATGGCCGAGGAGAACACTCAGTATGAGAGCAGCGACGATGACGAATACCCAGAGCATATTGTAGTGAAACAGAAACGCAGATATATACCCAAGAAAGGTATAATAGTCATGAGAGTACAATTTATGGGGTGTCTGTTTTCCACAATAGCATCTTTACCAATATTGTGGTAACATGCACTGATATTAACGGAGCTCACAAATAAAGTTTTTGAATGATGCTAAGACCCCAAATCCATGATTACTGACTTATACTCTAACAGTTATAGAAACAGGTTGGACAAAGCTATAAGCCAGTTTGAGTGAAGTTTGAACTTCTTCTTATTTGTTTTGTTTTAATTAAAGTTTACTGGGGTGACAATGTTAGTAAAGTTACATAGCTGTACGGGGGAAATACTGTAATTCATCATCTATATGTAACATTGTGTGTTCACCACCCAGAATCAGTTCTCCTCCATCACCATATATTTGATCCATTTTACCCTCAACTACCACCCGTTTTCCTGCTTACCCTCACCAGAATCTAAACAATTGTCTGTGTGTATGAGTTTCTGTTTATTTTTTTGTCCCGTTCCTTTGTTACATTTGAGTTTTTTATCCCACATATCAGTGAAATCATACGGTTCTCAACTTTTTCTGTCACACTTATTTCACTTATCATAATACTGTGTTTCAGGGGTCGGCAGACTGCAGCTTGCCAGCATATGAGGCTGTTTGGGTATGTTCCGTCTCAAAAGTTTGCCGATCCCTAGAAGAGCAAATCCTGTCCCTCACAACAATTTAAATGTTATTCGAGAGCCATAAACATATTTTTACATAATCACCATTATGTGAATCATATGCTTTAAAGATTTCATAAATGAAAGTGTGATAGTTTTATTTTCATTTTCAATTTTACTTCAGAGCCTGCGGCTTGTGTCCGCAGTTAGCTGAACCCTGGCGGCTCTTCCATCTCAAAAGCTTCCCAAACCCTGCTCTCGTTACATCCATGTTGTTGCAAATGGCAGTATTTCATCTTTCCTCATGTCAAAATAGTATTCCATTGTGTATATGTACACCACATCTTCTTTATTCAGTCATCTACCGAGCACACTTTGGTTGTTTCCGTGTCTTGGCCACCATCAATAAAGCTGCAATGAACGTCAGAGCACATATATCCCTATGGAAAAAGTTTTCAGATTTTTGGGGTAGACACCCACGACAGAGATTGCTGGGTCAACTTTAAGAAAAAATATCCAAGTGACAGCATTTTAATTTCAAAGACTATAGCCATAATAATCCTGAGTAATCAACAAGTTTGCTTACTCTTAAAAATAATAACGTTTCTTATTAGGGCCTTGCATGGGACGTGATCTCTTGGATATGGCCGAGGAGAACACTGGGTATGAGAGCAAAGGTGGTGATGAACACACAGAGGATACTGGAGTGAAACGAAACCTCACATATGTGCCCAAGAAAGGTATGATATTAATAAGGGTACAATTTGTAGGACTTCTGTTTTCCACAATGGCATCTTTAGCAATATGGAGGTAACATACACTAAATTTAACAAGGTCACAAATAAAGATTTTTGAATGATACTTAGACCCCAAATCCCTGATTTCCTGAGTTAGAGTCTAACACTTATAGAAACAGGTTGGGACAAAGCTATAAGCCAGATTGAATGAAATTTGAACTTCTTCTTAGTTGTTTTGTATTTAATTAAAGTTTAGTGATTGACAATGGTAGTAAAGATACTGAGGTTTAAGGGGGAAATACTGTAATTCATCATCTATATGTCACATTGTGTGTTCACCACCCAGAACCAGTTCTCCTCCATCACCATATATTTGATCCCTTATACCTTCATCTCCCACCCATTTCCCTGCCGACCCTCCCAGAAGGCAAACTATTGTCTGTGTCTATGAGTTTTTGTTTATGTTTTGGTCTCGTTCCTTTGTTACATTTTAGATTTATATCCCACATATACGTGAAATCATATTTTTCTCGACTTTTTCTTTCAGACTTATTTCACTTACCATAATACCGTAGTTCAGGGTCGGCAGACTGCAGCTTGCCACCACATGCGGCTCTTTGGGTGTGTTCCGTCTGAAAAGTTTGACGACCCCTAGAAGAGCCATTCTTGTCCCTCACAACAATTTAAAAGTTATTCAAGAGCTATAAGTATATTTTTACATAATCACCATTATGTGAATCATATCCTTTAAAAATTTCATAAATGAAACTATGATAGTTTTGTTTTCATTTTCAATTTTGCTTCATAGCCTGCAGCTCGTGGCCGCAGTTTGCTGAACCCTGGCGACTCTTCCATCTCAAAAGCTTCCCAAACCCTGCTCTCGTCTCATACATGTTGTCACAAATGGCAGTATTTCATCTTTTCTAATGGCAGAATAGTATTCCATTGTGCATATATACCACATATTCTTTGTTCAGTCATCTACCGAGCACACTTTGGTTGTTTCCGTGTCTTGGCCACCATCAATAAAGCTGCAATGAACGGCAGAGCACATATATCCTTATGGAAAAAGTTTTCAGATTTTTGGGGTAGATACCCAAGACAGGGATTGCTGGTTCAACTTTAAGAAAAAATATCAAGTGACAGGATTTTAAGTTCAAAGACGATGACCATAATAATCCTGAGTAATCAACAAGTTTGCTTACTGTTGAAAAAGATAACGTTTTTTATTAGGGCCTTGCATGGGACGTGATCTCTTGGATATGGCCGAGGAGAACACTCAGTATGAGAGCAAAGACGATGACGAATACCCAGAGCATATTGTAGTGAAACAGAAACGCAGATATATACCCAAGAAAGGTATGATAGTCATGAGAGTACAATTTATGGGGTGTCTGTTTTCCACAATAGCATCTTTACCAATATTGTGGTAACATACACTGATATTAACGGAGCTCACAAATAAAGTTTTTGAATGATGCTAAGACCCCAAATCCATGATTACTGACTTATACTCTAACAGTTATAGAAACAGGTTGGACAAAGCTATAAGCCAGTTTGAGTGAAGTTTGAACTTCTTCTTATTTGTTTTGTTTTAATTAAAGTTTACTGGGGTGACAATGTTAGTAAAGTTACATAGCTGTACGGGGGAAATACTGTAATTCATCATCTATATGTAACATTGTGTGTTCACCACCCAGAATCAGTTCTCCTCCATCACCATATATTTGATCCATTTTACCCTCAACTACCACCCGTTTTCCTGCTTACCCTCACCAGAATCTAAACAATTGTCTGTGTGTATGAGTTTCTGTTTATTTTTTTGTCCCGTTCCTTTGTTACATTTGAGTTTTTTATCCCACATATCAGTGAAATCATACGGTTCTCAACTTTTTCTGTCACACTTATTTCACTTATCATAATACTGTATTTCAGGGGTCGGCAGACTGCAGCTTGCCAGCATATGAGGCTGTTTGTGTATGTTCCGTCTCAAAAGTTTGCCGATCCCTAGAAGAGCAAATCCTGTCCCTCACAACAATTTAAATGTTATTCGAGAGCCATAAACATATTTTTACATAATCACCATATGTGAATCATATGCTTTAAAGATTTCATAAATGAAAGTGTGATAGTTTTATTTTCATTTTCAATTTTACTTCAGAGCCTGCGGCTTGTGTCCGCAGTTAGCTGAACCCTGGCGGCTCTTCCATCTCAAAAGCTTCCCAAACCCTGCTCTCGTTACATCCATGTTGTTGCAAATGGCAGTATTTCATCTTTCCTCATGTCAAAATAGTATTCCATTGTGTATATGTACACCACATCTTCTTTATTCAGTCATCTACCGAGCACACTTTGGTTGTTTCCGTGTCTTGGCCACCATCAATAAAGCTGCAATGAACGTCAGAGCACATATATCCCTATGGAAAAAGTTTTCAGATTTTTGGGGTAGACACCCACGACAGAGATTGCTGGGTCAACTTTAAGAAAAAATATCCAAGTGACAGCATTTTAATTTCAAAGACTATAGCCATAATAATCCTGAGTAATCAACAAGTTTGCTTACTCTTAAAAATAATAACGTTTCTTATTAGGGCCTTGCATGGGACGTGATCTCTTGGATATGGCCGAGGAGAACACTGGGTATGAGAGCAAAGGTGGTGATGAACACACAGAGGATACTGGAGTGAAACGAAACCTCACATATGTGCCCAAGAAAGGTATGATATTAATAAGGGTACAATTTGTAGGATTTCTGTTTTCCACAATGGCATCTTTAGCAATATGGAGGTAACATACACTAAATTTAACGAGGTCACAAATAAAGATTTTTGAATGATACTTAGACCCCAAATCCCTGATTTCCTGAGTTAGAGTCTAACACTTATAGAAACAGGTTGGGACAAAGCTATAAGCCAGATTGAATGAAATTTGAACTTCTTCTTAGTTGTTTTGTATTTAATTAAAGTTTAGTGATTGACAATGGTAGTAAAGATACTGAGGTTTAAGGGGGAAATACTGTAATTCATCATCTATATGTCACATTGTGTGTTCACCACCCAGAACCAGTTCTCCTCCATCACCATATATTTGATCCCTTATACCTTCATCTCCCACCCATTTCCCTGCCGACCCTCCCAGAAGGCAAACTATTGTCTGTGTCTATGAGTTTTTGTTTATTTTTTGGTCTCGTTCCTTTGTTACATTTTAGATTTATATCCCACATATACGTGAAATCATATTTTTCTCGACTTTTTCTTTCAGACTTATTTCACTTACCATAATACCGTAGTTCAGGGTCGGCAGACTGCAGCTTGCCACCACATGCGGCTCTTTGGGTGTGTTCCGTCTGAAAAGTTTGACGACCCCTAGAAGAGCCATTCTTGTCCCTCACAACAATTTAAAAGTTATTCAAGAGCTATAAGTATATTTTTACATAATCACCATTATGTGAATCATATCCTTTAAAAATTTCATAAATGAAACTATGATAGTTTTGTTTTCATTTTCAATTTTGCTTCATAGCCTGCAGCTCGTGGCCGCAGTTTGCTGAACCCTGGCGACTCTTCCATCTCAAAAGCTTCCCAAACCCTGCTCTCGTCTCATACATGTTGTCACAAATGGCAGTATTTCATCTTTTCTAATGGCAGAATAGTATTCCATTGTGCATATATACCACATATTCTTTGTTCAGTCATCTACCGAGCACACTTTGGTTGTTTCCGTGTCTTGGCCACCATCAATAAAGCTGCAATGAACGGCAGAGCACATATATCCTTATGGAAAAAGTTTTCAGATTTTTGGGGTAGATACCCAAGACAGGGATTGCTGGTTCAACTTTAAGAAAAAATATCAAGTGACAGGATTTTAAGTTCAAAGACGATGACCATAATAATCCTGAGTAATCAACAAGTTTGCTTTCTGTTGAAAAAGATAACGTTTTTTATTAGGGCCTTGCATGGGACGTGATCTCTTCGATATGGCCGAGGAGAACACTCAGTATGAGAGCAGCGACCATGACGAATACCCAGAGCATATTGTAGTGAAACAGAAACGCAGCTATATACCCAAGAAAGGTATGATAGTCATGAGAGTACAATTTATGGGGTGTCTGTTTTCCACAATAGCATCTTTACCAATATTGTGGTAACATACACTGATATTAACGGAGCTCACAAATAAAGTTTTTGAATGATGCTAAGACCCCAAATCCATGATTACTGACTTATACTCTAACAGTTATAGAAACAGGTTGGACAAAGCTATAAGCCAGTTTGAGTGAAGTTTGAACTTCTTCTTATTTGTTTTGTTTTAATTAAAGTTTACTGGGGTGACAATGTTAGTAAAGTTACATAGCTGTACGGGGGAAATACTGTAATTCATCATCTATATGTAACATTGTGTGTTCACCACCCAGAATCAGTTCTCCTCCATCACCATATATTTGATCCATTTTACCCTCAACTACCACCCGTTTTCCTGCTTACCCTCACCAGAATCTAAACAATTGTCTGTGTGTATGAGTTTCTGTTTATTTTTTTGTCCCGTTCCTTTGTTACATTTGAGTTTTTTATCCCACATATCAGTGAAATCATACGGTTCTCAACTTTTTCTGTCACACTTATTTCACTTATCATAATACTGTGTTTCAGGGGTCGGCAGACTGCAGCTTGCCAGCATATGAGGCTGTTTGGGTATGTTCCGTCTCAAAAGTTTGCCGATCCCTAGAAGAGCAAATCCTGTCCCTCACAACAATTTAAATGTTATTCGAGAGCCATAAACATATTTTTACATAATCACCATATGTGAATCATATGCTTTAAAGATTTCATAAATGGAAGTGTGATAGTTTTATTTTCATTTTCAATTTTACTTCAGAGCCTGCGGCTTGTGTCCGCAGTTAGCTGAACCCTGGCGGCTCTTCCATCTCAAAAGCTTCCCAAACCCTGCTCTCGTTACATCCATGTTGTTGCAAATGGCAGTATTTCATCTTTCCTCATGTCAAAATAGTATTCCATTGTGTATATGTACACCACATCTTCTTTATTCAGTCATCTACCGAGCACACTTTGGTTGTTTCCGTGTCTTGGCCACCATCAATAAAGCTGCAATGAACGTCAGAGCACATATATCCCTATGGAAAAAGTTTTCAGATTTTTGGGGTAGACACCCACGACAGAGATTGCTGGGTCAACTTTAAGAAAAAATATCCAAGTGACAGCATTTTAATTTCAAAGACTATAGCCATAATAATCCTGAGTAATCAACAAGTTTGCTTACTCTTAAAAATAATAACGTTTCTTATTAGGGCCTTGCATGGGACGTGATCTCTTGGATATGGCCGAGGAGAACACTGGGTATGAGAGCAAAGGTGGTGATGAACACACAGAGGATACTGGAGTGAAACGAAACCTCACATATGTGCCCAAGAAAGGTATGATATTAATAAGGGTACAATTTGTAGGATTTCTGTTTTCCACAATGGCATCTTTAGCAATATGGAGGTAACATACACTAAATTTAACGAGGTCACAAATAAAGATTTTTGAATGATACTTAGACCCCAAATCCCTGATTTCCTGAGTTAGAGTCTAACACTTATAGAAACAGGTTGGGACAAAGCTATAAGCCAGATTGAATGAAATTTGAACTTCTTCTTAGTTGTTTTGTATTTAATTAAAGTTTAGTGATTGACAATGGTAGTAAAGATACTGAGGTTTAAGGGGGAAATACTGTAATTCATCATCTATATGTCACATTGTGTGTTCACCACCCAGAACCAGTTCTCCTCCATCACCATATATTTGATCCCTTATACCTTCATCTCCCACCCATTTCCCTGCCGACCCTCCCAGAAGGCAAACTATTGTCTGTGTCTATGAGTTTTTGTTTATTTTTTGGTCTCGTTCCTTTGTTACATTTTAGATTTATATCCCACATATACGTGAAATCATATTTTTCTCGACTTTTTCTTTCAGACTTATTTCACTTACCATAATACCGTAGTTCAGGGTCGGCAGACTGCAGCTTGCCACCACATGCGGCTCTTTGGGTGTGTTCCGTCTGAAAAGTTTGACGACCCCTAGAAGAGCCATTCTTGTCCCTCACAACAATTTAAAAGTTATTCAAGAGCTATAAGTATATTTTTACATAATCACCATTATGTGAATCATATCCTTTAAAAATTTCATAAATGAAACTATGATAGTTTTGTTTTCATTTTCAATTTTGCTTCATAGCCTGCAGCTCGTGGCCGCAGTTTGCTGAACCCTGGCGACTCTTCCATCTCAAAAGCTTCCCAAACCCTGCTCTCGTCTCATACATGTTGTCACAAATGGCAGTATTTCATCTTTTCTAATGGCAGAATAGTATTCCATTGTGCATATATACCACATATTCTTTGTTCAGTCATCTACCGAGCACACTTTGGTTGTTTCCGTGTCTTGGCCACCATCAATAAAGCTGCAATGAACGGCAGAGCACATATATCCTTATGGAAAAAGTTTTCAGATTTTTGGGGTAGATACCCAAGACAGGGATTGCTGGTTCAACTTTAAGAAAAAATATCAAGTGACAGGATTTTAAGTTCAAAGACGATGACCATAATAATCCTGAGGAATCAACAAGTTTGCTTTCTGTTGAAAAAGATAACGTTTTTTATTAGGGCCTTTCATGGGACGTGATCTCTTCGATATGGCCGAGGAGAACACTCAGTATGAGAGCAGCGACGATGACGAATACCCAGAGCATATTGTAGTGAAACAGAAACGCAGCTATATACCCAAGAAAGGTATGATAGTCATGAGAGTACAATTTATGGGGTGTCTGTTTTCCACAATAGCATCTTTACCAATATTGTGGTAACATACACTGATATTAACGGAGCTCACAAATAAAGTTTTTGAATGATGCTAAGACCCCAAATCCATGATTACTGACTTATACTCTAACAGTTATAGAAACAGGTTGGACAAAGCTATAAGCCAGTTTGAGTGAAGTTTGAACTTCTTCTTATTTGTTTTGTTTTAATTAAAGTTTACTGGGGTGACAATGTTAGTAAAGTTACATAGCTGTACGGGGGAAGTACTGTAATTCATCATCTATATGTAACATTGTGTGTTCACCACCCAGAATCAGTTCTCCTCCATCACCATATATTTGATCCATTTTACCCTCAACTACCACCCGTTTTCCTGCTTACCCTCACCAGAATCTAAACAATTGTCTGTGTGTATGAGTTTCTGTTTATTTTTTTGTCCCGTTCCTTTGTTACATTTGAGTTTTTTATCCCACATATCAGTGAAATCATACGGTTCTCAACTTTTTCTGTCACACTTATTTCACTTATCATAATACTGTATTTCAGGGGTCGGCAGACTGCAGCTTGCCAGCATATGAGGCTGTTTGGGTATGTTCCGTCTCAAAAGTTTGCCGATCCCTAGAAGAGCAAATCCTGTCCCTCACAACAATTTAAATGTTATTCGAGAGCCATAAACATATTTTTACATAATCACCATTATGTGAATCATATGCTTTAAAGATTTCATAAATGAAAGTGTGATAGTTTTATTTTCATTTTCAATTTTACTTCAGAGCCTGCGGCTTGTGTCCGCAGTTAGCTGAACCCTGGCCGCTCTTCCATCTCAAAAGCTTCCCAAACCCTGCTCTCGTTACATCCATGTTTTTGCAAATGGCAGTATTTCATCTTTCCTCATGTCAAAATAGTATTCCATTGTGTATATGTACACCACATCTTCTTTATTCAGTCATCTACCGAGCACACTTTGGTTGTTTCCGTGTCTTGGCCACCATCAATAAAGCTGCAATGAACGTCAGAGCACATATATCCCTATGGAAAAAGTTTTCAGATTTTTGGGGTAGACACCCACGACAGAGATTGCTGGGTCAACTTTAAGAAAAAATATCCAAGTGACAGCATTTTAATTTCAAAGACTATAGCCATAATAATCCTGAGTAATCAACAAGTTTGCTTACTCTTAAAAATAATAACGTTTCTTATTAGGGCCTTGCATGGGACGTGATCTCTTGGATATGGCCGAGGAGAACACTGGGTATGAGAGCAAAGGTGGTGATGAACACACAGAGGATACTGGAGTGAAACGAAACCTCACATATGTGCCCAAGAAAGGTATGATATTAATAAGGGTACAATTTGTAGGATTTCTGTTTTCCACAATGGCATCTTTAGCAATATGGAGGTAACATACACTAAATTTAACGAGGTCACAAATAAAGATTTTTGAATGATACTTAGACCCCAAATCCCTGATTTCCTGAGTTAGAGTCTAACACTTATAGAAACAGGTTGGGACAAAGCTATAAGCCAGATTGAATGAAATTTGAACTTCTTCTTAGTTGTTTTGTATTTAATTAAAGTTTAGTGATTGACAATGGTAGTAAAGATACTGAGGTTTAAGGGGGAAATACTGTAATTCATCATCTATATGTCACATTGTGTGTTCACCACCCAGAACCAGTTCTCCTCCATCACCATATATTTGATCCCTTATACCTTCATCTCCCACCCATTTCCCTGCCGACCCTCCCAGAAGGCAAACTATTGTCTGTGTCTATGAGTTTTTGTTTATTTTTTGGTCTCGTTCCTTTGTTACATTTTAGATTTATATCCCACATATACGTGAAATCATATTTTTCTCGACTTTTTCTTTCAGACTTATTTCACTTACCATAATACCGTAGTTCAGGGTCGGCAGACTGCAGCTTGCCACCACATGCGGCTCTTTGGGTGTGTTCCGTCTGAAAAGTTTGACGACCCCTAGAAGAGCCATTCTTGTCCCTCACAACAATTTAAAAGTTATTCAAGAGCTATAAGTATATTTTTACATAATCACCATTATGTGAATCATATCCTTTAAAAATTTCATAAATGAAACTATGATAGTTTTGTTTTCATTTTCAATTTTGCTTCATAGCCTGCAGCTCGTGGCCGCAGTTTGCTGAACCCTGGCGACTCTTCCATCTCAAAAGCTTCCCAAACCCTGCTCTCGTCTCATACATGTTGTCACAAATGGCAGTATTTCATCTTTTCTAATGGCAGAATAGTATTCCATTGTGCATATATACCACATATTCTTTGTTCAGTCATCTACCGAGCACACTTTGGTTGTTTCCGTGTCTTGGCCACCATCAATAAAGCTGCAATGAACGGCAGAGCACATATATCCTTATGGAAAAAGTTTTCAGATTTTTGGGGTAGATACCCAAGACAGGGATTGCTGGTTCAACTTTAAGAAAAAATATCAAGTGACAGGATTTTAAGTTCAAAGACGATGACCATAATAATCCTGAGGAATCAACAAGTTTGCTTTCTGTTGAAAAAGATAACGTTTTTTATTAGGGCCTTGCATGGGACGTGATCTCTTCGATATGGCCGAGGAGAACACTCAGTATGAGAGCAGCGACGATGACGAATACCCAGAGCATATTGTAGTGAAACAGAAACGCAGCTATATACCCAAGAAAGGTATGATAGTCATGAGAGTACAATTTATGGGGTGTCTGTTTTCCACAATAGCATCTTTACCAATATTGTGGTAACATACACTGATATTAACGGAGCTCACAAATAAAGTTTTTGAATGATGCTAAGACCCCAAATCCATGATTACTGACTTATACTCTAACAGTTATAGAAACAGGTTGGACAAAGCTATAAGCCAGTTTGAGTGAAGTTTGAACTTCTTCTTATTTGTTTTGTTTTAATTAAAGTTTACTGGGGTGACAATGTTAGTAAAGTTACATAGCTGTACGGGGGAAGTACTGTAATTCATCATCTATATGTAACATTGTGTGTTCACCACCCAGAATCAGTTCTCCTCCATCACCATATATTTGATCCATTTTACCCTCAACTACCACCCGTTTTCCTGCTTACCCTCACCAGAATCTAAACAATTGTCTGTGTGTATGAGTTTCTGTTTATTTTTTTGTCCCGTTCCTTTGTTACATTTGAGTTTTTTATCCCACATATCAGTGAAATCATACGGTTCTCAACTTTTTCTGTCACACTTATTTCACTTATCATAATACTGTGTTTCAGGGGTCGGCAGACTGCAGCTTGCCAGCATATGAGGCTGTTTGTGTATGTTCCGTCTCAAAAGTTTGCCGATCCCTAGAAGAGCAAATCCTGTCCCTCACAACAATTTAAATGTTATTCGAGAGCCATAAACATATTTTTACATAATCACCATATGTGAATCATATGCTTTAAAGATTTCATAAATGAAAGTGTGATAGTTTTATTTTCATTTTCAATTTTACTTCAGAGCCTGCGGCTTGTGTCCGCAGTTAGCTGAACCCTGGCGGCTCTTCCATCTCAAAAGCTTCCCAAACCCTGCTCTCGTTACATCCATGTTGTTGCAAATGGCAGTATTTCATCTTTCCTCATGTCAAAATAGTATTCCATTGTGTATATGTACACCACATCTTCTTTATTCAGTCATCTACCGAGCACACTTTGGTTGTTTCCGTGTCTTGGCCACCATCAATAAAGCTGCAATGAACGTCAGAGCACATATATCCCTATGGAAAAAGTTTTCAGATTTTTGGGGTAGACACCCACGACAGAGATTGCTGGGTCAACTTTAAGAAAAAATATCCAAGTGACAGCATTTTAATTTCAAAGACTATAGCCATAATAATCCTGAGTAATCAACAAGTTTGCTTACTCTTAAAAATAATAACGTTTCTTATTAGGGCCTTGCATGGGACGTGATCTCTTGGATATGGCCGAGGAGAACACTGGGTATGAGAGCAAAGGTGGTGATGAACACACAGAGGATACTGGAGTGAAACGAAACCTCACATATGTGCCCAAGAAAGGTATGATATTAATAAGGGTACAATTTGTAGGATTTCTGTTTTCCACAATGGCATCTTTAGCAATATGGAGGTAACATACACTAAATTTAACGAGGTCACAAATAAAGATTTTTGAATGATACTTAGACCCCAAATCCCTGATTTCCTGAGTTAGAGTCTAACACTTATAGAAACAGGTTGGGACAAAGCTATAAGCCAGATTGAATGAAATTTGAACTTCTTCTTAGTTGTTTTGTATTTAATTAAAGTTTAGTGATTGACAATGGTAGTAAAGATACTGAGGTTTAAGGGGGAAATACTGTAATTCATCATCTATATGTCACATTGTGTGTTCACCACCCAGAACCAGTTCTCCTCCATCACCATATATTTGATCCCTTATACCTTCATCTCCCACCCATTTCCCTGCCGACCCTCCCAGAAGGCAAACTATTGTCTGTGTCTATGAGTTTTTGTTTATTTTTTGGTCTCGTTCCTTTGTTACATTTTAGATTTATATCCCACATATACGTGAAATCATATTTTTCTCGACTTTTTCTTTCAGACTTATTTCACTTACCATAATACCGTAGTTCAGGGTCGGCAGACTGCAGCTTGCCACCACATGCGGCTCTTTGGGTGTGTTCCGTCTGAAAAGTTTGACGACCCCTAGAAGAGCCATTCTTGTCCCTCACAACAATTTAAAAGTTATTCAAGAGCTATAAGTATATTTTTACATAATCACCATTATGTGAATCATATCCTTTAAAAGTTTCATAAATGAAACTATGATAGTTTTGTTTTCATTTTCAATTTTGCTTCATAGCCTGCAGCTCGTGGCCGCAGTTTGCTGAACCCTGGCGACTCTTCCATCTCAAAAGCTTCCCAAACCCTGCTCTCGTCTCATACATGTTGTCACAAATGGCAGTATTTCATCTTTTCTAATGGCAGAATAGTATTCCATTGTGCATATATACCACATATTCTTTGTTCAGTCATCTACCGAGCACACTTTGGTTGTTTCCGTGTCTTGGCCACCATCAATAAAGCTGCAATGAACGGCAGAGCACATATATCCTTATGGAAAAAGTTTTCAGATTTTTGGGGTAGATACCCAAGACAGGGATTGCTGGTTCAACTTTAAGAAAAAATATCAAGTGACAGGATTTTAAGTTCAAAGACGATGACCATAATAATCCTGAGGAATCAACAAGTTTGCTTTCTGTTGAAAAAGATAACGTTTTTTATTAGGGCCTTTCATGGGACGTGATCTCTTCGATATGGCCGAGGAGAACACTCAGTATGAGAGCAGCGACGATGACGAATACCCAGAGCATATTGTAGTGAAACAGAAACGCAGCTATATACCCAAGAAAGGTATGATAGTCATGAGAGTACAATTTATGGGGTGTCTGTTTTCCACAATAGCATCTTTACCAATATTGTGGTAACATACACTGATATTAACGGAGCTCACAAATAAAGTTTTTGAATGATGCTAAGACCCCAAATCCATGATTACTGACTTATACTCTAACAGTTATAGAAACAGGTTGGACAAAGCTATAAGCCAGTTTGAGTGAAGTTTGAACTTCTTCTTATTTGTTTTGTTTTAATTAAAGTTTACTGGGGTGACAATGTTAGTAAAGTTACATAGCTGTACGGGGGAAGTACTGTAATTCATCATCTATATGTAACATTGTGTGTTCACCACCCAGAATCAGTTCTCCTCCATCACCATATATTTGATCCATTTTACCCTCAACTACCACCCGTTTTCCTGCTTACCCTCACCAGAATCTAAACAATTGTCTGTGTGTATGAGTTTCTGTTTATTTTTTTGTCCCGTTCCTTTGTTACATTTGAGTTTTTTATCCCACATATCAGTGAAATCATACGGTTCTCAACTTTTTCTGTCACACTTATTTCACTTATCATAATACTGTATTTCAGGGGTCGGCAGACTGCAGCTTGCCAGCATATGAGGCTGTTTGGGTATGTTCCGTCTCAAAAGTTTGCCGATCCCTAGAAGAGCAAATCCTGTCCCTCACAACAATTTAAATGTTATTCGAGAGCCATAAACATATTTTTACATAATCACCATTATGTGAATCATATGCTTTAAAGATTTCATAAATGAAAGTGTGATAGTTTTATTTTCATTTTCAATTTTACTTCAGAGCCTGCGGCTTGTGTCCGCAGTTAGCTGAACCCTGGCCGCTCTTCCATCTCAAAAGCTTCCCAAACCCTGCTCTCGTTACATCCATGTTTTTGCAAATGGCAGTATTTCATCTTTCCTCATGTCAAAATAGTATTCCATTGTGTATATGTACACCACATCTTCTTTATTCAGTCATCTACCGAGCACACTTTGGTTGTTTCCGTGTCTTGGCCACCATCAATAAAGCTGCAATGAACGTCAGAGCACATATATCCCTATGGAAAAAGTTTTCAGATTTTTGGGGTAGACACCCACGACAGAGATTGCTGGGTCAACTTTAAGAAAAAATATCCAAGTGACAGCATTTTAATTTCAAAGACTATAGCCATAATAATCCTGAGTAATCAACAAGTTTGCTTACTCTTAAAAATAATAACGTTTCTTATTAGGGCCTTGCATGGGACGTGATCTCTTGGATATGGCCGAGGAGAACACTGGGTATGAGAGCAAAGGTGGTGATGAACACACAGAGGATACTGGAGTGAAACGAAACCTCACATATGTGCCCAAGAAAGGTATGATATTAATAAGGGTACAATTTGTAGGATTTCTGTTTTCCACAATGGCATCTTTAGCAATATGGAGGTAACATACACTAAATTTAACGAGGTCACAAATACAGATTTTTGAATGATACTTAGACCCCAAATCCCTGATTTCCTGAGTTAGAGTCTAACACTTATAGAAACAGGTTGGGACAAAGCTATAAGCCAGATTGAATGAAATTTGAACTTCTTCTTAGTTGTTTTGTATTTAATTAAAGTTTAGTGATTGACAATGGTAGTAAAGATACTGAGGTTTAAGGGGGAAATACTGTAATTCATCATCTATATGTCACATTGTGTGTTCACCACCCAGAACCAGTTCTCCTCCATCACCATATATTTGATCCCTTATACCTTCATCTCCCACCCATTTCCCTGCCGACCCTCCCAGAAGGCAAACTATTGTCTGTGTCTATGAGTTTTTGTTTATTTTTTGGTCTCGTTCCTTTGTTACATTTTAGATTTATATCCCACATATACGTGAAATCATATTTTTCTCGACTTTTTCTTTCAGACTTATTTCACTTACCATAATACCGTAGTTCAGGGTCGGCAGACTGCAGCTTGCCACCACATGCGGCTCTTTGGGTGTGTTCCGTCTGAAAAGTTTGACGACCCCTAGAAGAGCCATTCTTGTCCCTCACAACAATTTAAAAGTTATTCAAGAGCTATAAGTATATTTTTACATAATCACCATTATGTGAATCATATCCTTTAAAAATTTCATAAATGAAACTATGATAGTTTTGTTTTCATTTTCAATTTTGCTTCATAGCCTGCAGCTCGTGGCCGCAGTTTGCTGAACCCTGGCGACTCTTCCATCTCAAAAGCTTCCCAAACCCTGCTCTCGTCTCATACATGTTGTCACAAATGGCAGTATTTCATCTTTTCTAATGGCAGAATAGTATTCCATTGTGCATATATACCACATATTCTTTGTTCAGTCATCTACCGAGCACACTTTGGTTGTTTCCGTGTCTTGGCCACCATCAATAAAGCTGCAATGAACGGCAGAGCACATATATCCTTATGGAAAAAGTTTTCAGATTTTTGGGGTAGATACCCAAGACAGGGATTGCTGGTTCAACTTTAAGAAAAAATATCAAGTGACAGGATTTTAAGTTCAAAGACGATGACCATAATAATCCTGAGTAATCAACAAGTTTGCTTTCTGTTGAAAAAGATAACGTTTTTTATTAGGGCCTTGCATGGGACGTGATCTCTTCGATATGGCCGAGGAGAACACTCAGTATGAGAGCAGCGACGATGACGAATACCCAGAGCATATTGTAGTGAAACAGAAACGCAGCTATATACCCAAGAAAGGTATGATAGTCATGAGAGTACAATTTATGGGGTGTCTGTTTTCCACAATAGCATCTTTACCAATATTGTGGTAACATACACTGATATTAACGGAGCTCACAAATAAAGTTTTTGAATGATGCTAAGACCCCAAATCCATGATTACTGACTTATACTCTAACAGTTATAGAAACAGGTTGGACAAAGCTATAAGCCAGTTTGAGTGAAGTTTGAACTTCTTCTTATTTGTTTTGTTTTAATTAAAGTTTACTGGGGTGACAATGTTAGTAAAGTTACATAGCTGTACGGGGGAAATACTGTAATTCATCATCTATATGTAACATTGTGTGTTCACCACCCAGAATCAGTTCTCCTCCATCACCATATATTTGATCCATTTTACCCTCAACTACCACCCGTTTTCCTGCTTACCCTCACCAGAATCTAAACAATTGTCTGTGTGTATGAGTTTCTGTTTATTTTTTTGTCCCGTTCCTTTGTTACATTTGAGTTTTTTATCCCACATATCAGTGAAATCATACGGTTCTCAACTTTTTCTGTCACACTTATTTCACTTATCATAATACTGTGTTTCAGGGGTCGGCAGACTGCAGCTTGCCAGCATATGAGGCTGTTTGGGTATGTTCCGTCTCAAAAGTTTGCCGATCCCTAGAAGAGCAAATCCTGTCCCTCACAACAATTTAAATGTTATTCGAGAGCCATAAACATATTTTTACATAATCACCATATGTGAATCATATGCTTTAAAGATTTCATAAATGAAAGTGTGATAGTTTTATTTTCATTTTCAATTTTACTTCAGAGCCTGCGGCTTGTGTCCGCAGTTAGCTGAACCCTGGCGGCTCTTCCATCTCAAAAGCTTCCCAAACCCTGCTCTCGTTACATCCATGTTGTTGCAAATGGCAGTATTTCATCTTTCCTCATGTCAAAATAGTATTCCATTGTGTATATGTACACCACATCTTCTTTATTCAGTCATCTACCGAGCACACTTTGGTTGTTTCCGTGTCTTGGCCACCATCAATAAAGCTGCAATGAACGTCAGAGCACATATATCCCTATGGAAAAAGTTTTCAGATTTTTGGGGTAGACACCCACGACAGAGATTGCTGGGTCAACTTTAAGAAAAAATATCCAAGTGACAGCATTTTAATTTCAAAGACTATAGCCATAATAATCCTGAGTAATCAACAAGTTTGCTTACTCTTAAAAATAATAACGTTTCTTATTAGGGCCTTGCATGGGACGTGATCTCTTGGATATGGCCGAGGAGAACACTGGGTATGAGAGCAAAGGTGGTGATGAACACACAGAGGATACTGGAGTGAAACGAAACCTCACATATGTGCCCAAGAAAGGTATGATATTAATAAGGGTACAATTTGTAGGACTTCTGTTTTCCACAATGGCATCTTTAGCAATATGGAGGTAACATACACTAAATTTAACGAGGTCACAAATAAAGATTTTTGAATGATACTTAGACCCCAAATCCCTGATTTCCTGAGTTAGAGTCTAACACTTATAGAAACAGGTTGGGACAAAGCTATAAGCCAGATTGAATGAAATTTGAACTTCTTCTTAGTTGTTTTGTATTTAATTAAAGTTTAGTGATTGACAATGGTAGTAAAGATACTGAGGTTTAAGGGGGAAATACTGTAATTCATCATCTATATGTCACATTGTGTGTTCACCACCCAGAACCAGTTCTCCTCCATCACCATATATTTGATCCCTTATACCTTCATCTCCCACCCATTTCCCTGCCGACCCTCCCAGAAGGCAAACTATTGTCTGTGTCTATGAGTTTTTGTTTATTTTTTGGTCTCGTTCCTTTGTTACATTTTAGATTTATATCCCACATATACGTGAAATCATATTTTTCTCGACTTTTTCTTTCAGACTTATTTCACTTACCATAATACCGTAGTTCAGGGTCGGCAGACTGCAGCTTGCCACCACATGCGGCTCTTTGGGTGTGTTCCGTCTGAAAAGTTTGACGACCCCTAGAAGAGCCATTCTTGTCCCTCACAACAATTTAAAAGTTATTCAAGAGCTATAAGTATATTTTTACATAATCACCATTATGTGAATCATATCCTTTAAAAATTTCATAAATGAAACTATGATAGTTTTGTTTTCATTTTCAATTTTGCTTCATAGCCTGCAGCTCGTGGCCGCAGTTTGCTGAACCCTGGCGACTCTTCCATCTCAAAAGCTTCCCAAACCCTGCTCTCGTCTCATACATGTTGTCACAAATGGCAGTATTTCATCTTTTCTAATGGCAGAATAGTATTCCATTGTGCATATATACCACATATTCTTTGTTCAGTCATCTACCGAGCACACTTTGGTTGTTTCCGTGTCTTGGCCACCATCAATAAAGCTGCAATGAACGGCAGAGCACATATATCCTTATGGAAAAAGTTTTCAGATTTTTGGGGTAGATACCCAAGACAGGGATTGCTGGTTCAACTTTAAGAAAAAATATCAAGTGACAGGATTTTAAGTTCAAAGACGATGACCATAATAATCCTGAGTAATCAACAAGTTTGCTTTCTGTTGAAAAAGATAACGTTTTTTATTAGGGCCTTGCATGGGACGTGATCTCTTCGATATGGCCGAGGAGAACACTCAGTATGAGAGCAGCGACGATGACGAATACCCAGAGCATATTGTAGTGAAACAGAAACGCAGCTATATACCCAAGAAAGGTATGATAGTCATGAGAGTACAATTTATGGGGTGTCTGTTTTCCACAATAGCATCTTTACCAATATTGTGGTAACATACACTGATATTAACGGAGCTCACAAATAAAGTTTTTGAATGATGCTAAGACCCCAAATCCATGATTACTGACTTATACTCTAACAGTTATAGAAACAGGTTGGACAAAGCTATAAGCCAGTTTGAGTGAAGTTTGAACTTCTTCTTATTTGTTTTGTTTTAATTAAAGTTTACTGGGGTGACAATGTTAGTAAAGTTACATAGCTGTACGGGGGAAATACTGTAATTCATCATCTATATGTAACATTGTGTGTTCACCACCCAGAATCAGTTCTCCTCCATCACCATATATTTGATCCATTTTACCCTCAACTACCACCCGTTTTCCTGCTTACCCTCACCAGAATCTAAACAATTGTCTGTGTGTATGAGTTTCTGTTTATTTTTTTGTCCCGTTCCTTTGTTACATTTGAGTTTTTTATCCCACATATCAGTGAAATCATACGGTTCTCAACTTTTTCTGTCACACTTATTTCACTTATCATAATACTGTGTTTCAGGGGTCGGCAGACTGCAGCTTGCCAGCATATGAGGCTGTTTGGGTATGTTCCGTCTCAAAAGTTTGCCGATCCCTAGAAGAGCAAATCCTGTCCCTCACAACAATTTAAATGTTATTCGAGAGCCATAAACATATTTTTACATAATCACCATATGTGAATCATATGCTTTAAAGATTTCATAAATGAAAGTGTGATAGTTTTATTTTCATTTTCAATTTTACTTCAGAGCCTGCGGCTTGTGTCCGCAGTTAGCTGAACCCTGGCGGCTCTTCCATCTCAAAAGCTTCCCAAACCCTGCTCTCGTTACATCCATGTTGTTGCAAATGGCAGTATTTCATCTTTCCTCATGTCAAAATAGTATTCCATTGTGTATATGTACACCACATCTTCTTTATTCAGTCATCTACCGAGCACACTTTGGTTGTTTCCGTGTCTTGGCCACCATCAATAAAGCTGCAATGAACGTCAGAGCACATATATCCCTATGGAAAAAGTTTTCAGATTTTTGGGGTAGACACCCACGACAGAGATTGCTGGGTCAACTTTAAGAAAAAATATCCAAGTGACAGCATTTTAATTTCAAAGACTATAGCCATAATAATCCTGAGTAATCAACAAGTTTGCTTACTCTTAAAAATAATAACGTTTCTTATTAGGGCCTTGCATGGGACGTGATCTCTTGGATATGGCCGAGGAGAACACTGGGTATGAGAGCAAAGGTGGTGATGAACACACAGAGGATACTGGAGTGAAACGAAACCTCACATATGTGCCCAAGAAAGGTATGATATTAATAAGGGTACAATTTGTAGGACTTCTGTTTTCCACAATGGCATCTTTAGCAATATGGAGGTAACATACACTAAATTTAACGAGGTCACAAATAAAGATTTTTGAATGATACTTAGACCCCAAATCCCTGATTTCCTGAGTTAGAGTCTAACACTTATAGAAACAGGTTGGGACAAAGCTATAAGCCAGATTGAATGAAATTTGAACTTCTTCTTAGTTGTTTTGTATTTAATTAAAGTTTAGTGATTGACAATGGTAGTAAAGATACTGAGGTTTAAGGGGGAAATACTGTAATTCATCATCTATATGTCACATTGTGTGTTCACCACCCAGAACCAGTTCTCCTCCATCACCATATATTTGATCCCTTATACCTTCATCTCCCACCCATTTCCCTGCCGACCCTCCCAGAAGGCAAACTATTGTCTGTGTCTATGAGTTTTTGTTTATTTTTTGGTCTCGTTCCTTTGTTACATTTTAGATTTATATCCCACATATACGTGAAATCATATTTTTCTCGACTTTTTCTTTCAGACTTATTTCACTTACCATAATACCGTAGTTCAGGGTCGGCAGACTGCAGCTTGCCACCACATGCGGCTCTTTGGGTGTGTTCCGTCTGAAAAGTTTGACGACCCCTAGAAGAGCCATTCTTGTCCCTCACAACAATTTAAAAGTTATTCAAGAGCTATAAGTATATTTTTACATAATCACCATTATGTGAATCATATCCTTTAAAAGTTTCATAAATGAAACTATGATAGTTTTGTTTTCATTTTCAATTTTGCTTCATAGCCTGCAGCTCGTGGCCGCAGTTTGCTGAACCCTGGCGACTCTTCCATCTCAAAAGCTTCCCAAACCCTGCTCTCGTCTCATACATGTTGTCACAAATGGCAGTATTTCATCTTTTCTAATGGCAGAATAGTATTCCATTGTGCATATATATACCACATATTCTTTGTTCAATCATCTACCGAGCACACTTTGGTTGTTTCCGGGTCTTGGCCACCATCAATAAAGCTGCAATGAACGTCAGAGCACATATATCCTTATGGAAAAAGTTTTCAGATTTTTGGGGTAGATACCCAAGACAGGGATTGCTGGTTCAACTTTAAGAAAAAATATCAAGTGACAGGATTTTAAGTTCAAAGACGATGACCATAATAATCCTGAGTAATCAACAAGTTTGCTTACTGTTGAAAAAGATAACATTTTTTATTAGGGCCTTGCATGGGACGTGATCTCTTGGATATGGCCGAGGAGAACACTCAGTATGAGAGCAAAGACGATGACGAATACCCAGAGCATATTGTAGTGAAACAGAAACGCAGATATATACCCAAGAAAGGTATGATAGTCATGAGAGTACAATTTATGGGGTGTCTGTTTTCCACAATAGCATCTTTACCAATATTGTGGTAACATGCACTGATATTAACGGAGCTCACAAATAAAGTTTTTGAATGATGCTAAGACCCCAAATCCATGATTACTGACTTATACTCTAACAGTTATAGAAACAGGTTGGACAAAGCTATAAGCCAGTTTGAATGAAGTTTGAACTTCTTCTTATTTGTTTTGTTTTAATTAAAGTTTACTGGGGTGACAATGTTAGTAAAGTTACATAGCTGTACGGGGGAAATACTGTAATTCATCATCTATATGTAACATTGTGTGTTCACCACCCAGAATCAGTTCTCCTCCATCACCATATATTTGATCCATTTTACCCTCAACTACCACCCGTTTTTCTGCTTACCCTCACCAGAATCTAAACAATTGTCTGTGTGTATGAGTTTCTGTTTATTTTTTTGTCCCGTTCCTTTGTTACATTTGAGTTTTTTATCCCACATATCAGTGAAATCATACGGTTCTCAACTTTTTCTGTCACACTTATTTCACTTATCATAATACTGTATTTCAGGGGTCGGCAGACTGCAGCTTGCCAGCATATGAGGCTGTTTGTGTATGTTCCGTCTCCAAAGTTTGCCGATCCCTAGAAGAGCAAATCCTGTCCCTCACAACAATTTAAATGTTATTCGAGAGCCATAAACATATTTTTACATAATCACCATTATGTGAATCATATGCTTTAAAGATTTCATAAATGAAAGTGTGATAGTTTTATTTTCATTTTCAATTTTACTTCAGAGCCTGCGGCTTGTGTCCGCAGTTAGCTGAACCCTGGCGGCTCTTCCATCTCAAAAGCTTCCCAAACCCTGCTCTCGTTACATCCATGTTGTTGCAAATGGCAGTATTTCATCTTTCCTCATGTCAAAATAGTATTCCATTGTGTATATGTACACCACATCTTCTTTATTCAGTCATCTACCGAGCACACTTTGGTTGTTTCCGTGTCTTGGCCACCATCAATAAAGCTGCAATGAACGTCAGAGCACATATATCCCTATGGAAAAAGTTTTCAGATTTTTGGGGTAGACACCCACGACAGAGATTGCTGGGTCAACTTTAAGAAAAAATATCCAAGTGACAGCATTTTAATTTCAAAGACTATAGCCATAATAATCCTGAGTAATCAACAAGTTTGCTTACTCTTAAAAATAATAACGTTTCTTATTAGGGCCTTGCATGGGACGTGATCTCTTGGATATGGCCGAGGAGAACACTGGGTATGAGAGCAAAGGTGGTGATGAACACACAGAGGATACTGGAGTGAAACGAAACCTCACATATGTGCCCAAGAAAGGTATGATATTAATAAGGGTACAATTTGTAGGATTTCTGTTTTCCACAATGGCATCTTTAGCAATATGGAGGTAACATACACTAAATTTAACGAGGTCACAAATAAAGATTTTTGAATGATACTTAGACCCCAAATCCCTGATTTCCTGAGTTAGAGTCTAACACTTATAGAAACAGGTTGGGACAAAGCTATAAGCCAGATTGAATGAAATTTGAACTTCTTCTTAGTTGTTTTGTATTTAATTAAAGTTTAGTGATTGACAATGGTAGTAAAGATACTGAGGTTTAAGGGGGAAATACTGTAATTCATCATCTATATGTCACATTGTGTGTTCACCACCCAGAACCAGTTCTCCTCCATCACCATATATTTGATCCCTTATACCTTCATCTCCCACCCATTTCCCTGCCGACCCTCCCAGAAGGCAAACTATTGTCTGTGTCTATGAGTTTTTGTTTATTTTTTGGTCTCGTTCCTTTGTTACATTTTAGATTTATATCCCACATATACGTGAAATCATATTTTTCTCGACTTTTTCTTTCAGACTTATTTCACTTACCATAATACCGTAGTTCAGGGTCGGCAGACTGCAGCTTGCCACCACATGCGGCTCTTTGGGTGTGTTCCGTCTGAAAAGTTTGACGACCCCTAGAAGAGCCATTCTTGTCCCTCACAACAATTTAAAAGTTATTCAAGAGCTATAAGTATATTTTTACATAATCACCATTATGTGAATCATATCCTTTAAAAGTTTCATAAATGAAACTATGATAGTTTTGTTTTCATTTTCAATTTTGCTTCATAGCCTGCAGCTCGTGGCCGCAGTTTGCTGAACCCTGGCGACTCTTCCATCTCAAAAGCTTCCCAAACCCTGCTCTCGTCTCATACATGTTGTCACAAATGGCAGTATTTCATCTTTTCTAATGGCAGAATAGTATTCCATTGTGCATATATATACCACATATTCTTTGTTCAATCATCTACCGAGCACACTTTGGTTGTTTCCGGGTCTTGGCCACCATCAATAAAGCTGCAATGAACGTCAGAGCACATATATCCTTATGGAAAAAGTTTTCAGATTTTTGGGGTAGATACCCAAGACAGGGATTGCTGGTTCAACTTTAAGAAAAAATATCAAGTGACAGGATTTTAAGTTCAAAGACGATGACCATAACAATCCTGAATAATCAACAAGTTTGCTTACTGTTGAAAAAGATAACGTTTTTTATTAGGGCCTTGCATGGGACGTGATCTCTTGGATATGGCCGAGGAGAACACTCAGTATGAGAGCAAAGACGATGACGAATACCCAGAGCATATTGTAGTGAAACAGAAACGCAGATATATACCCAAGAAAGGTATGATAGTCATGAGAGTACAATTTATGGGGTGTCTGTTTTCCACAATAGCATCTTTACCAATATTGTGGTAACATACACTGATATTAACGGAGCTCACAAATAAAGTTTTTGAATGATGCTAAGACCCCAAATCCATGATTACTGACTTATACTCTAACAGTTATAGAAACAGGTTGGACAAAGCTATAAGCCAGTTTGAATGAAGTTTGAACTTCTTCTTATTTGTTTTGTTTTAATTAAAGTTTACTGGGGTGACAATGTTAGTAAAGTTACATAGCTGTACGGGGGAAATACTGTAATTCATCATCTATATGTAACATTGTGTGTTCACCACCCAGAATCAGTTCTCCTCCATCACCATATATTTGATCCATTTTACCCTCAACTACCACCCGTTTTCCTGCTTACCCTCACCAGAATCTAAACAATTGTCTGTGTGTATGAGTTTCTGTTTATTTTTTTGTCCCGTTCCTTTGTTACATTTGAGTTTTTTATCCCACATATCAGTGAAATCATACGGTTCTCAACTTTTTCTGTCACACTTATTTCACTTATCATAATACTGTATTTCAGGGGTCGGCAGACTGCAGCTTGCCAGCATATGAGGCTGTTTGTGTATGTTCCGTCTCAAAAGTTTGCCGATCCCTAGAAGAGCAAATCCTGTCCCTCACAACAATTTAAATGTTATTCGAGAGCCATAAACATATTTTTACATAATCACCATTATGTGAATCATATGCTTTAAAGATTTCATAAATGAAAGTGTGATAGTTTTATTTTCATTTTCAATTTTACTTCAGAGCCTGCGGCTTGTGTCCGCAGTTAGCTGAACCCTGGCGGCTCTTCCATCTCAAAAGCTTCCCAAACCCTGCTCTCGTTACATCCATGTTGTTGCAAATGGCAGTATTTCATCTTTCCTCATGTCAAAATAGTATTCCATTGTGTATATGTACACCACATCTTCTTTATTCAGTCATCTACCGAGCACACTTTGGTTGTTTCCATGTCTTGGCCACCATCAATAAAGCTGCAATGAACGTCAGAGCACATATATCCCTATGGAAAAAGTTTTCAGATTTTTGGGGTAGACACCCACGACAGAGATTGCTGGGTCAACTTTAAGAAAAAATATCCAAGTGACAGCATTTTAATTTCAAAGACTATAGCCATAATAATCCTGAGTAATCAACAAGTTTGCTTACTCTTAAAAATAATAACATTTCTTATTAGGGCCTTGCATGGGACGTGATCTCTTGGATATGGCCGAGGAGAACACTGGGTATGAGAGCAAAGGTGGTGATGAACACACAGAGGATACTGGAGTGAAACGAAACCTCACATATGTGCCCAAGAAAGGTATGATATTAATAAGGGTACAATTTGTAGGACTTCTGTTTTCCACAATGGCATCTTTAGCAATATGGAGGTAACATACACTAAATTTAACGAGGTCACAAATAAAGATTTTTGAATGATACTTAGACCCCAAATCCCTGATTTCCTGAGTTAGAGTCTAACACTTATAGAAACAGGTTGGGACAAAGCTATAAGCCAGATTGAATGAAATTTGAACTTCTTCTTAGTTGTTTTGTATTTAATTAAAGTTTAGTGATTGACAATGGTAGTAAAGATACTGAGGTTTAAGGGGGAAATACTGTAATTCATCATCTATATGTCACATTGTGTGTTCACCACCCAGAACCAGTTCTCCTCCATCACCATATATTTGATCCCTTATACCTTCATCTCCCACCCATTTCCCTGCCGACCCTCCCAGAAGGCAAACTATTGTCTGTGTCTATGAGTTTTTGTTTATTTTTTGGTCTCGTTCCTTTGTTACATTTTAGATTTATATCCCACATATACGTGAAATCATATTTTTCTCGACTTTTTCTTTCAGACTTATTTCACTTACCATAATACCGTAGTTCAGGGTCGGCAGACTGCAGCTTGCCACCACATGCGGCTCTTTGGGTGTGTTCCGTCTGAAAAGTTTGACGACCCCTAGAAGAGCCATTCTTGTCCCTCACAACAATTTAAAAGTTATTCAAGAGCTATAAGTATATTTTTACATAATCACCATTATGTGAATCATATCCTTTAAAAGTTTCATAAATGAAACTATGATAGTTTTGTTTTCATTTTCAATTTTGCTTCATAGCCTGCAGCTCGTGGCCGCAGTTTGCTGAACCCTGGCGACTCTTCCATCTCAAAAGCTTCCCAAACCCTGCTCTCGTCTCATACATGTTGTCACAAATGGCAGTATTTCATCTTTTCTAATGGCAGAATAGTATTCCATTGTGCATATATATACCACATATTCTTTGTTCAATCATCTACCGAGCACACTTTGGTTGTTTCCGGGTCTTGGCCACCATCAGTAAAGCTGCAATGAACGTCAGAGCACATATATCCTTATGGAAAAAGTTTTCAGATTTTTGGGGTAGATACCCAAGACAGGGATTGCTGGTTCAACTTTAAGAAAAAATATCAAGTGACAGGATTTTAAGTTCAAAGACGATGACCATAATAATCCTGAGTAATCAACAAGTTTGCTTACTGTTGAAAAAGATAACGTTTTTTATTAGGGCCTTGCATGGGACGTGATCTCTTGGATATGGCCGAGGAGAACACTCAGTATGAGAGCAAAGACGATGACGAATACCCAGAGCATATTGTAGTGAAACAGAAACGCAGATATATACCCAAGAAAGGTATGATAGTCATGAGAGTACAATTTATGGGGTGTCTGTTTTCCACAATAGCATCTTTACCAATATTGTGGTAACATGCACTGATATTAACGGAGCTCACAAATAAAGTTTTTGAATGATGCTAAGACCCCAAATCCATGATTACTGACTTATACTCTAACAGTTATAGAAACAGGTTGGACAAAGCTATAAGCCAGTTTGAATGAAGTTTGAACTTCTTCTTATTTGTTTTGTTTTAATTAAAGTTTACTGGGGTGACAATGTTAGTAAAGTTACATAGCTGTACGGGGGAAATACTGTAATTCATCATCTATATGTAACATTGTGTGTTCACCACCCAGAATCAGTTCTCCTCCATCACCATATATTTGATCCATTTTACCCTCAACTACCACCCGTTTTTCTGCTTACCCTCACCAGAATCTAAACAATTGTCTGTGTGTATGAGTTTCTGTTTATTTTTTTGTCCCGTTCCTTTGTTACATTTGAGTTTTTTATCCCACATATCAGTGAAATCATACGGTTCTCAACTTTTTCTGTCACACTTATTTCACTTATCATAATACTGTATTTCAGGGGTCGGCAGACTGCAGCTTGCCAGCATATGAGGCTGTTTGTGTATGTTCCGTCTCCAAAGTTTGCCGATCCCTAGAAGAGCAAATCCTGTCCCTCACAACAATTTAAATGTTATTCGAGAGCCATAAACATATTTTTACATAATCACCATTATGTGAATCATATGCTTTAAAGATTTCATAAATGAAAGTGTGATAGTTTTATTTTCATTTTCAATTTTACTTCAGAGCCTGCGGCTTGTGTCCGCAGTTAGCTGAACCCTGGCGGCTCTTCCATCTCAAAAGCTTCCCAAACCCTGCTCTCGTTACATCCATGTTGTTGCAAATGGCAGTATTTCATCTTTCCTCATGTCAAAATAGTATTCCATTGTGTATATGTACACCACATCTTCTTTATTCAGTCATCTACCGAGCACACTTTGGTTGTTTCCGTGTCTTGGCCACCATCAATAAAGCTGCAATGAACGTCAGAGCACATATATCCCTATGGAAAAAGTTTTCAGATTTTTGGGGTAGACACCCACGACAGAGATTGCTGGGTCAACTTTAAGAAAAAATATCCAAGTGACAGCATTTTAATTTCAAAGACTATAGCCATAATAATCCTGAGTAATCAACAAGTTTGCTTACTCTTAAAAATAATAACGTTTCTTATTAGGGCCTTGCATGGGACGTGATCTCTTGGATATGGCCGAGGAGAACACTGGGTATGAGAGCAAAGGTGGTGATGAACACACAGAGGATACTGGAGTGAAACGAAACCTCACATATGTGCCCAAGAAAGGTATGATATTAATAAGGGTACAATTTGTAGGATTTCTGTTTTCCACAATGGCATCTTTAGCAATATGGAGGTAACATACACTAAATTTAACGAGGTCACAAATAAAGATTTTTGAATGATACTTAGACCCCAAATCCCTGATTTCCTGAGTTAGAGTCTAACACTTATAGAAACAGGTTGGGACAAAGCTATAAGCCAGATTGAATGAAATTTGAACTTCTTCTTAGTTGTTTTGTATTTAATTAAAGTTTAGTGATTGACAATGGTAGTAAAGATACTGAGGTTTAAGGGGGAAATACTGTAATTCATCATCTATATGTCACATTGTGTGTTCACCACCCAGAACCAGTTCTCCTCCATCACCATATATTTGATCCCTTATACCTTCATCTCCCACCCATTTCCCTGCCGACCCTCCCAGAAGGCAAACTATTGTCTGTGTCTATGAGTTTTTGTTTATTTTTTGGTCTCGTTCCTTTGTTACATTTTAGATTTATATCCCACATATACGTGAAATCATATTTTTCTCGACTTTTTCTTTCAGACTTATTTCACTTACCATAATACCGTAGTTCAGGGTCGGCAGACTGCAGCTTGCCACCACATGCGGCTCTTTGGGTGTGTTCCGTCTGAAAAGTTTGACGACCCCTAGAAGAGCCATTCTTGTCCCTCACAACAATTTAAAAGTTATTCAAGAGCTATAAGTATATTTTTACATAATCACCATTATGTGAATCATATCCTTTAAAAGTTTCATAAATGAAACTATGATAGTTTTGTTTTCATTTTCAATTTTGCTTCATAGCCTGCAGCTCGTGGCCGCAGTTTGCTGAACCCTGGCGACTCTTCCATCTCAAAAGCTTCCCAAACCCTGCTCTCGTCTCATACATGTTGTCACAAATGGCAGTATTTCATCTTTTCTAATGGCAGAATAGTATTCCATTGTGCATATATATACCACATATTCTTTGTTCAATCATCTACCGAGCACACTTTGGTTGTTTCCGGGTCTTGGCCACCATCAATAAAGCTGCAATGAACGTCAGAGCACATATATCCTTATGGAAAAAGTTTTCAGATTTTTGGGGTAGATACCCAAGACAGGGATTGCTGGTTCAACTTTAAGAAAAAATATCAAGTGACAGGATTTTAAGTTCAAAGACGATGACCATAACAATCCTGAATAATCAACAAGTTTGCTTACTGTTGAAAAAGATAACGTTTTTTATTAGGGCCTTGCATGGGACGTGATCTCTTGGATATGGCCGAGGAGAACACTCAGTATGAGAGCAAAGACGATGACGAATACCCAGAGCATATTGTAGTGAAACAGAAACGCAGATATATACCCAAGAAAGGTATGATAGTCATGAGAGTACAATTTATGGGGTGTCTGTTTTCCACAATAGCATCTTTACCAATATTGTGGTAACATACACTGATATTAACGGAGCTCACAAATAAAGTTTTTGAATGATGCTAAGACCCCAAATCCATGATTACTGACTTATACTCTAACAGTTATAGAAACAGGTTGGACAAAGCTATAAGCCAGTTTGAATGAAGTTTGAACTTCTTCTTATTTGTTTTGTTTTAATTAAAGTTTACTGGGGTGACAATGTTAGTAAAGTTACATAGCTGTACGGGGGAAATACTGTAATTCATCATCTATATGTAACATTGTGTGTTCACCACCCAGAATCAGTTCTCCTCCATCACCATATATTTGATCCATTTTACCCTCAACTACCACCCGTTTTCCTGCTTACCCTCACCAGAATCTAAACAATTGTCTGTGTGTATGAGTTTCTGTTTATTTTTTTGTCCCGTTCCTTTGTTACATTTGAGTTTTTTATCCCACATATCAGTGAAATCATACGGTTCTCAACTTTTTCTGTCACACTTATTTCACTTATCATAATACTGTATTTCAGGGGTCGGCAGACTGCAGCTTGCCAGCATATGAGGCTGTTTGTGTATGTTCCGTCTCAAAAGTTTGCCGATCCCTAGAAGAGCAAATCCTGTCCCTCACAACAATTTAAATGTTATTCGAGAGCCATAAACATATTTTTACATAATCACCATTATGTGAATCATATGCTTTAAAGATTTCATAAATGAAAGTGTGATAGTTTTATTTTCATTTTCAATTTTACTTCAGAGCCTGCGGCTTGTGTCCGCAGTTAGCTGAACCCTGGCGGCTCTTCCATCTCAAAAGCTTCCCAAACCCTGCTCTCGTTACATCCATGTTGTTGCAAATGGCAGTATTTCATCTTTCCTCATGTCAAAATAGTATTCCATTGTGTATATGTACACCACATCTTCTTTATTCAGTCATCTACCGAGCACACTTTGGTTGTTTCCATGTCTTGGCCACCATCAATAAAGCTGCAATGAACGTCAGAGCACATATATCCCTATGGAAAAAGTTTTCAGATTTTTGGGGTAGACACCCACGACAGAGATTGCTGGGTCAACTTTAAGAAAAAATATCCAAGTGACAGCATTTTAATTTCAAAGACTATAGCCATAATAATCCTGAGTAATCAACAAGTTTGCTTACTCTTAAAAATAATAACATTTCTTATTAGGGCCTTGCATGGGACGTGATCTCTTGGATATGGCCGAGGAGAACACTGGGTATGAGAGCAAAGGTGGTGATGAACACACAGAGGATACTGGAGTGAAACGAAACCTCACATATGTGCCCAAGAAAGGTATGATATTAATAAGGGTACAATTTGTAGGACTTCTGTTTTCCACAATGGCATCTTTAGCAATATGGAGGTAACATACACTAAATTTAACGAGGTCACAAATAAAGATTTTTGAATGATACTTAGACCCCAAATCCCTGATTTCCTGAGTTAGAGTCTAACACTTATAGAAACAGGTTGGGACAAAGCTATAAGCCAGATTGAATGAAATTTGAACTTCTTCTTAGTTGTTTTGTATTTAATTAAAGTTTAGTGATTGACAATGGTAGTAAAGATACTGAGGTTTAAGGGGGAAATACTGTAATTCATCATCTATATGTCACATTGTGTGTTCACCACCCAGAACCAGTTCTCCTCCATCACCATATATTTGATCCCTTATACCTTCATCTCCCACCCATTTCCCTGCCGACCCTCCCAGAAGGCAAACTATTGTCTGTGTCTATGAGTTTTTGTTTATTTTTTGGTCTCGTTCCTTTGTTACATTTTAGATTTATATCCCACATATACGTGAAATCATATTTTTCTCGACTTTTTCTTTCAGACTTATTTCACTTACCATAATACCGTAGTTCAGGGTCGGCAGACTGCAGCTTGCCACCACATGCGGCTCTTTGGGTGTGTTCCGTCTGAAAAGTTTGACGACCCCTAGAAGAGCCATTCTTGTCCCTCACAACAATTTAAAAGTTATTCAAGAGCTATAAGTATATTTTTACATAATCACCATTATGTGAATCATATCCTTTAAAAGTTTCATAAATGAAACTATGATAGTTTTGTTTTCATTTTCAATTTTGCTTCATAGCCTGCAGCTCGTGGCCGCAGTTTGCTGAACCCTGGCGACTCTTCCATCTCAAAAGCTTCCCAAACCCTGCTCTCGTCTCATACATGTTGTCACAAATGGCAGTATTTCATCTTTTCTAATGGCAGAATAGTATTCCATTGTGCATATATATACCACATATTCTTTGTTCAATCATCTACCGAGCACACTTTGGTTGTTTCCGGGTCTTGGCCACCATCAATAAAGCTGCAATGAACGTCAGAGCACATATATCCTTATGGAAAAAGTTTTCAGATTTTTGGGGTAGATACCCAAGACAGGGATTGCTGGTTCAACTTTAAGAAAAAATATCAAGTGACAGGATTTTAAGTTCAAAGACGATGACCATAACAATCCTGAGTAATCAACAAGTTTGCTTACTGTTGAAAAAGATAACGTTTTTTATTAGGGCCTTGCATGGGACGTGATCTCTTGGATATGGCCGAGGAGAACACTCAGTATGAGAGCAAAGACGATGACGAATACCCAGAGCATATTGTAGTGAAACAGAAACACAGATATATACCCAAGAAAGGTATGATAGTCATGAGAGTACAATTTATGGGGTGTCTGTTTTCCACAATAGCATCTTTACCAATATTGTGGTAACATACACTGATATTAACGGAGCTCACAAATAAAGTTTTTGAATGATGCTAAGACCCCAAATCCATGATTACTGACTTATACTCTAACAGTTATAGAAACAGGTTGGACAAAGCTATAAGCCAGTTTGAATGAAGTTTGAACTTCTTCTTATTTGTTTTGTTTTAATTAAAGTTTACTGGGGTGACAATGTTAGTAAAGTTACATAGCTGTACGGGGGAAATACTGTAATTCATCATCTATATGTAACATTGTGTGTTCACCACCCAGAATCAGTTCTCCTCCATCACCATATATTTGATCCATTTTACCCTCAACTACCACCCGTTTTCCTGCTTACCCTCACCAGAATCTAAACAATTGTCTGTGTGTATGAGTTTCTGTTTATTTTTTTGTCCCGTTCCTTTGTTACATTTGAGTTTTTTATCCCACATATCAGTGAAATCATACGGTTCTCAACTTTTTCTGTCACACTTATTTCACTTATCATAATACTGTATTTCAGGGGTCGGCAGACTGCAGCTTGCCAGCATATGAGGCTGTTTGTGTATGTTCCGTCTCAAAAGTTTGCCGATCCCTAGAAGAGCAAATCCTGTCCCTCACAACAATTTAAATGTTATTCGAGAGCCATAAACATATTTTTACATAATCACCATTATGTGAATCATATGCTTTAAAGATTTCATAAATGAAAGTGTGATAGTTTTATTTTCATTTTCAATTTTACTTCAGAGCCTGCGGCTTGTGTCCGCAGTTAGCTGAACCCTGGCGGCTCTTCCATCTCAAAAGCTTCCCAAACCCTGCTCTCGTTACATCCATGTTGTTGCAAATGGCAGTATTTCATCTTTCCTCATGTCAAAATAGTATTCCATTGTGTATATGTACACCACATCTTCTTTATTCAGTCATCTACCGAGCACACTTTGGTTGTTTCCGTGTCTTGGCCACCATCAATAAAGCTGCAATGAACGTCAGAGCACATATATCCCTATGGAAAAAGTTTTCAGATTTTTGGGGTAGACACCCACGACAGAGATTGCTGGGTCAACTTTAAGAAAAAATATCCAAGTGACAGCATTTTAATTTCAAAGACTATAGCCATAATAATCCTGAGTAATCAACAAGTTTGCTTACTCTTAAAAATAATAACGTTTCTTATTAGGGCCTTGCATGGGACGTGATCTCTTGGATATGGCCGAGGAGAACACTGGGTATGAGAGCAAAGGTGGTGATGAACACACAGAGGATACTGGAGTGAAACGAAACCTCACATATGTGCCCAAGAAAGGTATGATATTAATAAGGGTACAATTTGTAGGATTTCTGTTTTCCACAATGGCATCTTTAGCAATATGGAGGTAACATACACTAAATTTAACGAGGTCACAAATAAAGATTTTTGAATGATACTTAGACCCCAAATCCCTGATTTCCTGAGTTAGAGTCTAACACTTATAGAAACAGGTTGGGACAAAGCTATAAGCCAGATTGAATGAAATTTGAACTTCTTCTTAGTTGTTTTGTATTTAATTAAAGTTTAGTGATTGACAATGGTAGTAAAGATACTGAGGTTTAAGGGGGAAATACTGTAATTCATCATCTATATGTCACATTGTGTGTTCACCACCCAGAACCAGTTCTCCTCCATCACCATATATTTGATCCCTTATACCTTCATCTCCCACCCATTTCCCTGCCGACCCTCCCAGAAGGCAAACTATTGTCTGTGTCTATGAGTTTTTGTTTATTTTTTGGTCTCGTTCCTTTGTTACATTTTAGATTTATATCCCACATATACGTGAAATCATATTTTTCTCGACTTTTTCTTTCAGACTTATTTCACTTACCATAATACCGTAGTTCAGGGTCGGCAGACTGCAGCTTGCCACCACATGCGGCTCTTTGGGTGTGTTCCGTCTGAAAAGTTTGACGACCCCTAGAAGAGCCATTCTTGTCCCTCACAACAATTTAAAAGTTATTCAAGAGCTATAAGTATATTTTTACATAATCACCATTATGTGAATCATATCCTTTAAAAGTTTCATAAATGAAACTATGATAGTTTTGTTTTCATTTTCAATTTTGCTTCATAGCCTGCAGCTCGTGGCCGCAGTTTGCTGAACCCTGGCGACTCTTCCATCTCAAAAGCTTCCCAAACCCTGCTCTCGTCTCATACATGTTGTCACAAATGGCAGTATTTCATCTTTTCTAATGGCAGAATAGTATTCCATTGTGCATATATATACCACATATTCTTTGTTCAATCATCTACCGAGCACACTTTGGTTGTTTCCGGGTCTTGGCCACCATCAATAAAGCTGCAATGAACGTCAGAGCACATATATCCTTATGGAAAAAGTTTTCAGATTTTTGGGGTAGATACCCAAGACAGGGATTGCTGGTTCAACTTTAAGAAAAAATATCAAGTGACAGGATTTTAAGTTCAAAGACGATGACCATAACAATCCTGAGTAATCAACAAGTTTGCTTACTGTTGAAAAAGATAACGTTTTTTATTAGGGCCTTGCATGGGACGTGATCTCTTGGATATGGCCGAGGAGAACACTCAGTATGAGAGCAAAGACGATGACGAATACCCAGAGCATATTGTAGTGAAACAGAAACGCAGATATATACCCAAGAAAGGTATGATAGTCATGAGAGTACAATTTATGGGGTGTCTGTTTTCCACAATAGCATCTTTACCAATATTGTGGTAACATGCACTGATGTTAACGGAGCTCACAAATAAAGTTTTTGAATGATGCTAAGACCCCAAATCCATGATTACTGACTTATACTCTAACAGTTATAGAAACAGGTTGGACAAAGCTATAAGCCAGTTTGAATGAAGTTTGAACTTCTTCTTATTTGTTTTGTTTTAATTAAAGTTTACTGGGGTGACAATGTTAGTAAAGTTACATAGCTGTACGGGGGAAGTACTGTAATTCATCATCTATATGTAACATTGTGTGTTCACCACCCAGAATCAGTTCTCCTCCATCACCATATATTTGATCCATTTTACCCTCAACTACCACCCGTTTTCCTGCTTACCCTCACCAGAATCTAAACAATTGTCTGTGTGTATGAGTTTCTGTTTATTTTTTTGTCCCGTTCCTTTGTTACATTTGAGTTTTTTATCCCACATATCAGTGAAATCATACGGTTCTCAACTTTTTCTGTCACACTTATTTCACTTATCATAATACTGTATTTCAGGGGTCGGCAGACTGCAGCTTGCCAGCATATGAGGCTGTTTGTGTATGTTCCGTCTCAAAAGTTTGCCGATCCGTAGAAGAGCAAATCCTGTCCCTCACAACAATTTAAATGTTATTCGAGAGCCATAAACATATTTTTACATAATCACCATTATGTGAATCATATGCTTTAAAGATTTCATAAATGAAAGTGTGATAGTTTTATTTTCATTTTCAATTTTACTTCAGAGCCTGCGGCTTGTGTCCGCAGTTAGCTGAACCCTGGCGGCTCTTCCATCTCAAAAGCTTCCCAAACCCTGCTCTCGTTACATCCATGTTGTTGCAAATGGCAGTATTTCATCTTTCCTCATGTCAAAATAGTATTCCATTGTGTATATGTACACCACATCTTCTTTATTCAGTCATCTACCGAGCACACTTTGGTTGTTTCCGTGTCTTGGCCACCATCAATAAAGCTGCAATGAACGTCAGAGCACATATATCCCTATGGAAAAAGTTTTCAGATTTTTGGGGTAGACACCCACGACAGAGATTTCTGGGTCAACTTTAAGAAAAAATATCCAAGTGACAGCATTTTAATTTCAAAGACTATAGCCATAATAATCCTGAGTAATCAACAAGTTTGCTTACTCTTAAAAATAATAACGTTTCTTATTAGGGCCTTGCATGGGACGTGATCTCTTGGATATGGCCGAGGAGAACACTGGGTATGAGAGCAAAGGTGGTGATGAACACACAGAGGATACTGGAGTGAAACGAAACCTCACATATGTGCCCAAGAAAGGTATGATATTAATAAGGGTACAATTTGTAGGACTTCTGTTTTCCACAATGGCATCTTTAGCAATATGGAGGTAACATACACTAAATTTAACGAGGTCACAAATAAAGATTTTTGAATGATACTTAGACCCCAAATCCCTGATTTCCTGAGTTAGAGTCTAACACTTATAGAAACAGGTTGGGACAAAGCTATAAGCCAGATTGAATGAAATTTGAACTTCTTCTTAGTTGTTTTGTATTTAATTAAAGTTTAGTGATTGACAATGGTAGTAAAGATACTGAGGTTTAAGGGGGAAATACTGTAATTCATCATCTATATGTCACATTGTGTGTTCACCACCCAGAACCAGTTCTCCTCCATCACCATATATTTGATCCCTTATACCTTCATCTCCCACCCATTTCCCTGCCGACCCTCCCAGAAGGCAAACTATTGTCTGTGTCTATGAGTTTTTGTTTATTTTTTGGTCTCGTTCCTTTGTTACATTTTAGATTTATATCCCACATATACGTGAAATCATATTTTTCTCGACTTTTTCTTTCAGACTTATTTCACTTACCATAATACCGTAGTTCAGGGTCGGCAGACTGCAGCTTGCCACCACATGCGGCTCTTTGGGTGTGTTCCGTCTGAAAAGTTTGACGACCCCTAGAAGAGCCATTCTTGTCCCTCACAACAATTTAAAAGTTATTCAAGAGCTATAAGTATATTTTTACATAATCACCATTATGTGAATCATATCCTTTAAAAATTTCATAAATGAAACTATGATAGTTTTGTTTTCATTTTCAATTTTGCTTCATAGCCTGCAGCTCGTGGCCGCAGTTTGCTGAACCCTGGCGACTCTTCCATCTCAAAAGCTTCCCAAACCCTGCTCTCGTCTCATACATGTTGTCACAAATGGCAGTATTTCATCTTTTCTAATGGCAGAATAGTATTCCATTGTGCATATATATACCACATATTCTTTGTTCAATCATCTACCGAGCACACTTTGGTTGTTTCCGGGTCTTGGCCACCATCAATAAAGCTGCAATGAACGTCAGAGCACATATATCCTTATGGAAAAAGTTTTCAGATTTTTGGGGTAGATACCCAAGACAGGGATTGCTGGTTCAACTTTAAGAAAAAATATCAAGTGACAGGATTTTAAGTTCAAAGACGATGACCATAATAATCCTGAGTAATCAACAAGTTTGCTTACTGTTGAAAAAGATAACGTTTTTTATTAGGGCCTTGCATGGGACGTGATCTCTTGGATATGGCCGAGGAGAACACTCAGTATGAGAGCAAAGACGATGACGAATACCCAGAGCATATTGTAGTGAAACAGAAACGCAGATATATACCCAAGAAAGGTATGATAGTCATGAGAGTACAATTTATGGGGTGTCTGTTTTCCACAATAGCATCTTTACCAATATTGTGGTAACATGCACTGATATTAACGGAGCTCACAAATAAAGTTTTTGAATGATGCTAAGACCCCAAATCCATGATTACTGACTTATACTCTAACAGTTATAGAAACAGGTTGGACAAAGCTATAAGCCAGTTTGAATGAAGTTTGAACTTCTTCTTATTTGTTTTGTTTTAATTAAAGTTTACTGGGGTGACAATGTTAGTAAAGTTACATAGCTGTATGGGGGAAATACTGTAATTCATCATCTATATGTAACATTGTGTGTTCACCACCCAGAATCAGTTCTCCTCCATCACCATATATTTGATCCATTTTACCCTCAACTACCACCCGTTTTCCTGCTTACCCTCACCAGAATCTAAACAATTGTCTGTGTGTATGAGTTTCTGTTTATTTTTTTGTCCCGTTCCTTTGTTACATTTGAGTTTTTTATCCCACATATCAGTGAAATCATACGGTTCTCAACTTTTTCTGTCACACTTATTTCACTTATCATAATACTGTATTTCAGGGTTCGGCAGACTGCAGCTTGCCAGCATATGAGGCTGTTTGTGTATGTTCCGTCTCAAAAGTTTGCCGATCCCTAGAAGAGCAAATCCTGTCCCTCACAACAATTTAAATGTTATTCGAGAGCCATAAACATATTTTTACATAATCACCATATGTGAATCATATGCTTTAAAGATTTCATAAATGAAAGTGTGATAGTTTTATTTTCATTTTCAATTTTACTTCAGAGCCTGCGGCTTGTGTCCGCAGTTAGCTGAACCCTGGCGGCTCTTCCATCTCAAAAGCTTCCCAAACCCTGCTCTCGTTACATCCATGTTGTTGCAAATGGCAGTATTTCATCTTTCCTCATGTCAAAATAGTATTCCATTGTGTATATGTACACCACATCTTCTTTATTCAATCATCTACCGAGCACACTTTGGTTGTTTCCGTGTCTTGGCCACCATCAATAAAGCTGCAATGAACGTCAGAGCACATATATCCCTATGGAAAAAGTTTTCAGATTTTTGGGGTAGACACCCACGACAGAGATTGCTGGGTCAACTTGAAGAAAAAATATCCAAGTGACAGCATTTTAATTTCAAAGACTATAGCCATAATAATCCTGAGTAATCAACAAGTTTGCTTACTCTTAAAAATAATAACGTTTTTTATTAGGGCCTTGCATGGGACGTGATCTCTTGGATATGGCCGAGGAGAACACTGGGTATGAGAGCAAAGGTGGTGATGAACACACAGAGGATACTGGAGTGAAACGAAACCTCACATATGTGCCCAAGAAAGGTATGATATTAATAAGGGTACAATTTGTAGGATTTCTGTTTTCCACAATGGCATCTTTAGCAATATGGAGGTAACATACACTAAATTTAACGAGGTCACAAATAAAGATTTTTGAATGATTCTTAGACCCCAAATCCCTGATTTCCTGAGTTAGAGTCTAACACTTATAGAAACAGGTTGGGACAAAGCTATAAGCCAGATTGAATGAAATTTGAACTTCTTCTTAGTTGTTTTGTATTTAATTAAAGTT
Organism: Hipposideros larvatus; assembly: GCA_031876335.1. Lineage (NCBI taxonomy): Eukaryota > Metazoa > Chordata > Mammalia > Chiroptera > Hipposideridae > Hipposideros > Hipposideros larvatus. The sequence continues at coordinate 106,645,287 of CM063105.1, read as the reverse complement.
TAGTGATTGACAATGGTAGTAAAGATACTGAGGTTTAAGGGGGAAATACTGTAATACATCATCTATAGGTCACATTGTGTGTTCACCACCCAGAACCAGTTCTCCTCCATCACCATATATTTGATCCCTTATACCTTCATCTCCCACCCATTTCCCTGCCTACCCTCCCAGAAGGCAAACTATTGTCTGTGTCTATGAGTTTTTGTTTATTTTTTGGTCTCGTTCCTTTGTTACATTTTAGTTTTGTATCCCACATATCAATGAAATCATATGGTTCTCCACTTATTCTGTCAGATTTATTTCACTTAACATAATACCGTAATTCAGCAGTCGGCAGACTGCAGCTTGCCAGCACATGTGACTCTTTGGGTATGTTCTGTCTCAAAAGTTTGCCGATCCCAAGAAGAGCCAATCCTGTCCCTCACAACAATTTAAAAGTTATTCGAGAGCCATAAATATATTTTTCCATAATCACCATTATGTGAATCATATCCTTTAAAAATTTCATAAATGAAACTATGACAGTTTTGTTTTCATTTTCAATTTTGCTTCATAGCCTGCGGCTCGTGGCCGCAGTTTGCTGACCCCTGGCGACTCTTCCATTTCAAAAGCTTCCCAAACCCTGCTCTCTTCTCATACTTGTTGTCACAAATGGCAGTATTCCATCTTTTCTAATGGCACAATAGTATTCCATTGGGTATATATACCACATATTCTTTGTTCAATCATCTACTGAGCACATTTTGGTTGTTTCCGTGTCTTGGCCACCATCAATAAAGCTGCAATGAACGACAGAGCACATATATCCTTATGGAAAAAGTTTTCAGATTTTGGGGTAGATACCCAAGACAGTGATTGCTGGGTCAACTTTCGGAAAAAATATCAAGCGACAGGATTTTAAGTTCAAAGACTATGACCATAATAATCCTGAGTAATCAATAAGTATGCTTACTGTTGTAAAAGATATCATTTTTTATTAGGTCCTTGCATGGGACGTGATCTCTTGGATATGGCCAAGGAGAACACTCGGTATGAGAGCAAAGTTGGTGATGAACACACAGAGCATATTGTAGTGAAACAGAAACACAGATATATACTCAAGAAAGGTATGATATTCATGAGAGTTCCATTTATGTGGTGTCTATTTTCCACATTACATCTTTAACAATATTGCGGTAACATACACTAATATTAACGGCGCTTACAAATAAAGATTTTTGAATGATACTTAGACCCCCAAATACATGATTACCTGACTTATAGTCTAACAGTTATAGAAACAGGTTGGGACAAAGCTATAAGCCAAATTGAATGAAATGTGAACTTCTTCTTAGTTTCTTGTTTTTAATTAAAGTTTACTGGGGTGACAATGTTAGTAAAATTACATAGGTTTAAGGGGGAAATACTCTAATACATAATCTATATGTCACATTTTGTGTTCCCCACCCAGAATCAGTTATCCTTCCATCACTATATATTTGATCCCTTGTACCTTCAGCTACCACCCATTTCACTGCCTACCCTCACCAGATGGTAACCTATTGTGTGTGTCTGTGATATTTTGTTTATTTCTTTGTCTCATTCCTTTGTTACATTTTAGTTTTATATCCCACATATCAGTGAAATCATATGGTTCTCAACTTTTTCTCACAGACTTATTTCACTTATCATACTATTGTAGTTCAGGGGTGGGCCGACTGCAGCTTGCGAGCACATGCGGCTCTCTAGGTACGTACCGTCTCAAAAGTTTGCCGACCCCTAGAAGCGCCGATCGTGTCCCTCACAACAATTTAAAAGTTATTCGAGAGCCATTAATGTATTTTACATAATCACCATTACGTGAATCATATCCTTTAAAAATATCATCAATGAAACTATGATAGTGTTATTTTCATTTTCAATTTTATTTAAGAGCCTGCGACTCGTGGCAACAGTTTGCTGACCAATGGCAGCTCTTCCATCTCAAAAGCTTCTCAAACTATGCTCCTGTTACATCCATGTTGTCGCAAATGGCACTATTTCATCTTTTCTAATGGCAAAATAGTATTCCATTGTGTATATCTAACACAACTACTTTATTCAATCATCTTCAGAGCACACTTTGGTTGTTTCCATGTCTTGGCCACCATAAATAAAGCTGCAATGAACGTCAGAGCACATATATCCATACGGAAAAAGTTTTCCGATTTTTAGGGTAGATACCTGAGACAGGGAATGCTGGGTCCACTTTAAGAAAAATTATCAAGTGACAGCATTTTAAGTTCTAAGAGTATAACCAAAATAATCATGATAAATGATCAAGAATGCTTACTGTTGAAAATAATAACGTTTTTTATTAGGGCCTTGCATGGGACGTGATCTCTTGGATATGGCCGAGGAGAACACTGGCTATGAGAGGAAAGGTGGTGATGAACACACAGAGGATATTAGAATGAAACGAAAACGCATATATATGCCCAAGAAAGGTATGACATTCAAAAGAGTACAATTTATGGGGCGTCCGTTTTCCACAATGGCATCTTTAACAATATTGCGGTAACATACACTAATATTAACGGAGCTCACAAATAAATATTTTTGAATGATACTTACACCCCAAATCCCCGATTGCCTGACGTAGGGTTTAACAGTTATAGAAACAGGTTGGGAAAAAGCTATAAGGCAGATTGAATGAAATTTGAACTTCTTCTTAGTTGTTTTCTTTTCAATTAAAATTTACTGGGGTGACAATGTTAGTAAAATTACATAGGTTTAAGGGGGAAATACTGTAATACATAATCTACATGTCACGTTGTGTGTTCACCAACCAGAATCAGTTCTCCTCCATCACCATATATTTCACCCCTTTTACCCTCAACTACCACCCATTTGCCTGCTTCCCCTCACCAGAGTGTAAACTATTGTCTGTGTCTATGAGTTTTTGTTTATTTTTTGGTCTCGTTCCTTTGTTACATTTTAGTTTTGTATCCCACATATCAGTGAAATCATATGGTTCTCGAATTTTTCTGTCAGACTTATTTCACTTATCATACTATTGTAGTTCTGGGGTCGGCCGACTGCAGCTTGCGAGCACATGCGGCTCTTTGGGTACGTTCCGTCTCAAAAGGTTGCCAACCACTACAAGAGCCAATCCTGTCCCTCACAAAAAGTAAAGTAATTCGAGAGCCATTAATATATTTTTGCATAATCACCATTATGTGAATCACATCCTTTGAAATATCATAAATGAAACTATGATAATGTTATTTCCATTTTCAATTTAATTCAGAGCCTGCGACTTGTGGCCGCAGTTTGCTGACCAATGGCGGCTCTTCCATCTCTAAAGCCTCTCAAACCCTACTCTCGTTACATTCATGTTGTCGCAAATGGCACTATTTCATCTTGTCTAATGGCAAAATAGTATTCCATTGTGTATATATAACGCAACTATTTTATTCAATCATCTTTAGAGCACACTTTGTTTCCGTGTCTTGGCTACCATAAATAAAGCTGCAATGAACGTCTGAGCACATATAGCCCTACGGAAAATGTTTTCAGATTTTTGGGGTAGATACCCAAGACAGGGAATGCTGGGTCAACTTTAAGAAATAATATCAAGTGACAGCATTTTAAGTTCAAAGAGTATAACCATAATAATCCTGAGTAATCAACAAGTATGCTTACTGCTAAAAATGATAACGTTTTTTATTAGGGCCTTGCATGGGACGTGATCTATTGGATATGGCCGCGGAGAACACTCGGTATGAGAGGAAAGGTGGTAATGAACACACAGAGGATATTAGAGTGAAACAAAAACGCATATATATGCCCAAGAAAGGTATGATTCATAAGAGTACAATTTATGGGGTGTCCTTTTGCCACAATGGCATCTTTAACAATATTGCCTTAACATACACTGATATTAATGGAGCTCACAAATAAAGATTTTTGAATGATACTTACACACCAAATCACTGATTACCTGATGTAGGGTCTAACAATTATAGTAACAGTTTGGGAAAAAACTATAAGCCGAATTGAATGAAATTTGAACTTCTTCTTACTTGTTTTGCTTTTAATTATGGTTTAATGGGGTGAAAATGTTACTAAAGTTACATAGCTTTAACGGGGAAATACTGTAATTCATCATCTATATGTCACATTGTGTGTTCACCACCCAGAATCAGTTCTCCTCCATCACCATATATTTCATCCCTTTTACGCTCAACTACCACCCATTTGTCTGCTTACACGCACCAGAGTGTAAACTATTGTCTGTGTCTGTGAGTTTTTGTTTATTTTTCGTCTCGTTCCTTTGTTACGTTTTAGTTTTATATCCAACATATCACTGAGATCATATGGTTCTCAACTTTTTCTGTCACACGTATTTCACTTATCCTAATACTGTAGCTCAGGGGTCGGCAGACGGCAGCTTCCCAGTACATGAGGCTGTTTGGGTATGTTCGTCTCAAAAGTTTGCCGATCCCTAGAAGAGCCAATCCTGTCCCTCACAACAATTTAAAAGTTATTCGAGAGCCATAAATATAGTTTTCCATAATCACCATTTTGTGAATCATATGCTTTAAAATTTTCATAAATGAAACTATGATAGTTTTATTTTCATTTTCAATTTTACTTCAGAGCCTGCAGCTCGTTGCCGCAGTTAGCTGACCCCTGGCGACTCTTCCATGTCAAAAGCTTCCCAAACCCTGCTCTCGTTACATCTATGTTGTCACAAATGGCAGTATTTCATCTTTCTTAATGGCAAAGTAGTATTCCATTGTGTATATATACCACATCTTCTTTATTCAATCATCTACTGAGCACACTTTCATTGTTTCCGTGTCTGGGCTACCATCATAAAGCTGCAATGAACGTCAGAGCACATATATCCATACGGAAAAAGTTTTCAGATTTTTGGGGTAGATACCCAAGACAGGGTTTGCTGGGTGAACTTTAAGAAAAAATATCAAGTGAAAGTGTTTTAAGTTGAAAGACTTATCCATAATAATACTGAGTAATCAACAAGTTTGCTTACTGTTGAAAATAATACCGTTTTTTATTAGGGCCTTGCATGGGAAGTGATCTCTTGGATATGGCCGAGGGGAACACTGGCTATGAGAGGAAAGGTGTTCATGAACACACAGAGGATACTGGAGTGAAACCAAAACTCATATATGTGCCCAAGAAAGGTATGACATTAATGAGTACAATTTGTAAGATTTCTGTTTTCCAATATGGCATCTTTAACAATATGGAGGTAACATACACTAAATTTAACGAGGTCACAAATAAAGATTTTTGTATGATACTTAGACCCCAAATCCCTGATTACGTGACGTAGGGTCTCAGAGTTATAGAAACAGGTTGGGACAAAGCTATAAGCCAGATTGAATGAAATTTGAATTTTTTCTTAGTTGCTTTGTATTTAATTATATTTTACTGGGGTGACAATGGTAGTAAAGTTACTTAGGTTTAAGGGGGAAATACTGTAATACATAATCTATATGTCACATTGTGTGTTCACCACCCAGAATCTGTTCTCATCCATCACCATAGATTTGATCCCTTTTACCCTCATCTACCACCCAGTTCCCTGCCTACCCTCCCCAGAGGGCAAACTATTGTCTGTGTCTACGAGTTTTTGTTTATTTTTTGGTCTCGTTCCTGTGTTACATTTTAGTTTTATATCCCCCATATAAGTGAAATCATATGGTTCTCGACTTTTTCTGTCAGACTTATTTCACTTACCATAATACTCTAGTTCACGGTCCACCGACTGTAGCTTGCCACCACATGCGGCTCTTTGGGTGTGTTCTGTCTCAAAAGTTTCGCAACCCCTAGAAGAACCAATCCTGTCCCTCACAACAATTTAAAAGTTATTCGAGAGCCATAAATATATTTTTACATAATCACCATTATATGAATCATATCCTTTAAAAATTTCATAAATGAAACTATGATAGTTTTGTTTTCATTTTCAATTTTGCTTCAGAGCCTGCTGCTCATGTCCGCATTTGCTGTCCCCTGGCGACTCATCCATCTGAAAAGCTTCCCAAACCCTGCTCTCGTTATATCCATGTTGTCGCAAATAGCAGTATTTCATCTTTTCTAATGGCAAAATAGTATTCCATTGTGGATATATACCACATCTTCTTTATTCAATCACGAACTGAGCACACTTTCGTTATTTCTGTGTCTTGGGCACCATGAACAAAGCTGCAGTGAGCATCAGAGCACATATATCCTTACAGAAAAAGTTTTCAAATTTTTGGGGTCGATACCCAATACAAAGATTTCTGGGTCAACTTTAAGGTAAAATATCAAGTGACAGCATTTTAAGTTCAAAGACTAACCAAAATAATCCTGATTAATCAACAAGTATGCTTACTGTTGAAATTCGTAACTTTTTTAATTAGGGCCTTACATGCGAACTTATGACGTGTATTTGCCCGAGGAGACAATTGTGTATGAGAGCAAAGGTGGTGATGAACACACAAAGCATATTGGAGTGAAACGAAAACGCATATGTATGCCACAGAAAGGTATGATATTCATAAGAGTACAATTATGGGGTGTGTGTTTTCCACAATGGTGTCATTAACAATATTGCGGTAACATACACTCATATTAACAGAACTCACAAATAAAGACTTTTGAGTGATACTTAGACCCCAAATCCCTGAATACCTGACTTAGAGTCTAACAGATATAGAAACATGTTGGGACAAAGGTATAAGACAGATTGAATCAAATTTGAACTTGTCTTAGTTGTTTTGTTTTTAATTAAAGTTTTCTGGGGTGACAATGTTAGTAAAGTTTCATTGGTTTAAGGGGGAAATAATGTAATACATCATCTATATGTCACATTGTGTGTCCACCACCCTGAATCAGTTCTCCTTCCTTCACCATATATTTGATCCCTTTTACCCTCACCTACCACCCATTTCCCTGCCTACCTTACCCATAAGGTAATCTATTGTCTGTGTCTATGAGTTTTTGTTTACCCCTTTATTTCATTCCTTTGTTACTTTTTAGTTTTATATCCCACATATCTGTGAAATCATATGGTTCTCGACTTTTTCTCTCAGACTTATTTCACTTATCCTAATACTGTAGCTCAGGGGTCTGCAGACTACAGCTTGCGAGCACAAGCACCTCTTTGGGTACGTTCCATCTCAAAAGTTTGCCGACCCCTAGAAGAGCCAATCCTGTCCCTCACAGCAATTTAGAAGTTATTCGAGAGCCATAAATATATTTTTACATAATCACCATTATGTGAATCATATGCTTTAAAGATTTCATAAATGAAAGTGTGATAGTTTTATTTTCATTTTCAATTTTACTTCAGAGCCTGCGGCTTGTGTCCGCAGTTAGCTGAACCCTGGCGGCTCTTCCATCTCAAAAGCTTCCCAAACCCTGCTCTCGTTACATCTATGTTGTCGCAAATGGCAGTATTTCATCTTTCTTAATGGCAAAGTAGTATTCCATTGTGTATATATACCACATCTTCTTTATTCAATCATCTACTGAGCACACTTTCGTTATTTCTGTGTCTGGGCACCATCATAAAGCTGCAATGAACGTCAGAGCACATATATCCATACGGAAAAAGTTTTCAGATTTTTGGGGTAGATACCCAAGACAGGGATTGCTGGGTGAACTTTAAGAAAAAATATCAAGTGAAAGCATTTTAAGTTGAAAGACTATATCCATAATAATCCTGAGTAATCAACAAGTTTGCTTACTGTTGAAAATAATACCGTTTTTTATTAGGGCCTTGCATGAGACGTGATCTCTTGGATATGGCCGAGGAGAACACTGGCTATGAGAGGAAAGGTGTTCATGAACACACAGAGGATACTGGAGTGAAACCAAAACTCATATGTGTGCCCAAGAAAGGTATGATATTAATGAGTACAATTAGTAGGATTTCTGTTTTCCTATATGGCATCTTTAACAATATGGAGGTAACATACACTAAATTTAACGAGGTCACAAATAAAGATTTTTGTATGATACTTAGACCCCAATTCCCTGATTACGTGACGTAGGGTCTAACAGTTATAGAAACAGGTTGGTACAAAGCTATAAGCCAGATTGAATGAAATTTGAATTTTTTCTTAGTTGTTTTGTATTTAATTATATTTTACTGGGGTGACAATGGTAGTAAAGTTACTTAGGTTTAAGGGGGAAATACTGTAATACATAATCTATATGTCACATTGTGTGTTCACCACCCAGAATCTGTTCTCATCCATCACCATAGATTTGATCCCTTTTACCCTCATCTACCACCCAGTTCCCTGCCTACCCTCCCCAGAGGGCAAACTATTGTCTGTGTCTATGAGTTTTTGTTTATTTTTTGGTCTCGTTCCTGTGTTACATTTTAGTTTTATATCCCCCATATAAGTGAAATCATATGGTTCTCGACTTTTTCTGTCAGACTTATTTCACTTACCATAATACTCTAGTTCACGGTCCGCCGACTGTAGCTTGCCACCACATGCGGCTGTTTGGGTGTGTTCTGTCTCAAAAGTTTTGCAACCCCTAGAAGAACCAATCCTGTCCCTCACAACTATTTAAAAGTTATTCGAGAGCCATAAATATATTTTTACATAATCACCATTATGTGAATCATATCCTTTAAAAATTTCATAAATGAAACTATGATAGTTTTGTTTTCATTTTCAATTTTGCTTCAGAGCCTGCTGCTCATGTCCGCATTTGCTGTCCCCTGGCGACTCATCCATCTGAAAAGCTTCCCAAACCCTGCTCTCGTTACATCCATGTTGTCGCAAATAGCAGTATTTCATCTTTTCTAATGGCAAAATAGTATTCCACTGTGGATATATACCACATCTTCTTTATTCAGTCACCAATTGAGCACACTTTCGTTATTTCTGTGTCTTGGGCACCATAAACAAAGCTGCTGTGAGCGTCAGAGCACATATATCCTTACAGAAAAAGTTTTCAAATTTTTGGGGTCGATACCCAATACAAAGATTTCTGGGTGAACTTTAAGGTAAAATATCAAGTGACAGCATTTTAAGTTCAAAGACTAACCAAAATAATCCTGATTAATCAACAAGTATGCTTACTGTTGAAATTCGTAACTTTTTTAATTAGGGCCTTACATGCGAACTTATGACGTGTATTTGCCCGAGGAGACAATTGTGTATGAGAGCAAAGGTGGTGATGAACACACAAAGCATATTGGAGTGAAACGAAAACGCATATGTATGCCACAGAAAGGTATGATATTCATAAGAGTACAATTATGGGGTGTGTGTTTTCCACAATGGTGTCATTAACAATATTGCGGTAACATACACTCATATTAACAGAACTCACAAATAAAGACTTTTGAGTGATACTTAGACCCCAAATCCCTGAATACCTGACTTAGAGTCTAACAGATATAGAAACATGTTGGGACAAAGGTATAAGACAGATTGAATCAAATTTGAACTTGTCTTAGTTGTTTTGTTTTTAATTAAAGTTTTCTGGGGTGACAATGTTAGTAAAGTTTCATTGGTTTAAGGGGGAAATAATGTAATACATCATCTATATGTCACATTGTGTGTCCACCACCCTGAATCAGTTCTCCTTCCTTCACCATATATTTGATCCCTTTTACCCTCACCTACCACCCATTTCCCTGCCTACCTTACCCATAAGGTAATCTATTGTCTGTGTCTATGAGTTTTTGTTTACCCCTTTATTTCATTCCTTTGTTACTTTTTAGTTTTATATCCCACATATCTGTGAAATCATATGGTTCTCGACTTTTTCTCTCAGACTTATTTCACTTATCCTAATACTGTAGCTCAGGGGTCTGCAGACTACAGCTTGCGAGCACAAGCACCTCTTTGGGTACGTTCCATCTCAAAAGTTTGCCGACCCCTAGAAGAGCCAATCCTGTCCCTCACAGCAATTTAGAAGTTATTCAAGAGCCATAAATATATTTTTACATAATCACCATTATGTGAATCATATGCTTTAAAGATTTCATAAATGAAAGTGTGATAGTTTTATTTTCATTTTCAATTTTACTTCAGAGCCTGCGGCTTGTGTCCGCAGTTAGCTGAACCCTGGCGGCTCTTCCATCTCAAAAGCTTCCCAAACCCTGCTCTCGTTACATCTATGTTGTCGCAAATGGCAGTATTTCATCTTTCTTAATGGCAAAGTAGTATTCCATTGTGTATATATACCACATCTTCTTTATTCAATCATCTACTGAGCACACTTTCGTTATTTCTGTGTCTGGGCACCATCATAAAGCTGCAATGAACGTCAGAGCACATATATCCATACGGAAAAAGTTTTCAGATTTTTGGGGTAGATACCCAAGACAGGGATTGCTGGGTGAACTTTAAGAAAAAATATCAAGTGAAAGCATTTTAAGTTGAAAGACTATATCCATAATAATCCTGAGTAATCAACAAGTTTGCTTACTGTTGAAAATAATACCGTTTTTTATTAGGGCCTTGCATGAGACGTGATCTCTTGGATATGGCCGAGGAGAACACTGGCTATGAGAGGAAAGGTGTTCATGAACACACAGAGGATACTGGAGTGAAACCAAAACTCATATGTGTGCCCAAGAAAGGTATGATATTAATGAGTACAATTAGTAGGATTTCTGTTTTCCTATATGGCATCTTTAACAATATGGAGGTAACATACACTAAATTTAACGAGGTCACAAATAAAGATTTTTGTATGATACTTAGACCCCAATTCCCTGATTACGTGACGTAGGGTCTAACAGTTATAGAAACAGGTTGGTACAAAGCTATAAGCCAGATTGAATGAAATTTGAATTTTTTCTTAGTTGTTTTGTATTTAATTATATTTTACTGGGGTGACAATGGTAGTAAAGTTACTTAGGTTTAAGGGGGAAATACTGTAATACATAATCTATATGTCACATTGTGTGTTCACCACCCAGAATCTGTTCTCATCCATCACCATAGATTTGATCCCTTTTACCCTCATCTACCACCCAGTTCCCTGCCTACCCTCCCCAGAGGGCAAACTATTGTCTGTGTCTATGAGTTTTTGTTTATTTTTTGGTCTCGTTCCTGTGTTACATTTTAGTTTTATATCCCCCATATAAGTGAAATCATATGGTTCTCGACTTTTTCTGTCAGACTTATTTCACTTACCATAATACTCTAGTTCACGGTCCGCCGACTGTAGCTTGCCACCACATGCGGCTGTTTGGGTGTGTTCTGTCTCAAAAGTTTTGCAACCCCTAGAAGAACCAATCCTGTCCCTCACAACTATTTAAAAGTTATTCGAGAGCCATAAATATATTTTTACATAATCACCATTATGTGAATCATATCCTTTAAAAATTTCATAAATGAAACTATGATAGTTTTGTTTTCATTTTCAATTTTGCTTCAGAGCCTGCTGCTCATGTCCGCATTTGCTGTCCCCTGGCGACTCATCCATCTGAAAAGCTTCCCAAACCCTGCTCTCGTTACATCCATGTTGTCGCAAATAGCAGTATTTCATCTTTTCTAATGGCAAAATAGTATTCCACTGTGGATATATACCACATCTTCTTTATTCAGTCACCAATTGAGCACACTTTCGTTATTTCTGTGTCTTGGGCACCATAAACAAAGCTGCTGTGAGCGTCAGAGCACATATATCCTTACAGAAAAAGTTTTCAAATTTTTGGGGTCGATACCCAATACAAAGATTTCTGGGTGAACTTTAAGGTAAAATATCAAGTGACAGCATTTTAAGTTCAAAGACTAACCAAAATAATCCTGATTAATCAACAAGTATGCTTACTGTTGAAATTCGTAACTTTTTTAATTAGGGCCTTACATGCGAACTTATGACGTGTATTTGCCCGAGGAGACAATTGTGTATGAGAGCAAAGGTGGTGATGAACACACAAAGCATATTGGAGTGAAACGAAAACGCATATGTATGCCACAGAAAGGTATGATATTCATAAGAGTACAATTATGGGGTGTGTGTTTTCCACAATGGTGTCATTAACAATATTGCGGTAACATACACTCATATTAACAGAACTCACAAATAAAGACTTTTGAGTGATACTTAGACCCCAAATCCCTGAATACCTGACTTAGAGTCTAACAGATATAGAAACATGTTGGGACAAAGGTATAAGACAGATTGAATCAAATTTGAACTTGTCTTAGTTGTTTTGTTTTTAATTAAAGTTTTCTGGGGTGACAATGTTAGTAAAGTTTCATTGGTTTAAGGGGGAAATAATGTAATACATCATCTATATGTCACATTGTGTGTCCACCACCCTGAATCAGTTCTCCTTCCTTCACCATATATTTGATCCCTTTTACCCTCACCTACCACCCATTTCCCTGCCTACCTTACCCATAAGGTAATCTATTGTCTGTGTCTATGAGTTTTTGTTTACCCCTTTATTTCATTCCTTTGTTACTTTTTAGTTTTATATCCCACATATCTGTGAAATCATATGGTTCTCGACTTTTTCTCTCAGACTTATTTCACTTATCCTAATACTGTAGCTCAGGGGTCTGCAGACTACAGCTTGCGAGCACAAGCACCTCTTTGGGTACGTTCCATCTCAAAAGTTTGCCGACCCCTAGAAGAGCCAATCCTGTCCCTCACAGCAATTTAGAAGTTATTCAAGAGCCATAAATATATTTTTACATAATCACCATTATGTGAATCATATGCTTTAAAGATTTCATAAATGAAAGTGTGATAGTTTTATTTTCATTTTCAATTTTACTTCAGAGCCTGCGGCTTGTGTCCGCAGTTAGCTGAACCCTGGCGGCTCTTCCATCTCAAAAGCTTCCCAAACCCTGCTCTCGTTACATCTATGTTGTCGCAAATGGCAGTATTTCATCTTTCTTAATGGCAAAGTAGTATTCCATTGTGTATATATACCACATCTTCTTTATTCAATCATCTACTGAGCACACTTTCGTTATTTCTGTGTCTGGGCACCATCATAAAGCTGCAATGAACGTCAGAGCACATATATCCATACGGAAAAAGTTTTCAGATTTTTGGGGTAGATACCCAAGACAGGGATTGCTGGGTGAACTTTAAGAAAAAATATCAAGTGAAAGCATTTTAAGTTGAAAGACTATATCCATAATAATCCTGAGTAATCAACAAGTTTGCTTACTGTTGAAAATAATACCGTTTTTTATTAGGGCCTTGCATGAGACGTGATCTCTTGGATATGGCCGAGGAGAACACTGGCTATGAGAGGAAAGGTGTTCATGAACACACAGAGGATACTGGAGTGAAACCAAAACTCATATGTGTGCCCAAGAAAGGTATGATATTAATGAGTACAATTAGTAGGATTTCTGTTTTCCTATATGGCATCTTTAACAATATGGAGGTAACATACACTAAATTTAACGAGGTCACAAATAAAGATTTTTGTATGATACTTAGACCCCAATTCCCTGATTACGTGACGTAGGGTCTAACAGTTATAGAAACAGGTTGGTACAAAGCTATAAGCCAGATTGAATGAAATTTGAATTTTTTCTTAGTTGTTTTGTATTTAATTATATTTTACTGGGGTGACAATGGTAGTAAAGTTACTTAGGTTTAAGGGGGAAATACTGTAATACATAATCTATATGTCACATTGTGTGTTCACCACCCAGAATCTGTTCTCATCCATCACCATAGATTTGATCCCTTTTACCCTCATCTACCACCCAGTTCCCTGCCTACCCTCCCCAGAGGGCAAACTATTGTCTGTGTCTATGAGTTTTTGTTTATTTTTTGGTCTCGTTCCTGTGTTACATTTTAGTTTTATATCCCCCATATAAGTGAAATCATATGGTTCTCGACTTTTTCTGTCAGACTTATTTCACTTACCATAATACTCTAGTTCACGGTCCGCCGACTGTAGCTTGCCACCACATGCGGCTGTTTGGGTGTGTTCTGTCTCAAAAGTTTTGCAACCCCTAGAAGAACCAATCCTGTCCCTCACAACTATTTAAAAGTTATTCGAGAGCCATAAATATATTTTTACATAATCACCATTATGTGAATCATATCCTTTAAAAATTTCATAAATGAAACTATGATAGTTTTGTTTTCATTTTCAATTTTGCTTCAGAGCCTGCTGCTCATGTCCGCATTTGCTGTCCCCTGGCGACTCATCCATCTGAAAAGCTTCCCAAACCCTGCTCTCGTTACATCCATGTTGTCGCAAATAGCAGTATTTCATCTTTTCTAATGGCAAAATAGTATTCCACTGTGGATATATACCACATCTTCTTTATTCAGTCACCAATTGAGCACACTTTCGTTATTTCTGTGTCTTGGGCACCATAAACAAAGCTGCTGTGAGCGTCAGAGCACATATATCCTTACAGAAAAAGTTTTCAAATTTTTGGGGTCGATACCCAATACAAAGATTTCTGGGTGAACTTTAAGGTAAAATATCAAGTGACAGCATTTTAAGTTCAAAGACTAACCAAAATAATCCTGATTAATCAACAAGTATGCTTACTGTTGAAATTCGTAACTTTTTTAATTAGGGCCTTACATGCGAACTTATGACGTGTATTTGCCCGAGGAGACAATTGTGTATGAGAGCAAAGGTGGTGATGAACACACAAAGCATATTGGAGTGAAACGAAAACGCATATGTATGCCACAGAAAGGTATGATATTCATAAGAGTACAATTATGGGGTGTGTGTTTTCCACAATGGTGTCATTAACAATATTGCGGTAACATACACTCATATTAACAGAACTCACAAATAAAGACTTTTGAGTGATACTTAGACCCCAAATCCCTGAATACCTGACTTAGAGTCTAACAGATATAGAAACATGTTGGGACAAAGGTATAAGACAGATTGAATCAAATTTGAACTTGTCTTAGTTGTTTTGTTTTTAATTAAAGTTTTCTGGGGTGACAATGTTAGTAAAGTTTCATTGGTTTAAGGGGGAAATAATGTAATACATCATCTATATGTCACATTGTGTGTCCACCACCCTGAATCAGTTCTCCTTCCTTCACCATATATTTGATCCCTTTTACCCTCACCTACCACCCATTTCCCTGCCTACCTTACCCATAAGGTAATCTATTGTCTGTGTCTATGAGTTTTTGTTTACCCCTTTATTTCATTCCTTTGTTACTTTTTAGTTTTATATCCCACATATCTGTGAAATCATATGGTTCTCGACTTTTTCTCTCAGACTTATTTCACTTATCCTAATACTGTAGCTCAGGGGTCTGCAGACTACAGCTTGCGAGCACAAGCACCTCTTTGGGTACGTTCCATCTCAAAAGTTTGCCGACCCCTAGAAGAGCCAATCCTGTCCCTCACAGCAATTTAGAAGTTATTCAAGAGCCATAAATATATTTTTACATAATCACCATTATGTGAATCATATGCTTTAAAGATTTCATAAATGAAAGTGTGATAGTTTTATTTTCATTTTCAATTTTACTTCAGAGCCTGCGGCTTGTGTCCGCAGTTAGCTGAACCCTGGCGGCTCTTCCATCTCAAAAGCTTCCCAAACCCTGCTCTCGTTACATCTATGTTGTCGCAAATGGCAGTATTTCATCTTTCTTAATGGCAAAGTAGTATTCCATTGTGTATATATACCACATCTTCTTTATTCAATCATCTACTGAGCACACTTTCGTTATTTCTGTGTCTGGGCACCATCATAAAGCTGCAATGAACGTCAGAGCACATATATCCATACGGAAAAAGTTTTCAGATTTTTGGGGTAGATACCCAAGACAGGGATTGCTGGGTGAACTTTAAGAAAAAATATCAAGTGAAAGCATTTTAAGTTGAAAGACTATATCCATAATAATCCTGAGTAATCAACAAGTTTGCTTACTGTTGAAAATAATACCGTTTTTTATTAGGGCCTTGCATGAGACGTGATCTCTTGGATATGGCCGAGGAGAACACTGGCTATGAGAGGAAAGGTGTTCATGAACACACAGAGGATACTGGAGTGAAACCAAAACTCATATGTGTGCCCAAGAAAGGTATGATATTAATGAGTACAATTAGTAGGATTTCTGTTTTCCTATATGGCATCTTTAACAATATGGAGGTAACATACACTAAATTTAACGAGGTCACAAATAAAGATTTTTGTATGATACTTAGACCCCAATTCCCTGATTACGTGACGTAGGGTCTAACAGTTATAGAAACAGGTTGGTACAAAGCTATAAGCCAGATTGAATGAAATTTGAATTTTTTCTTAGTTGTTTTGTATTTAATTATATTTTACTGGGGTGACAATGGTAGTAAAGTTACTTAGGTTTAAGGGGGAAATACTGTAATACATAATCTATATGTCACATTGTGTGTTCACCACCCAGAATCTGTTCTCATCCATCACCATAGATTTGATCCCTTTTACCCTCATCTACCACCCAGTTCCCTGCCTACCCTCCCCAGAGGGCAAACTATTGTCTGTGTCTATGAGTTTTTGTTTATTTTTTGGTCTCGTTCCTGTGTTACATTTTAGTTTTATATCCCCCATATAAGTGAAATCATATGGTTCTCGACTTTTTCTGTCAGACTTATTTCACTTACCATAATACTCTAGTTCACGGTCCGCCGACTGTAGCTTGCCACCACATGCGGCTGTTTGGGTGTGTTCTGTCTCAAAAGTTTTGCAACCCCTAGAAGAACCAATCCTGTCCCTCACAACTATTTAAAAGTTATTCGAGAGCCATAAATATATTTTTACATAATCACCATTATGTGAATCATATCCTTTAAAAATTTCATAAATGAAACTATGATAGTTTTGTTTTCATTTTCAATTTTGCTTCAGAGCCTGCTGCTCATGTCCGCATTTGCTGTCCCCTGGCGACTCATCCATCTGAAAAGCTTCCCAAACCCTGCTCTCGTTACATCCATGTTGTCGCAAATAGCAGTATTTCATCTTTTCTAATGGCAAAATAGTATTCCACTGTGGATATATACCACATCTTCTTTATTCAGTCACCAATTGAGCACACTTTCGTTATTTCTGTGTCTTGGGCACCATAAACAAAGCTGCTGTGAGCGTCAGAGCACATATATCCTTACAGAAAAAGTTTTCAAATTTTTGGGGTCGATACCCAATACAAAGATTTCTGGGTGAACTTTAAGGTAAAATATCAAGTGACAGCATTTTAAGTTCAAAGACTAACCAAAATAATCCTGATTAATCAACAAGTATGCTTACTGTTGAAATTCGTAACTTTTTAAATTAGGGCCTTACATGCGAACTTATGACGTGTATTTGCCCGAGGAGACAATTGTGTATGAGAGCAAAGGTGGTGATGAACACACAAAGCATATTGGAGTGAAACGAAAACGCATATGTATGCCACAGAAAGGTATGATATTCATAAGAGTACAATTATGGGGTGTGTGTTTTCCACAATGGTGTCATTAACAATATTGCGGTAACATACACTCATATTAACAGAACTCACAAATAAAGACTTTTGAGTGATACTTAGACCCCAAATCCCTGAATACCTGACTTAGAGTCTAACAGATATAGAAACATGTTGGGACAAAGGTATAAGACAGATTGAATCAAATTTGAACTTGTCTTAGTTGTTTTGTTTTTAATTAAAGTTTTCTGGGGTGACAATGTTAGTAAAGTTTCATTGGTTTAAGGGGGAAATAATGTAATACATCATCTATATGTCACATTGTGTGTCCACCACCCTGAATCAGTTCTCCTTCCTTCACCATATATTTGATCCCTTTTACCCTCACCTACCACCCATTTCCCTGCCTACCTTACCCATAAGGTAATCTATTGTCTGTGTCTATGAGTTTTTGTTTACCCCTTTATTTCATTCCTTTGTTACTTTTTAGTTTTATATCCCACATATCTGTGAAATCATATGGTTCTCGACTTTTTCTCTCAGACTTATTTCACTTATCCTAATACTGTAGCTCAGGGGTCTGCAGACTACAGCTTGCGAGCACAAGCACCTCTTTGGGTACGTTCCATCTCAAAAGTTTGCCGACCCCTAGAAGAGCCAATCCTGTCCCTCACAGCAATTTAGAAGTTATTCAAGAGCCATAAATATATTTTTACATAATCACCATTATGTGAATCATATGCTTTAAAGATTTCATAAATGAAAGTGTGATAGTTTTATTTTCATTTTCAATTTTACTTCAGAGCCTGCGGCTTGTGTCCGCAGTTAGCTGAACCCTGGCGGCTCTTCCATCTCAAAAGCTTCCCAAACCCTGCTCTCGTTACATCTATGTTGTCGCAAATGGCAGTATTTCATCTTTCTTAATGGCAAAGTAGTATTCCATTGTGTATATATACCACATCTTCTTTATTCAATCATCTACTGAGCACACTTTCGTTATTTCTGTGTCTGGGCACCATCATAAAGCTGCAATGAACGTCAGAGCACATATATCCATACGGAAAAAGTTTTCAGATTTTTGGGGTAGATACCCAAGACAGGGATTGCTGGGTGAACTTTAAGAAAAAATATCAAGTGAAAGCATTTTAAGTTGAAAGACTATATCCATAATAATCCTGAGTAATCAACAAGTTTGCTTACTGTTGAAAATAATACCGTTTTTTATTAGGGCCTTGCATGAGACGTGATCTCTTGGATATGGCCGAGGAGAACACTGGCTATGAGAGGAAAGGTGTTCATGAACACACAGAGGATACTGGAGTGAAACCAAAACTCATATGTGTGCCCAAGAAAGGTATGATATTAATGAGTACAATTAGTAGGATTTCTGTTTTCCTATATGGCATCTTTAACAATATGGAGGTAACATACACTAAATTTAACGAGGTCACAAATAAAGATTTTTGTATGATACTTAGACCCCAATTCCCTGATTACGTGACGTAGGGTCTAACAGTTATAGAAACAGGTTGGTACAAAGCTATAAGCCAGATTGAATGAAATTTGAATTTTTTCTTAGTTGTTTTGTATTTAATTATATTTTACTGGGGTGACAATGGTAGTAAAGTTACTTAGGTTTAAGGGGGAAATACTGTAATACATAATCTATATGTCACATTGTGTGTTCACCACCCAGAATCTGTTCTCATCCATCACCATAGATTTGATCCCTTTTACCCTCATCTACCACCCAGTTCCCTGCCTACCCTCCCCAGAGGGCAAACTATTGTCTGTGTCTATGAGTTTTTGTTTATTTTTTGGTCTCGTTCCTGTGTTACATTTTAGTTTTATATCCCCCATATAAGTGAAATCATATGGTTCTCGACTTTTTCTGTCAGACTTATTTCACTTACCATAATACTCTAGTTCACGGTCCGCCGACTGTAGCTTGCCACCACATGCGGCTGTTTGGGTGTGTTCTGTCTCAAAAGTTTTGCAACCCCTAGAAGAACCAATCCTGTCCCTCACAACTATTTAAAAGTTATTCGAGAGCCATAAATATATTTTTACATAATCACCATTATGTGAATCATATCCTTTAAAAATTTCATAAATGAAACTATGATAGTTTTGTTTTCATTTTCAATTTTGCTTCAGAGCCTGCTGCTCATGTCCGCATTTGCTGTCCCCTGGCGACTCATCCATCTGAAAAGCTTCCCAAACCCTGCTCTCGTTACATCCATGTTGTCGCAAATAGCAGTATTTCATCTTTTCTAATGGCAAAATAGTATTCCACTGTGGATATATACCACATCTTCTTTATTCAGTCACCAACTGAGCACACTTTCGTTGTTTCCGTGTCTTGGCCACTATAAATAAAGCTGCAGTGAGCGTCAGAGCACATATATCCTTATAGAAAAAGTTTTCAGATTTTTGGGGTCGATACCCAAGACAAAGATTTCTGGGTCAACTTTAAGGTAAAATATCAAGTGACAGCATTTTAAGTTCAAAGACTGTAACCAAAATAATTCTGATTAATCAACAAGTATGCTTACTGTTGAAATTCATAACTTTTTTAATTAGGGCCTTACATGCGAACTTATGACGTGTATTTGCCCGAGGAGACAATTGTGTATGAGAGCAAAGGTGGTGATGAACACACAGAGGATATTAGAGTGAAACGAAAATGCATATATATGACCAAGAAAGGTATGATATTCGTAAGAGTCTAATTTATGGGGTTTCGGTTTTCCACAATGGCATCTTTAACATATGCAGGTAACATACACTAATACTAACGGAGCTCACAAATAAAGATTTTTGAATGATACTTAGACCCCAAATCCCTGATTTCCTGACTTAGAGTCTAACAGTTATAGAAACAGGTTGGGACAAAACTATAAGTCAGATTGAATCAAATTTCAAATTTCTTAGTTGTTTTCTTTTTATTTAAAGTTTACTGGGGTGACAATGTTAGTAAAGTTACATAGGTTTAAGGGGGAAATACTGTAATACATCATCTATATGTCACATTGTGTGTCCACCACCCAGAATCAGTTCTCCTCCATCACCATATATTTGATCCCTTTTATCTTCATCTACCACCCATTTCCCTGCCTACCCTCCCCAGAAGTTAAACTATTGTCTGTGTCTATGCGTTTTTGTTTATTTTTTTGTCTCGTTCCTTTGTCACTTTTTAGTTTTATGTCCCACATATCAGTGAAATCATATGGTTCTCGACTTTTTCTGTCCGACTTATTTCACTTATAATACTGTAGTTCATGGGTCGGCCGAATGTAGTTCGCGAGCACATGCGGCTCTTTCGGTATGTTCCGTCTCATAAGTTTGCTGACCCCTAGAAGAGCCAATCCTGTCCTTCACAACAATTTAAAAGTTATTCGAGAGCCATAAATATATTTTTACATAATCACCATTATGTGAATCATATCCTTTAAAAATTTCATCAATGAAACTATCATGGTTTTATTTTCATTTTCAATTTTACTTCAGAGCATGCAGCTCGTGTCTGCAGTTTGCTGACCCCTGGAGGCTCGTCCATCTCAAAAGCTTCCCAAACCCTGCTCTCATTGCATCCATGTTGTCACAAGTGGGAGTATTTCATCTTTTCTTTTGGCAAAATTGTATTCCATTGTGTATATATACCGCATCTTCTTATTCAGTCATCTTCCGAACACACTTTGGTTGTTTCCGTGTCTTGGCCACCATAAATAAAGCTGCAATGAACGTCAGAGCACATATATCCTTACGGAAAAAGTTTTCAGATTTTTGGGGTAGATACCCAAGACAGGGATTGCTGGGTCAACTTTAAGAAAAAATATCATGTGACAGCATTTTAAGTTCAAAGACTATAACCATAATAATCCTGAGTAATCAACAAGTATGCTTACTGTTGAAAATTATAACGTTTTTTATTAGGGCCTTGCATGGGACGTGATCTCTTGGATATGGCCGAGGAGAACACTGGGTATGAGAGCAAAGGTGGTGATGAACACACAGAGGATATTGGAGTGAAACGAAAACTCATATATGTGCCCAAGAAAGGTATGATATTCATAAGAGTACAATTTATGGGGTTTCTGTTTTCCACGATGTCATCTTTAACAAAATATACTGCACATCCCGTGACTATATATATATATTCATTTATAGTTGACATAATATATTATTCAACGTCAGCTTCAGGTGTACAGTGCAGTGATCAAGCCTCTCCCCCCTCCAAGAAATGGTCTCCCTAACAAGACATGTGACCGTCTGACACCCTATAAAATATTTACAATATTATTAATTGTATTTCCCAAACTCTCTTTCATATCCCTGTGGCAATATTGTAGTTACCAATTTGTTCTAATTCCTTCCACTTCTCCCTCATCAGCATCCCCTTCCCATCTAGCAACCATCAATTTTTGCTCTGTGTCGCTGAGACTATTTCGGTTTACTTTGCTCATTTATTCAGTTATTTAGATTCCACCTGTAAGTGATATCATATGGTATTTTTCTCTGACTTATTTCACTTAACATAATGTTCTCTAGGTCCATCCATATCGTTGCAAATGGTAAGATTTCATTCTTCTTTATAGCTGAGTGATAATCTATTGTATAAATGTACCACAGTTTCTTAATCCAGTCGTCTACCAATGGGCATTTCGGTAGTTTCCAAGTCTTGGCTATTGTAAATAGCACTGCAATGAACATAGGGGTGCATGTAAATTTTTTAAGTAGTGTCTTTGATTTCTCAATAGATACCTAAGAGTGGAATTGCTGGGTCATAATGTAGTTCCATTTCCAGTTTGCTGAGATACCTCCATACTGATTTCCATAATGGCTCTCTGCACTTCCTGGGCTTGTATGTCAATTTCCTTCACCAGGTTAGGGAAGTTCTCAGTCATTATTTCTTCAAATACATTCTCGATCCCTTGCTTCTTCTCTTCTCTTTCTGGTATTCCTATGATGCGAATGTTGTTGCGCTTGATGTTGTCCCACAGGTCTCTTAAACTATTTTAATTGTTTTTTATTCTTTTTTCTTTTTGTTGTTCCAACTGGGTGATTTCTGCTATTTTGTCTTCTAAATCACTGATCCGATCCTCTGCTTCGTCTAATCTACTGGTGATTTTTTCGAGTGTGTTCTTCATTTCAGTTATTGTATTCTTTAGTTCTAACTGGTTGTTTTTTATGATTTGCCTATCCTTCTTTATGTCCTCACTAAGTTCCATAAACATTCTTATCATCAGTGCTCTAAACTCTGTCTCTGAAATGTTGGATACCTCTGTTTCATTTTGTTCCATTTCTAGAGGCTTCTTCTGATCTTTAACTTGGGACCTGTTTCTTTGTTTCTTCATTCTGATGATTGCTTCAATGTATTAGTTAGATCACCTATATCTCTCAGTCATTGCTGGGTGGTCTTGTAGTATGTGTCCTTTTATTCGGATTGCACAGTCTCCCTATTCTCCTGTCCCATATGTTCCAGAGGTGTCGCTGTTGATCTTTAATTGCTTTTGGCTTGTCAGAGGGTGGGAATGACCCTCACACTGATTATCTGGGAGAATTAGCTCTGTCCACAGTATATGAGATGCTGTGTGGAGGTGGATCCCCTCAGAGAACACTTGGCCACTCTGGTCTCTTGTACCTGTGAAAAATTTCCTTTGTGAGTGCCATTTGTAGGTTTGACCAGGTAGTACTCTGTTCTTTTCTAACACTGGCCTCTGGACGTATTGGTTCTGGTGTTTCTTTTGCAGGACTCCCACTCAATCGTTTCAGCCCTGTCTGTTACCGACCTGTATCTACCTGGTAGGTGCCTCAAGGCTGTACGCAGTTGTCTGCTGCCCATGCTGGACCTGGGGTCATGTGGGGTTGGTCTCTGTGTGAACTGAGGCTCGCTGTCCCCTATATTGGTCCTGAGGCAGTTTAGAAAAAGGCCCAAGCCCCCTAAGCCTGTTGCCACCTGTCAGATGCCAGTAAGGCCCAACTATTGAAAGAGGCTCTTTAGGAGCATCTGTCTTGCTATTTGACCCCAGTGTTGAGGGTACCCTCAGCAAAGTGACACTAGCTTGGCAGGATGGAGTTCAAGTGAGTTATGAGTGGTGGTTTTTAAGATGTTAATCAGATTCAGGTCTTATGCCAATACCTGACCTGTGACCCCTTGTATAGCATCTCAAGGGCACTACAGCCAGCCTCCACCTCATGCTCACAGATTCACGAAAGCTGCTCCCGAGTGACTGTAGTGCAGGTTTGTGGTCACTGAACACCACCAAGATAACTCCAGGGTTCTGTCGACCACCTTCTGTTGTAAAAAATATTTTCCACAGTTTGTAGGGTTGGGTCCAGTTATCCCGGCACCCTGATTGCCTCTAGCAATACAGCTATAGGTGGGGGAGGTGGTGTTACAGGTGTGTAAAGGCTCTCGTCAGTGTTTTCTACAAATTCAGTGTAGTCTTAGTTCCTGGTCCAGTGCTAGATCCACATCCACTTCATAAAACAAAAACAAAGCAAGTCAACCCATGAACACCAAAAAACAAATACACCCCCACAAAAACATGATAAGCAATGATCATACAGGAGAAAGAAAAATATATAAAAGAGACAAAAACACAAACACAAAAACAGAACAAGATAGAAAAACAGTGACCAAAGCAATAACAAGATAAATAAGCCTGAGAAAAAAACAAAAAGAAAACAGATGAGAAAAGAAGAAAAAGGAACCAAAAGATGAGACAGAAAAAAAAAGGAATAATAAAAAAGGAAAAAAGTGAGGGGAAAGGAAAACAAAGAAAAAAGAGAGAAAAAAATAAAAATAAAATCTCTCTGCCCACTTTAATCTGCAGACCACTTGCTCAGCAATAGAGTCTCTGGGCAACTGAGCACCAGCTATGTTGGGGGCAAGGGCTCAATGCATTGTGTGCCGGCCTCCCTCTCAGGCTTACAGTGAGCTTCCCACAATTAGCTGTGCTCTGGTGCCATGCTCACCATCGATAATCCTCACAGGTTGCTGCGGGCTGTCTGCTGCTGCAGAAAACCCTCTGTGTCCTGTGGAGGTGGGGGCCAGGCACCAGGGGCTCAGGATGCCCCTGGCAACGCAGCTCTAGGTGGGCAGGGCAGGCCCCCAAGGCACCATGGGGTGTGGTCTGTGGCCCCCACCAAGTTAGAGCAGCATGCACTCATGTACCAGCAACCAGCCCACACAAACACGCCACGAATACCCTGGCCAGATCACAGAGGCACACAATTCCTGACCCAACACTCCCAGGAAAACTCCTAGTCTCAGCCTGTCCCAATTAGCCGCTTGCAGATCAGGCCAAACAGCCGGACAGCCAATCACCAGCCTGGCAACTCTGCACTCGCAGTGTGGACAAGGGGGACCCAAGGCGGCTCCCTCACTCCTGCATCTCAATAAGTAGACTGTTGGAGCTGGAGCACACCTGCCAGGTGCTACCCTGGCTATGCAGCACAAGCAGTGCGGAGGGTGGGGACCCACGGCTGCATGCGTGCGCACACACGCACGCCTGCGTCAATTCCATCAAACCAATATAGTCCTGGACCTGACTCTCTGTGGGAGAGCCCAATCCTGAAAAAATGGTGCCCTCCTGTACACTACTCATGTGCAAGCTCCACACAGGGAAACAATGGTCCCAATACCTCCAGCTCCCATGCTAAAGGTGTTCATTTCTGTGGTTTCACACAGGCCCCTGGGCCCCCCTCATGCAGCCACTCCCTCTGCCAGGGACCTGGTGAGTGCTCACCAGCGAGTGTGTTCATGTGCTGGTTCCACAGTAGGGTAACTGAGTCTCTAGCCATGCGCTGCCCCACCGCATTGAGCAAAGAGAGTCCTCACTAATTTCTACTGCCAGCTATTATGGAACTCCTCTTCCCGGCAAAGTAACTCTGGGCTGGTGAGTGTAGTGTGGAGCAGGAGAGTCTCTCCCCCAACTGGAGAAGCCTCCACCACTGAGGTGTCCATGTTGGGGTTCTCCCCCTCTCTGTGGGCCTGGAGTCAGCCTGTCTCGCATCTCCACCCCTCCTGCCAGCCTCAACGTGGCCTCTTCTTTAAATCCTTCATTTAGAGGTTCTGTTCATGTAGTGTTCAGGGGACTTCTGAGGTTGAATGTTTTATAAATTATCTGTAATTTTGGTGTGATCCTGGGAGGCAGTTGGCACAGCGCCCATCTATTCTGCCATCTTACCAGAAGTCGAGTTTTGTTCTTTATTTGCTTGTCTTATTCCTTTGTTGCCTTCAGTTTTATATTCCACATATGAATGAAGTTATATGGTTCTCGACTTTTTCTGTCTGACTTATTTCACTTAGCATAATGATTTCAAGATCCATCCATGTTGTTGTAAATGGCACTATTTCATCTTATGGCAGAGTAGTATTCATATATATATATATATATATATATATATATATATATATGAATATCACAACTTCTTTATCTAATAATCTATCGAAGTACACTTTGGTTGTTTCCATGTCTCGGCCACCATAAATAATGCTGCAATGAACATCAGCGTACATATATCTTTACAGATAAATGTTTTCAGATTTTAGGAGTAAATATCTAGGAGAGGGATTGCTGGGTCATATGGTAATTCTATTATTAATTTTTTGAAGAACCTCTATATTGTTTTCCATAGTGGCTGTTCCAATATACATTCCCACCAACAGTGTATTAGAGCTCCTTTTTCTCTACAGCCTCTCCAATACTTGTTATTATTTGTCTTGTTGATGAAAACCATTCTAACAGGTGTGAGGTGATAGCTTCTGTGGTTTTGATTTGCATTACTCTAATAGTTGGTGAAGCTGAGCATTTTTTCTTATATTTGTTGACCTTTGTATATCTTTTTGGGAGAAATGTCTGTTGAGGTTCTCTGCCTATTTTTTAATTGGATAGTTTGGTTTTTGTTGTTGAATTTTCCATGTTCTTTATATATTTTGGATTTTAGCCCCGTATCAGAGGTGGTGTTTGCAAATATCTTCTCCCTTTCAGCTGGTTGCCTCTTTGTTTTGTTGATGGAGTTTTTTTGCTGTGCAGAATCTTTTTAGTTTGATGTAGTCCCATTCATTTTAACTTTTACTTCCCTTGCCTTTGAGGTAAAATTCATAAAATCCTCTTTGAACCCAACATCCATAAGTTTAGTACCTATGCTTTCTTCTATGCACTCTATTGTTTCAGGTCTAATGTTAGGTCTTTGATCCATTTTTAGTTAATTTTGGTACATGCTGACAGATAGCAGTCTAATTTCATTCGTTTTCATGTGGCTTTCCAATTTTTCCAGTACCATTTATTGAAGAGGCTTTCTTTTATCCATTGTATATTTTTGGCTCCTTGTAAAAAATTATCTGTCCATATTTATGTGGGATTATTTCTGGGTTTTCAGTTGTATTCCATTGGTCTGTGTGTCTGGTTTTCTGTCAATACCATGCTGTTTTGATTATTGTTGTTCTGTAGTACAAGATGAAGTCAGGGAGTGTGACACTACTTGCTTTAT
Organism: Hipposideros larvatus; assembly: GCA_031876335.1. NCBI lineage: Eukaryota > Metazoa > Chordata > Mammalia > Chiroptera > Hipposideridae > Hipposideros > Hipposideros larvatus. The sequence goes on along the minus strand of CM063105.1, from coordinate 106,618,419 downwards.
TATTTTTTCTTTGGATTGCTTTGGCTATTCTGGGTCTTTTGTGATTCCATACAAATCTGATGTTTTTTTGTTTTATTTCTTTTTAAAATTGCCATTGGGATTTTGAGGGGGGTTGCATTAAATCTCTGTATTACTTTGGGTAATATGGCAAGAATACTATGAAGGTCTATATGCTAAAAATTCAATAACCTAGGAGAAATGGACAAGTTCTTAGAAACATAAAGCCTTCCTAGACTGAGTCACGAAAAATTGGAAAATCTAAAGAGGCTGATCAACAGTAAGGAAATTGAATCAGTCATCCAAAACCTTCCCAATTTTTTTCTGTTTTAAAACTCCCTTTTAATAGGTCATTTTCATTTCATGTGTTCTCAATGGGAAGTCTTTTCATTTCCTTGTACCAAAAGAAAGAGTGTTGTGCCTGAAAACTATTAGTAAAATATATGCTTGGAAGTCTGTCTTATCAAACCAAAACTATAGGGACCATTGTATGCCTTAAATGTTGTCTAAATCACATTCTGCTAAGTAATGTTCCCAACTGTTATGTTTATCTTGCAGGGGAAGTGCAACCACAGGATTAAAGGAAGATGAGCTGAAACCATGCAAACTGTCATGTGGGATATTTGACTATTAAAATTCTCTCAGGAACGTTTCACAGCTTTCTCCAAAGAATCTTGAAAATTGTTTGTTAAATTTATTCCTGTTTCATTCTTTTGAAAAGTATATCACTTTCTGAAATTTTATATTCTGATAGAGCTGGTATATATAGATAAATCTGTACATTGATGTTGTCTCCAGCAACCTTGCTAAATATGGTTATTAATTTAAAAAGGTTATGTCTAGATCCTATGATTTTCAACAGGAACAATCATATCATTTTTAAATACCAGCAGTTGTTTTCTGCTATTTTAAAATAAACAGTATGCCTGTTTTCCTTTTTCTCATTTTACAACATTAGACAGAGCCAACCAGCACAGTGTTAATAAAACCAGTAATAGTGGACCATCTCTGTCTTATTCCTGATATGTACACACAGAAACTCTGAATCTAGAAATCACTACCTCTCATTCTTTGAACACTTCTTGAATGCACTACATTGAAAGCTGGTGTTAAGAGGGAAAAGTAGGTAGAATTTAGTAATGATTCTATCCTTCATGAGAAAGATTAAAAAAAATAAAAGGAAAGATAAAATAAATAAAATAACCACAATTACACAGTTCAAAATCTTTTTAAAAAAATTTTTACGGATGTGAGGCCAATCTGCCTGCAACATCTGTCACCCCATTGATCGCCAGGGTTGATTCGGCTGATCTGGCTGGCTAGGCGGGTGTCCCCTTCCTCCCTGACCGCTCCATGTGCGTCCCTCCTGAAGCTGTGCGCTCGGTCGAAGAGGACGACCTTCCCTAATAGAGGAGAGGACCGTTGTTAGGTCAATGGTATACGAGTAGCTGCGCTCCCCTGCTAGAACCTCCAAAAAAGCTCTCACGGTCTATTTGTAGGAGAACATAGGGTAGTCAAGCTTCCAAGACTCCAGATACATCCAAATGAGGTGCTGCATGTGGCAGTCTGCCGTTCTTAAAAAAAAAATTACGAGAGAGAGACAGAGAGACAGAGAGAAATTGAGACACCTCCATCATCCAGTATCCCACTTAAGGTATTTCCTTAAAATAGACCCAAAGGAAAGAATACATAGAAGTCAGTGCAACAGGACATCTTAACTTATTTACAAATAGATACTTTCTAATTTGGGTCCTTGTCCTATCTTTCCTTTACATGTGATACTTCCCACACAAAACTGAGAAGTTATGTAAAAGTAATGGAATGGAAACCTGCACACAGCTACTGTCTACTTTGAGAAGAGTTTGTATTTCACTGGCTTCATCAACATAACTTTATTGATCCAGAAATTTCTTGCTTAAGCAGATAAAATTAGCAAATATATTTATTCTTTATTGCAGCAACTACCTAAAAGACACATCAACTCTTCATTAAAATGTGCCAAATGACATTTTTCAACCCCTATACCCTTTAAAAAAATTGTCTTAAAACTTTGCCATGAAATTTCAACAAACCGTAAACCATTACATCACCATTCTTACCCAAACCTAATCACACCCTCCCCCCACACTGAAAGACCTGTTTTACTCCATATTGCAAAATCTGAATAAATGTGTCTCCTGCCCTGGTCCTCCAGCGATTTCCTAAGGCTCTGTCCAGGTATTGCTCTTCCTGACTGTTAGGCAATAATGTCATTGTCACTAATCAAGTCATTTGGCTGATATTTGGAAAGTACAGTATGTGATGAGCATAGTCACCACTGCTGTGCACCATGTGCCAGTGGGCTGAGCCTAGATCCTAGAACCATTATCAAAGGGTATTTCTGCACCATTCACTGACTGAATGACCACAGGTGTATTCTGAGAAATCATTTACCCGTCCAGGGATTTAAAGGTGCTCTAAGACAAGCAGAAAAGTAAAAACAGAGATGAACCATTTAATCCATGGAAGTGGCTAAATGCTTTGTACACATGACATAAAACACAGAAGCAGAGAAGGAAGTGATTAATCAAAGCATGTGGGAATAGAGCTATTAAAATCCTTAATATCTATTTCTGTCATGGCCATATTTTTTTTAATTAAAATTTATTGGGGTGACAATTGTTAGCAAAGTTACATAGATTTAAGGTGTACAATTCTGTAATACATCATCTATATATTACATTGTGTGTTCATCACCCAGAGTCAGTTCTCTTTCCATCATATATTTGATCCCCTTTACCCTCATCTACCAGCCCCCTACCCCGTTGCCCTCTGGTAACCACTAGTGTCTGTGTCTATGAGTTTTGTTTCTTCATTTGCTTTTCTTGTTCTTTCATTGTTTTGAGTTTTATATACCACGTATCAGTTAAATCATATGGTTCTCTAATTTTTCTGTCTTCACTGAGGGTAACCAGGGGCAGTCTGTCCATAAAGTTTCTCGAAGCATGGGAAACATTGCAGGGGGGAGGAAAAGACATGTTTCAAGTGTCTTTTGTCATCTATGGTGGGCCCAGTGGTTTCAAAGCACTGTGACCTTGGCTGGAAAACAACATGTAATGCATACGCATCCACGTCAGTGTGCATGGCCACTGCTGCGCATGTGCATTTCAGCCTCCATCCTTTGCTGCCCATGGGCTTTGCTGTTCACATTTTGCTAGCACACTGGGGCCAGAGGTGGTCATGTTCCTTCTGATACTTTCTCCCTACTTGAGACTCAAGTGGTAGGTCCATAGATCAGTCCTCCCAGGAGTTTAGTGTGAGCGAGAGGGAGGGGATAGACAGTGGGCTTTTGTCAGGTCAGGCTGGGGCTACTTTCTGTGACTCCAAGGAGGAATGTCCTTGAGGTCATTGTCTTTCTCCTCGCAGGAGTCGAGGCTGCCATGGCTCCTGTAGTCCTCTTGGCACCAAGACAATGGGGAATGGTGGGCCACAGAGCCGAAGGGTGAGATGAAAACAGGGAGTCTTAAGGACGTTATTTCAGGTGACTGGGTGCTGGAGGCCCCCTGGAACAGTCCTGGGAGCACAGACCCTGGAGTCCTGAGTGGGGCCCTGGGCTGAGGGCGGGGCGGGCAGTAAAGGAAGGGCCCAGAAATGGGACTGCGGTGAGCCTGCCACTGAGTCCTAGAGATGTGTAGTGCACCAAGCGGAGGGCCCGGGGGGGGGGGGTGGGGGAGCGGGCGTATCGGGCTGTGTGGCAACTCGTCACCTCTGCCTTATAGCCGGGAACCAGCCACAGGCAGCACGGAGAGACTTGATTGAGCCTTTCCATGTGTTCCGGCAAGTTTATTTAGGCGGGAAAACGGGCTTTGTCAATGGGACTGTGCCAAAAGCACTAGTCATTCAAGTTTCAAGATCCTACCGGTATTTTCCTAAACATCTTCCTGATAGGGACTGCAGTTCTGGACCCAAACCTGGTGTTTTGTCATGTGCTTCAGGCGGTTGCACTGCCAGCTTGTCCGTGAAATAGATGGTTTTACAATTTGGTATGTATTTGGTGTGACTGGAAGGCATGTGCACTTACACTTACCCTGAGACTTACTTTGAAAGTGTTTTCAAATTTAGAAAGAAAGAAAAAAAGAGAGAGGGAAGGAAGGAAGGAAGGAAAGAAAGAAAACATAGCCATGGAAGTGGTATAACTAACCTCTTAAGTGAATTTTGCAAGTCACAATGTTCTCCTTTCAGTGTGAAGTATGAGTAAGCATGTGAGATCGCAATTCGAATGGAAAATACTAGTAGAAGATCCAGAGTCTTCAGAGCGAGTTGACCCTGTGGCTGTGAGTTTTTCATATTCAGTGTTTCATATTAGCATACATCTATTTCCTGAAGGTTCTCTTAAATGACTACAGATACAGCAAAACATATTTCCATGTCTATAAGAGGAAGGAAACATATATCCCGGAGGATTACCTCAGAAGGAATCATCGATCCCGGAGGATTCCACACTGTCACTGCCAGTGGAAATACACACTATGACTTCTTTCTCGTGCTTATTAACAACACACTGTGCACATCCATCCCAGCAGAGTTTGAAATATAGCTTCTGAGGTCCCTGTGAGCAGCTCCTGTGGGAGTGGCCAGTCTGGGAAGAGACAATTCATTAAGAATGAGCATATGGAATCATGTTTTTCAAATGTACTTATAGTTATTTATGATTATTCTGTATGTTTGTATCTTTGGCATGTTTTACCAACAAAACTTTTCCTTTGCCCACATATACACACGCCTAGGCCCAGCAACCCAGTGATGAACAAGCACAACAAGACAAGCCACCAACTGAGAGTCAGGATGTTACACCTGATCAAGACAATGAAGATGAACGAGCACCTGTGGTTCCAGGTGAAGGGAAAGGGAGGAAGAAAGCCTGTGGGCATCAGGGGGTGTTGGTGTGCCTCATGTATTGGTACATACCGTAACTGTTGGATAGGAAAGCATCTCAAACATTTTCTGCAAATGGGCTGAAAGTGTGAACAGAGCATAGTGTTCAGTGTCTTGCAGTCGTTCACTCTAATGACTTTTTTCTTTTTCTGCAAGATTTATTTTGTGTGCTTGAAAAGACAGCCAGTCTAAATCAGAGGAAACTGTAATTGTCACTACAGAAATGTACATTCGTCCACTCATTTAATTTGTTCTTAGAACGTGGTTGAATGGCTTCTCAGTCATTGCATGAAAGTATAAGCAACTTTCAGAGCATGTGCTGAATGGGAAGTCAGCATATCCTGTACCACCTAAAATAAAGCCTATTTGCCTCAGGATAGTAGCCCCATTTTAAGATGAGAAAGCTGAGGCTACATAAGCACTTGACTCACCGACACAGAACTCATACTTCATTCCAAGATTGTGTTCTTCCTACCATCTATATTGGTGAATGAAGTGGTGAATAGTTTTGTATCAAATGCTAAATTGTCAAATGTGTCTGTACGGTAACGTAGCTCAGTATTGGCTCAAGAATAGATGTAGTTCAGTGGAGCAGCATAGAGAATCCTGAAATGAGCTCTAGGATTGATTGGCCACTGTCTCCCCTGATCGATATTTTTGTTATGGTAAGTTTGGAAAAAGCTGGACAATTCAGAATACTGGCATATAGGTAATTATAGGAGTGTAATTTTTTTAAAGTGATATAAAAAGGAGTTTAAATATTTTTAAAATTAGGAAATGCAAAAATACCTTAAAATTATAATATTATGAAACACAAATTATTTCTTCTAACTCTATAGTTTAATGTTTTCATCAAACACTTGTAGTAAATAATTTATATACCTCAGGCTATGGATTATTGTACCAATTCTCCATTAGAGGTTTCCACAATATGACTGGCAATACAGTCCATTCATTTCTTTCCATCCTACTTTCCTTATTCTCACTGTAAGACAAATATTTTTCTATTTCTCATTAATAATTTGTTTTTATTTTCACTCCTTTCTTCTGATTAGGACTCATTTATGGAAAGTTGCATATAGGGCCTTGCACCTAAATATAACTAGTTATTTTAACATAATAAATTTTGGCTTAGTGCAGCAAGGCAATGATGTCACTACCATAAGAACTGTTATAGGTCCACAAATGCTCTCAGTTTATCTTGCAGTAAGTTCCATTTGATTGTAATCACAAGACCATCAATGGTGTATCCCTCAGATCTCCTAGACAGAGGTGACACTCGCTACTCTTAGTACACTATGGCAATGTACAGGAAATGTAGATGCCGTGGGCTCTATCTTCAGACTGTCGTTTAAAAATAGGTTTCAGGGCTGGCCGAGTGGCTCAGTTGATTAAGAGCTTGCTCAAGAGTTTGAGCTCTGGGCAACAGTGGTTTGATGCCTGGACCGAGCTGAGCTGCAGCTGAGCTGCCAACAGGTGGCAGGATGGCTCAGCTATAAATAAATAAATAAATAAATAAATAAATAAATAAATAAATAAATATAAATAGGTTTCATACTACAGAAAAGCAAAGATATGAAGTACTCCTTTCCATCACACTTATTATCACAGAAGATACAGGCTGTTATTACTAATAACTGAAGAAATGAAGATTATCATTTACTTAATTATTTTCAATGGATACTGGTCAAATGGATAACTTCTTTTTTTTAAGCTCCTGACCCGGAAGCTGAACTCCAGGAACTCGCTCTCCGTAACACTGGGCGTGAGGGCAATGTCAAAGGAACGAGTTTCCCAAAATTACAGCCCTTTCAACTGCCAGGAGCAGGTATGTTATCCATTAAGAATGCAATTTAGGGCCGGCTGAGTGGTGCGGTGGTTAAGAACTGGCTTGGGACGCCAGAGGGCCCCGGTTTGGATCCCATATATGAGGGCCAGTGACACTGCCCTCTACAGCTAAGTTGCTGAACAACAGCTCAACCAGAAGCTGGGCTGCTGTGGGTTGCCGGCAACAGCGTAGGCTGCAGCTCCTGTGGCAGTGGGTTGCCATGGGCTACCGTATGGAGCCAGCAGCCAGCGTGAGCGGCCAGCAGCCACAGTGAGCGGCCATCCAGAAGCTGGCGACTGATCTGCCTCGCCCGGAAAGAGCGCAATGATGGTGCCAACTTGGACTAGTGAAGCAACATCCTCCACAACTAGACTGAAGAACAAAACGACAGCAACTTGTCTGTTTCCCTTCCCCCAATTTCCCAGCACTGTTCCCATCCCCCCAATTCCCCAATTAAAAAATCGTTAAAAAAAAAAAAGAATGCAATTTGTGTTTTCTCCAGAATTACATATGTGATACTATAGAGGTATCATGCTGTAACATTAATAGAGTCATATAGAGAGATAATTTGAATGGCAGTTCAGACCCCAAATGCCTGACTGCCTGACTTACATTCTATCAGTTACAAAAATGGGTTGGATCAAAGATATATTGAAGTATAAAAATGTTTAAACTTTTCTTACTTTTGAGTATACATACTTTAAGAAACAGCAAATAATTCTCCTATTCTTGTATACTTCCTGTTTGGATGAAATACATAAGCATTTCAAATAATTATCAGTTTTTGTGAAATATGCTGAGGTAATGGAGTAGGCTCCAATATCAGCGTTGTTATAATATGTGTGATTCTGGGAGAACTTCTTGACTTCTAAACTAATAGTTACTCTTATGTAAATAGTGAATTCAAATCAGATCAATAAAAATCATTTTCAGTGTTGGTTTTTGTGTTCTCTAGTTCTCTTGTAGGCAACACATAAAATGCAGAGGTAGATATTGTGTTTTTCATTAGTTTTTATAATAACATACCATCTGAGTGACATTTCAAGATTTCATTGAAACCAAGGTAATGAGTAAGCATTGAGTAAATAATGAGTAAAACCTGCTGAATTTTTTGTGTGTTTTTGTTTGTTTGTTTGTTGGTATGCAGACCTGGTTAATCACAGATAGATTCTGTCAAATTCTGAAAACCTCTGGCTATTATAAAACAATTGCACTTTAAATCTTTTCAACAATTCAGGCTCAAATGCCCAAATTGAAAAATGGCAAGAATTCTCTACTTGCTAGTTTCTGTGTTTGATCAAGAAGAGAGAATGCAAGTGATCACGGGTGTCCAGGCCAATAGAGTAAAATAGCTGTGCTAAGCACTCTCACTGTCACCACTTGCATTCTAAGTGAGTTACTGGCAGGAATGAAAATGTGCACACTGTGATATTATCACCTCTAAGCATATCAAATGTGGCATAGTATAAATTTCTGCCTTCAAAATCAATGATAATATTTCAAGTTCAAAGTCTACAGCCTTAATATTTTCTGAGTAATCAATTCAAGTATGCTGACTGTTGAAATTGGTAACGTTTTTTTAAATATCACAATTATGTATTTATGATGTGCTGATTTCTACAAACTGGAGATTTAACAATGATTGCTAGAACAGATCATTACATTTCTAAAAGAAATAAATGCACAGCAAGAGTATTAAGCAAAAGGATTATGAAAAATATCTCAATCTTGTTTATTATCTTCTTAATGAATGCTGTACAGAGTGTTATGAGTGCCCTTACATCCTTGCCCCATAGTGTGAATTACAAAGAGAAAGATCAAGGAAATGGTAATACGACTTGCCTGTAACAGGGTTTGATACGTGTAGCCTTTGTCACTTTCTGACTTATTCCAGATGCATTTCATTACTGAGTTCTCATATTCTATTAAACAATAAAAATATTCAACATCAATGGAAGACAATTCCACTGCCATTTTCACAATCACATTCTGATATTTTAATGTGTCCCATAGAGTAATAATTGATTAAAGGTAACATGAAAATATGAATAAAATATCTTTATGTAAAAAATGGCACATCACAGTATCTACCTACTATTTATAATACACTTGCAAATTTTCCTGACATTACCATAGTGGAAAACAATAAATAGAAACATTACATAATAATAGAAAACCAGGAAAACAGGCAAGTCCCCATGGGTAATAACTTTCATCTCCGAAAACTTTAAACACGAGGGAAAATCATGTCATCAGTAAACCCACATGCCTGGGCTTCCAGATTAACTGCTCATAAATGCCTTTCCTAAAATTCGCTCTGCTAAGAATGTTCCTATAAAATGTAGGAATGTCCCCAAGGACAGGGGAAGCCCAAGATTCTTTTTGATTCTGTAAGATTATTGCATGTCATGTGGACATCACTTGATTGGGACAGGTGACTGATGCAGTCTGGCAAGATGGATTGGAACTCTGGATCAATACCACAGGGCTTTCTCTGGTTCTACCCCTGGGCCAGAGAAGCTGAAGATTAAACCCATCTCAAGGTGCCTTCTTCTGTATGTCATTAGTTGTAGGACTTTGCTTTATCTAGATTTCAGGAGATACTCAATGATAGTTGTTCTATAGCTTATTTGTAATTTTGATGTGGCCAGAAGAGAAGGCAAGCACAGTATTTACCTACAAAACCATCTTGACTGAAAATCCATGAAAATGTTTTTTATAAGGACCTGACCCTGAAACTGAACTCCAGGACCTGTCTAAACCAAACACTGGGGATGAGGGCAGAGATGGTCCTGATGCCATGGAGGACATCTTACCAAAACTAGAATCCATTTACATGCCATAAGCAGGTATGTTTCCCATGAGAATACAATTCACGGGGTTTCTGTTTCCCACAAGCGCATCTTTACTAATATACAGATAACATACTCTAACATTAATTCAGCTCACACATAAAGAGTTTTGAATGGTAATTCACACCCAGAAGGCCACACTAGCAGACGTATAGTGTATTAGCTACAGAAACAGGTGGAATCAAAGCTGTATGGAATTATAAAACCTGAAAACCTTTTCTTAATTTTTGCCTGTGTACCTTAACCAACAGCTAACACTTTATAAAAGCTTCTATATTTCCTGCCTTTGCCAAATACATAATGTGTTTGAAATAATTATCAGTTTGCATGAAATATCCTGAAGAATTGAATTAGGTGCTAGCACCCGCTTCAACATAATTTGTGTAATTCTGAGAGAACCCCTTACCTACTGAACGGTTCTTTTATATAAATCATAAATTCAAGTCAGATGTATAGAAACTATTTTCAGTGTTGGTTTTTGTGTTCTCTAGTTCACTCGTATGCAGTACAAAATAGAAAGATATTCTGTTTTTCATAGCTTGTTTATAATAACATATCATCTTAAGTCAAATTTCAAGATTTCATTGCAGCTAAGATGATGAATAAATAATCGCCTTGAAGTTTTTTCTTTCTTCCTAGGGAGAGAACTGAATACTTGTTTTGGATTCTCTCAAATTCTGAATTCTTCTGCTTCTTAGAAAGCAACTGCATTTAAAATTGTTTTTTTGCAATAGAGCTCTAGATGCCTGAATTATAAAACGACAAGAATTTTCTAGTTCCTAGTTTCTCTGTCTGAGGAAGTAGCGAGAATGCAGGCACTCACAGATGTCCAGGCGGTTGTGAGTAAGATACCTATGCTAAGCAAACTCACTGTCACCTTTGTCAGCCTGAGACACTTATTGTTGGTAATAAAAATATGCAAAGTATGATATTATCACCGCTAGCAATATCAAATGTGTCATACATATGTTTCTGCCTTCAAAAATCAATTGATTACATTTCAAGTTCAAAGACTACAGCTTCAGAAATTTCTGGGTAATCAACTTAAGTACACTTAGCATTCTGACTGATAACCTTTTTTATAAGGGCCTGATCTGGAATGTGATGTCCAGGACCTGGCTCAGCTAAACACTGGGGATGAGGGCAGCGAAGGTCCTCATGCCATGGAGGACATCTTACCAAAACTAGAATCCATTTATATGCCAGATGCAAGTATGTTACCCATGAGAATACAATTAAGGAGGTTTCTATTTTCCACAAACACATCCTTACGAATACAGAGATAACATAGTGTAACTTTAATAAACCTCAGATATAAATATTTTGGAAGAATAATTCAGAGCCCAGCTTCCTGACTGCCTGATGTATGTTCTGTCAGCTACAGAAATGGTTTGTATCAAAGCTATATTGAATTATAAAATCGGAAAGCTTTTTCTTACTTTGAATCACTTGTACTTTGACCCACGGTAATAATTTTCAGAAACTTCTATAATTTTTGCTTTTATCAAATACATCATGGATATCACATGATGGTCTTTTGGTATGAAACATGTAGAGGTAGTGAAGTAGTTGTAGCACCAGCTTTAATATACTCTGTGAGATTCTGGGAGAACCAATTAACTTCTAAACAGTTCCTTATTTTTATGTAAATAGTGAATTCAAATAGAATATATAAAAATAATTTTCAGTGTTGCCTTTTGTGTTCTCTTCTTCTCGTGTATATAATCCATAGAATGCATACATATACTGTTTTTCATGACATATTTACCATAACATAAAACTTTCAGCCAAATTTTGAGATTTCACTACAACTAAGATAATGAATAAACCCACTTTATCTTCTTTTTCTGTGTGGAGACCTCAATACAAGTTCTAAGATTCTGTTAGTTTCTGACTTCTTCTGACTCTTCAAAAACAATTACATTTTTAATCTTTTCCCCATGAAGTCTCAAATGACTGAGTTAGGAAACCACCAGAAATAGTCTGGTTTCTGTTTTGGGTGTGTGATCAAGTAGAGAGCATGCATGCAGTAACTGATTCTCCTGGCGGCTGTGAGGAAGATGTCTATGCTAAGTATGGTCTCTTTCACCACTGTCATTCTTCGTGAGTTCCGCTTTCTAATCCAAATGTGTTGACTATCGTATAATCTCCTCTAACCATATCAACTGGGGCATCCTATACGTTTCTGCATCGAAACATCAATTGATAAGACTTGAAGTTCAAAGACTATAAACTTAATAATTCCTGCGTAATCAACTTAGGTAGGTTTCCGGCTCACATTGATAACATCTTTTAAGGGCCTGATCACGAAGATGTTCTCCAGGAAGTGGCTCAGCCAAAGATTGACCGTGAGGGCAGAGATGATCCTGATGTCAAGCAGGAGGTTGTACCAAGACTAGAAACCATTCGCATGCCTGACACAGGTATGTTATGCAACAAGAATCCAATGTATGCTTTTTCCAAATTACTGACCATGAATTGCAAGAGCTTCTGAATTTAAAGGCAGCACTTTATATTTTGGGAAGAAATTGTCTTGCATTAGTCTTCTAAACCTTTTTACTGAACCGTTTGCTGAACCGTTTCATTAGACTACTTACATTAAAAGAGTGTTCAGACTCCTTCCAGGAGCATGTTAGACTTGGCTAAAATGTATTCATAGGAATATCATAGCCTTTTAATGTACATGTCATTAGATAGCTAGCAAATTGCTTAACCAACCAATAATAAAGTTCAGAAAAAAGCACAAAAGAATAAACCAAAGGGATAGGACACGAGATAGGTAACAGAAGTATAAATCCTTAGGAAAAAGAAACATAATTTCACTGGTAAATCGGAAAGATGGTTCTTTTAAGAAATATTTGTGAAGCAATTAAGCATTGGACCTAAGGACACTGAAAAACTTTTGTGAAGAGTATCCATTAGTTACATATTTTTGAAGAATGTGGAATAAGCCCAAGTACACACGTTACAGAATATGAACAAGACACTTAACAGATATTGATAATTTATATAATTGACAGTGAATACATTCTTGAGCTCTAAACTAATGTTTTTAAAATATGAATGAAATGGTTGATATACTAGAGAAACATACATTATTTAATATATCTTAGTAATACCTGAATATCTAAACATCACAGATATCACGGGAATCTTTTGAAAATTGATCAGAGTTGTCCCACAAAAGCTCTTACTTTAGTAAAGAATGTGGTAACATATACATGAAAATTGTTGAGACTAGATGTTTAACCATTCTCATCACAAAAGATAAATAGCCATGTGAGGTGATGGATGTGTGAAACATTTATGTTTATCTTGGTAATCATTCCACAATGTATAAATACATTGAATCACCACCTTTTATATTTTAAATAAACACAATCATATTTACTCAGTTTTTCTGAATAAAGAATTTATAGAGCACTTACTTTTGAAAGAACATTTCCCTTCTGGGTATCTCTTTCATTCTCTTTTTCCTTATCGCTCCCTCTCTTCATTCTTTTCTTCTTCTTCCTCCTCCTCCTCCTCCTCCTCCTCCTCCTCCTCCTCCTCCTCCTCCTCCTCCTCCTCCTCCTCCTCTTCTTCTTCTTCTTCTTCTTCTTCTTCTTCTTCTTCTTCTTCTTCTTCTTCTTCTTCTTCTGCCATAATATACATCCTTGGCATATACATTCTTCACATTTTGGGATCAATACTGATGGTAATGACTTAAAACTAGTGTGATTATTTGTAATACAAACTGATACACTTTTTAGTGTGGGAAATGTATTATTTATTATTACACTTGGACTATAGGTGAAAATGGGGACACATTAGTACCCCACTTAACCAGTCACGTGAGTGCTCAACTGGCCCAAAGAAACGTTTTTGCATTCCTGCAACATAGAGAAAAAAACAAATGTAGTACTGGCCTTTCTGTTCACTTAAGCAGTAACCAACGTGCCATTACTGTTTTAGGTATCTCATAGTCAGAAAATTATTTCAGGTCAAAGTTTTTAAAGGGTACATTCTTGTAAATTTCTTTTGTTTGTTAGGATTTTTGGGGTGTTGCTTGGATTTTTAGTAAAAGAATATGCAATTTTTGCCTTCTGTTTAAGCTTCCATTTAATAGTTTCATTTTGTGTCATGTATTCTGCACAGAAACAATCTTTTTGTTTCCTTGTAGCAATATAAACAGAGGTGTGCTAAAAAGTAGTGGTAGCCAAATTAGTATTTTTCATTTCTTTGGATAGCCACCCAGGAATGGAATTGCTGGGTCATAAGGTATTTCCATTTTCAATCTTTTAAGGTACTTCCATACTGTTTTCCCAAATGCCCATTGATAAATGATTAGATAAAAAACTGTGGTACATTTATACAATGGAGTATTACTCGGTGATAAAAAGGAATGAAATATTACCACTTGCAACAACATGTATGGAATTTGAGAATATTATGCTGAATTAAGTAAGACTGAGAAAGACAAATAACATATGATCTCACTTATATGTCGAATCTAAAGAAAAGAGTAAATGAGCAAACAAAATTGAAATAGACTTGGAGATACAGGAAAAAAACCTGTTGTCTGCTAGGTGCGGGGGAAGGAATGGGAGAGAAGGTGAGGGAATTAGAAAGTCTAAATTAGTAGACACAATACAGTCATGTGGATATGAAATACAAAATGGGGAATATAATCAACAATGTTGTAAAGATGATGTAAGGTGCCAGATGGGCACTGCACTTATCAAGGGGATCACTTCAAAGACTGTATAGATGCCTGACCAATGCACTATACACCTGAAGGTGAAGTACAACAGCACTATAGGTCAACTATAATTGTGTGTGTGTTTATGTGTGTGTGTGTGTGTGTGTGTGTGTGTGTGTGTGTGTGTGTGTATTCAGGAGAGGTGGACTATAGCATAGGGAAAATAGTCAATAGTATTGTAACCATTATATAAGATATCAGAGGATAGTAGACTGGGGTAGGAGGGTTATCACTTTGTGAGGGGTGTAAATGTCTAAATATTACATTGCTTTGTACACCTGAAGCTAATAAAAAGAGAAAAGATAGAGAGAACAGCAACCCCCCCCAAAAAAAAGTATTTGGTAAACAATATGCTTGGAAGTCTGTTTTACGACACCAGAGCTGTAGTATCTTTTGTACACCTTCAATGTAATCTAAATCGCTCTGCTAAGTAATGTTTCCAACTATCATGTTTTCGTGCAGGGAAAGGGCAACCACAGGACTAAAGGAAGACGAGCTGAAACTATGAAAAACGTCATGTGGGATATTTGACTGTGAAAATTGTCCCAGTAAAGTTTTACAGCTTTTCCGAAGAACGTGGCCAATCTTTTGTTAAATGTATGCTTAAGTATTTGATACTATTGAAAATTATATTGTTTTCTGAAATTTTATATTCTGATTGAGCTGATATATGCAGATATATATATATATATATATATATATATATATATGTAAATTGTATTTCTCCAGAAACCTTGCTATATCTGCTTATTAATTCCAAAAGGTATGCCTAGATCCTTTTTGAGTTTCAACCGCACAATCATTTCGTTTTTGAGTACAAGCAGAGTTTTGTGCTGTTTGAAACATTTTGCCTTTTGTTTTTCCTTTTCTTATTTTACAACATTGGACAAAGCCACCCACTACAGTGTGCATAGAAGTAGTTATAGTGGATAATCTTTCTCTTATTTTTGATAAGAAATGCAGAATTTTAACATTGCACCATGTTCACAGTGAAGTAGAGTAAGTTCCACTCCAATCCTAGTTTGGTAACAATATGTATCTTCAATAAATGTTGACTTTTCATCAAACACTTGTGCATTTATTGCGACGATCGTAGGATGTGCTCCTCCAAAAACCCTGTTAAAGTCCTGAATTACACAGGAAAATTCCTAGGTTTAAACACAGCTTGTCTTCTTATGGGGGAAAATTGGATCACGATGTATAATCTTTATGAATAGACTACATCTTAATCATTGGTTTAAGATGTTCATGTATGACCTCATGAATGACATTAGGACATACTTTGATTACATGGACTTTGGTACCAGGGTTACCCTAGATTCCTAAAGTGAATCAGTCTGTACAACCTCTTTTAGTCTCTGGAATGGAACTCTGTATGAGGCTGGGAGGAAAGTAGTGCCAGCATTCCCATGTTCAGCTGTTTCTGGATGCCATCTCTTTTTTTACTATTGTAACCATATACAGGTCAGTAACAGAAAAGGAAGCTCCAGGTCCCCATCACTTCAGCTGTGGTGAGGTGCCCGTTTTCCCTGTAAGATACCTCTTATGATGCTGTCACTCTAAAAGCAACCTGCTCCTCTTTGATGATATTAATCTCCTACACACAGAAAGTTAAACATCATGTCATTGTTCAGTTGCCTAGATAATTTCTATCTGTGCTAAATGGTGGCAATTTGTATGAATGATCCTTCAGCTGTGTACAGTTATGACGATAGATCCGTTTAGTGAGCTCTATAGTAAACACATGAAACTTAATAATTCATATCTACAGGGTGTGTACTCTGTGTGGACCAGTTCCCTGAGTTTGGTGCCATACATTTATGATATCATTGAATCCTCAGGAGAAAGTAAGCCCAGAATGTACACATAATTTATATTTAATCAGCCTCACACTTTGATAAAAGTGGAGAAGATGCTGTCCTGGCGCTCCAGCCACATTCCAGCTTGGGGCAACACCTTTTCTTAGTCATCGCCAGGGACGCCTCTGGTCCCATTTCGGCTCATTGCCTATAGGTTTGTATAAACTGGGATCTGACGAGGAGACAGTGGATTTGTTGTGAGACAAGGAAATGTAGAAATCCAGGCCCATTCTGGACAGTCCACCTGCTGACGGCAGCTGTGGCTCTTGCAAGGTAATGGTAAGGACCCCCAATGCCAGGTCTCAGAGTTCATACCCACAGGCACTGTGGCTGGTTGGTGGAGCTGGGCACAGATGACAGGGTTCATGAGCCACCTCCTGTGGATGTGGGGTTCAACCTAAACCCCATGGGGCAGGATGCAAAACTCACCATGACCAGAAGCAAGCAGGGTAGGTCATAAGCCAGTTATTCCCAGGACCCAGACATGAGAGGTCATTTTCAGAAACTGTCAACTCCAGAGGCCCTCCCGTCCCTGGAGTGACCCTCCCTTCCTCACAAGGAATCAGTAGTGACTGCAGGCAGCAGAGCCTACAATTCCCCTGACCTCCGCCGCACAAGATGGATGGAATAGATGTTGGACAATCATCTCCCCAAATCTGGGTTCATGTGCCAGATGCATAGGTAAAGTGAAAAGAGTGAGACACCAGTGTTTGGAGATAAAGAAACGGTTATTTGATTATGACAAACGAGAGGATGGCAGGAAAGACTTCTCCAATCCATCTCTCAAAAAGCAAATAGAAGCAGTGCTTATGCAGCTAGGGAGTACAGGAGGGGGCAGTTCCAGGGAACTGAGAGACAAGTCTCTGTTTCTTCCAGCATCGGTGACGCTTTTCCCTTTCAGACGCCTGGGCATCAGCAGGTGTTCACAGCCACCTTGCAGATATTCTTTCTTACTTCCAAAGGAACTCATAATTCTTTCCCATACCCTGAAGTTATCTCCTCCTAATTACAAACAAACAGGACATCAGCAACACAAAATTATATTATGACAGCATGGGGTGCTGGGTGGTAGAATAAGGATTCTGCAAAATATCTCAACGTTGTGCATCAGTGGTATTTTTTTCAAGCAAAAAGCAGAAACTAGACATCTTGCGACTATCTCCTTAATTAGGCTATCATTGTTTTGCGGTTAACTAGGTAGATTTTTCGAGTTTCTCAAGCAAAGTGTGATCTTAAACATTTCTCTTTGAACTTGCTTTACATGCGGGCTTTCAGAACATGACCCATAATCTTTCCTTTTTTTAACCAACAAGCTATCATTATTTTTTCACATCTACAGTATTATGTTATGCCTACTGTTCTTAAACTTGCTTTGGTTTTACTAAATAATATAGTTTGGATCTCCTTCAATATGAGTATATACAGATGTACCCATTTGTATTAGTCAGCTTAGGCTGTGATAAATTACCATAGAATGGGTAGCTATGACACCAGGAACTTTTTTCAATTACATTTGACATTCAATATTCTTTACATTAGTTTCAGGTGGACAGCACAGTAGTTAGACAGTTCTATAATTTAAGAAATGATTGGACCATTAATCTAGTAAACTAACATACTTTCTGCTTCTTTGTCTATAAGCTTTGTGACAACCAAAGCTGTGGAAACATTTAACTAAAGGCTTTACCTATATGCTAATTAGGAATTCAGTTATTTAACTCTATCTGCCAAAAATACTATGGGCATTAAAATCACAAAGGTTCAGCTACACAGACTCACTGTCAGTGGTCAAACAGCAGCCCTGAGCTGCAGATTTTGTGGCTCTGTGTCCCAGGATGCAGCCTGTAGGCTCTCCGAGGAGGCGTCTGAGGCCTCTGAGTGAAGGGGAGCTGTGACTTAGTGTAGGAATTCTCTGAGCTGGTTGGGGTCTGTGTGCTCACCTGTGATTCGGTCTAAGGTGAAGGCCTCCGAACCGTTTCTGGGTCTCTGTCCCAGGGTGTAAGGTCTCTGAACTATGTGGAGGAGTCTTTCTTTGTCCAGAGAGTCGGGTCCCTAAGCTGTTCATGTATCTGCATCCCAGGCTGTCTGTGAGAGGAAGGCAGGAAACCCTGCTTACTCAGCACTCTCACTAAGGTGTGTGATTTCACCTGTACTGGGATTTCTCGTATCCCTCCCCTGGTGCCAAAGAGATGAAATCTTAGGAGTCCCACCACAGGGAGGGCAGTTCTCAGTCATGTGCAGCTCCAACGAGCCCAGGGTAACAATACTGATAAAAGCAAGGTGCCAATGCTCATGTAGAGATCCCTGCGTCATTTTCCCTTTCAAATCATTGCTTTGGTGTTGAGATCACCAAGACTGCAGTGAAGGGTGTGAGGACAAGTGGGGGACCCTGTTTACAGCATGATGTTCCTCAGAACTGGAACGTGTCTTTCTCCTATTGGCCAGAGGGTGCTGATGATTGTCAAGAAAGTGTGACTGAGGCACAGGCCATGGGCAACTAAGTCATTCCCTAGACACAGACCCTGGGGAGGGGTGCCCTTTCACCTGAGAAGACAGGCACATCACCCAGTAGTATGGCCGTGGGCCCACAGGTGAGTACTAGTTCAGTGGGGACACTGTCGTGAAAGAAATAATCTGTTTGTGTCTTTCTAATGCTCTCTCTCTGACATCTCTGTGCGTGTTCCTTTGTCTCTCTCACACACAGGCCTGGGCGTGACCTCACCTGTACCATGAGGACCCCTGCTCCTCCTCTCCTAGGCATATCACCCTTTCACATGTATCTCTGTGGGGAGCAATTGTGGGAGTTCCCCCAGAGTACACAGGAATGCCTAGGGAAAGCATGGTCAGCTGCAGAGGGGCTAGGGACAGGTTTTTCCTTGGGGAAACACGGAGCTCCTCTCCTTACATTGGGTGACCTGGGCCTCTGACTTCTGAAGGAGGCATGGGTCTTCTGTGCTAAAAACCCTCCCATAGCTCAATGAGAAGAAGTCAAATTCCACCTGCCCGTCAACAGCCCAGAAGGCCCTATGTGATCTATTCCCCATTACCTCTCTGAACTCATGTCCTGCCTCTCCGTAGGCCATCCTGTGCCCGCCTAACCAGTTCCAACAAGCCTCTTCATACAATCCAGCCTGAGTTTCACTCCCACAATTTTCGACTGGTCCTTACCTCTGTCTGGAATGCTTTTCTCCAGATATCCATCTACTGTAGTTTCAGGCCAAATGTCACCAACATGGCAAATTTTTTCTTCACCACTCTTTCTAAAAATATTCACCACTGTTATTTCATTACTCGCATTCAATTTTTTTAAAGGATTTTTTATTGTGGAATTGGGGAAGGGGAACAGTGTTGGGGAAATGGGGAAGGCGAAAAGCCAAGTTGTTGTCCTTCAATCTTAGTTGTGGAGGGCGCTCCAAGTCTAATTA
Source organism: Hipposideros larvatus (assembly GCA_031876335.1). Classification (NCBI taxonomy): domain Eukaryota; kingdom Metazoa; phylum Chordata; class Mammalia; order Chiroptera; family Hipposideridae; genus Hipposideros; species Hipposideros larvatus. The sequence goes on along the minus strand of CM063105.1, from coordinate 106,598,803 downwards.
CCATCTGACCGCCTGTGGGCAGCTTGCAGCCAATCAACTCAAGGTGCCGTGTTGAATCTTACCTGCGGGTGGGCGTAGCCCAACATCCCATGCAGGAGTCCAACCGGAAACCTTGTTACTAAGAGCACACGCTCTAACCACTGAGCCATCCGGCCACCCATCGGCAGCTCAGGGTAGCTCAGCTCAAGGTGCTATGTTAAATGTTAGTTGCGGGTGTGCGTAGCCCAACATCTGGCGTGGGAGTTGAACTGGAAACCTGTTGTTAGGAGCACGTGCTCTCACCAGCTGAGCCACCCTCCACCTGTTGGCAGTTCAGCAGCAGCTCAGCTTGAACACAGTGCACTGGTCCATGTGGGAATCCAACTGTTGACCGTGTTGCTCAGAGCTCGCACTTTTAACCAACTGAGCCACTCGGTCCACGCTCACATTTAATTTTAATCACAGCACTTACCAACACCTGAAAAATTACTTACATGTTCCTCCTATATGATCCCAATACAATGTAAGCTGCATGACGGTAAGATTCTGTTTCTTCTCTCTTTTTGTACATCTGCATTCCTAACTCCCATGACAGTGCCTGACACATAATTTGCAGAGACTAAATGTCATCATGGAAAAAAAAAGAATTAGAATACACATTGGAAAGGGAGTCACGTAAAATAGAGTCGGAGGCTTTTTGGGCAAGTGGGCCTATGAACAACTTGTGCCTCAGTTCTCAGAGCTGCTCCTAAGTTGATAACCTGATCGTCAACTCAGCTCAAGGCTGAGTCATCAAAATCCTGGAACAACAACTGCTGTGTGGACATATGACCTTTTCCTCCTTCTTGTAGATTTAGTGTTCCTCCTTTGCTGATTGGGACTAAGCAATCCCCGCTACACTAACCAGCAATTTTTCATTTGAGTGAAAGAATTATACTTTCTGGGTTTTGCCATTAGAAACCCTGTGTTTCTTTGTCTCTCCAGAGAGCAGTTTGGTTTGCTAAGTAGTTGTGTGTCTCCAGGGTTGCAACTCTTTCTACTCACATAAGTAATTTGTCTTCTTTTTTTTCTTTTTTTTCAAAGATTTTTTTATTGGGGAATTGGGGGGATGGGAACAGTGCTGGGGAATTGGGGAAAGGGGAACAGACAAGTTGCTGTCGTTTTGTTCTTCAATCTAGTTGTGGAGGACGTTGCTTCACTGGCCCAAGTTGGCACCATCATTGCGCTCTTCTCTGGCGAGGCAGATCAGTCACCGGCTTCTGGACGGCCGCTCACTGCGGCTGCTGGCCGCTCACGCTGGCTGCTGGCCACACACGGTAGCCCATGGCAATCCACTGCCACAGGGACTGCAGCCCACGCCGTCGCCGGCGACTCATGGCAGCCCAGCTCCAGGTTGAGCTGTTGTTCAGCATCTTAGCTGTGGAGGGCAGTGTCACTGGCCCTCATATGTGGGATCCGAACCGGGGCCCTCTGGCATCCCAAGCGAGTTCTTAACCATCGCGCCACTCGGCCGGCCCAGTAATTTGTCTTCTTTAACAAGGCTCAAACTCTTCTATCTTTACCAAATGAATGAGATACTGAAACAATAATTGCAAATTTGTGGCAAGAGGCATAGGTAGAGAGGCGGACGACTCTGCTAGGTAAAATGTCCAAGGGATTGTGACACATTCCTTGGTCTTTATCTATCCTTTGCACCCTGGGAGATGGCTCGTTCCCTAACAGAACCAGATGTCCCGCTGTCCCTACAACCTATTGCTGACAGCCAAGGACTGAAGCCTGTCCCACACCAGGCCTTCTGACCCCAGTGGGGGATCTAGACCATCTATCTATCCTTGGGACACTGTGGGTGGGTTGCCCCGCTAGGCCTGTTCTAAATTACCCAGGCACACACAAGGCAGCACAATGCTAGGCACATAGAAAACGCTTGTATGCACCCTGTTATCATAGTGGCCACTGCAGGGAGGTACATTTTAGTTTACAAAGACGTTTCCAAGGATCCAAGAGTGCAGCGAACTGCGGTTTTCATCCTTACTTTGCCCTCTCACCTATTGGGGACTAGCCTTAGTAAGTATGCTCCATGCGCATCTGCATGGCCGAGCCACTTCAGGTTCTTACCGCCAAGGGGCGCGCCACAGGGAACAGTTGTGTCCAGGGACAAACCACTAGGTCTCCAGGGATTCCCGTCTATTCCGGGAGGTACCACTGCCAAGGGTGTTTGGGAAAAATCCATTGTGTGTGGGACCACATTGAGGGTCTGTGTACACAGCCGCCTGTCCCACCCGAAGTTAGAATACTGAATTCTCACGGCGCGTTGCAACCCGAGTGGACACCGTGTCTGAAGCTGCGGCCCTCACTTTCCATTCCCGAACTGCACACCTCCGTTTTTACACGGTCGTATCCAGCTGCAAGACCAGGGCTGGAGAGATTGGTGCCGGGACGAGGGGGCGGAGCCATGGCGCATGCTGGGTGGTGATTGGTCAAGGCAAGGTTGACGGAAAAAGCCCTTCCGAAACGATCAGTGCCGCAGAATGCCTCAGGCTCGACCTGTAATCTTGGCCTCCCCTGTGCCAGGCCAGTTCCCATTGGCCATGTGTCTGAGATGCCCGAAGATTTCCAGCTGGAGCTGAGGGTGAGGCGTGTGTGTGTGTGTGTGTGTGCGCGAGTTCCCGTGTGTGTGTGTTTTCAGAGTGTAGAATTTTTCCCCAACTTGGACTCCTCACCGACCTAGTGTCCGGAGAGGGCTGACAGTGTCTCCCCCGTCACTGGCGAGATTCCCCGCAATGGCTGGCTTGGAATCAGGGTCCGATGCCGCATGCGCGGGTGTCGGTGCTGTCCTCACGTGAGCTCCTTTGGTGTAGTGTAGCCATAACTCAGTCACCAGCCTAGTCTGGCGCGTTTGGCAGGACACAGTCAATCCTACAGATGCATGCAATTAAGTACCAGGGAGAGATGTCTGCGCTGGTGTGGCGTCTCTGCCAAAAACTATCAAGTATCAGGCCCTTTGGGGATGGGTATCGCTGGTGCGACATCACAGTTGCTGTTTGGGTACATTTCATCCCTCTGAGCCTTTTGAGGAATTGTGAGGGAATGGGATAGTTGATCTGAGTGGATTCTGTGCGACACGGTCTAAAGGTCTGAGGCTTTCTGTGCCAGTATACGCGTACGTGGGTGTGCATTTTTCTGAGGTTTTGGGCGTTTGTACCCTGGGTGGACATCTCTGTGTAGATGACCGCTCCCCAGGATATGAAATCTCGGAGTAGTTTGTGATTCTGGGTCCGGAGCTGCGATGTCTCTGAACTGCGTGGGGTGGTTGGAGGAGGCTTTATCTTAAGGTAGAAAGTCTGTGAGCTCTCTGTGGGTCTGTGTCCAGGGAGGAGGTTCTGTAACTTGTGTGGGGACTTCATCTCAAGGTTATGAGGTGTTTGTGAGATGTTTCAAGTTGCGTCTTTCTGTTTTTTGGAGTCGTTATATTAAGTTGGTCCATGCCTGGGTGCTTTGGGAGTCTGTCTGCAGGGTGTGAGGTATCTGCACTTTTGATTTGTTTCCTGGGATGAGGAGTTTGGTCTGTCGGGATGTGTTTTCACAGTGTGTGTGGTCTCTGCTCTGTTTGGATGTCTGTGACACAAGTTGTGAACTCTCTGAGCAGACATTTTCGGAATCTATTTTAGGTTGTGTTCAGTGAGCTGTTTTTGGTGTCTCTAGGTATCTGAGCAGTTTGGGGTTTGTCTGGTGACATCTTTTGTTTTTTTGGGTGTGAGTTCTCTGTTTTGGGCTTGAGGGATTTGTAACCTGTCATTTATGATTACAAGGCCTGGAGTCATATGTGCCCGTTGTGTGTCCCTGGGCCAGTCACTTGTCTCCTGGAGTCATGATATGCATCAAAGTAATACAATGGGGCTAATTCCCATATTGGAAGATACTGTACCGCCTTACCATTGCGTTTTCAGAGCCTGGGTCCCAGTAGCCTTCCACAAGAATTTTCTGAGCACCTGCTATGTACCAGAGCAGTGTTCTAGGAGTTGGGGTTACAACACAGAACATTACTGACAGAATGTCTGATTCCATGGAGTTGGTCAGTAACTATGTAACATATCTGAGAGTGGCAAGTGCCATGGAGAAAGAAAAAGACGTGTTACAAGAAAGGGTGTGAAGGGAGGATGTTGTTAATGTATTCAGGGTGATCAAGGAAGGTCTCCCTGAAAAGGTGATGATTGAGCAGAGACCTGGAGGAAGTGAGGGAGCAGGCCGTACATTACCTGAGGGAAGAGCATGCCAGGCAGGAGGATCAGTAAGTGCAACAGCGCTGAGGCAAACATCTACTTAGCGTGTTCCTAAATATCAAAGAGTCCTGGGATGCTTGTAAACCCTCATCACTGGGATTGGGGCATAGTGCTCCTGAAAGGTGTCTGGTGTCGCCATCTGTATTTCTCTTCCTACATGTGAGTGAGGTGAGGTCATTCTCATTTTCCAGAGAATGACCTGATGCTCCAAGAAGTGAATTGGCCTTAGCCTGCTCTCCCCCTCACAGTGAAAATTACTAAAAGAGAGGTACAATCTGCGACTCTGTCATGGGAAACAGAGGGTTTGATTTGTCAGAGCTGCAGGGAAGACACCATTCACAGTGAATGTCGCCCATACAGCCAATAAAAATGATACTCTGGGGGCCGGCCGAGTGGCGCGATGGTAAGAACTCGCTTAGGATGCCAGAAGGCCCTTGGTTTGGATCCCACATATGAGGGCCAGTGACACTGCCCTCCACAGCTAAGATGCTGAACAGCAGCTCAACCTGGAGCTAGACTGCCGTGACTCGCTGGCGAGGGCATAGGCTGCAGTCCCTGTGGCAGTGGGTTGCCATGGGCTACCGTATGTAGCTAGCGTGACTGGCCAGCAGCCATAGTGAGCGGCCGTCCAGAAGCCGGCGACTCATCTGCCTTGCCCGGGAAGAGCGCAATGATGGTGCCAACTTGGCCAGTGAAGCAACATCCTCCACAACTAGACTGAAAAACAAAAGGACAGCAACTTGTCTGTTCCCCTGCCCCCAATTTCCCCAACACTGTTCCCAACCCCCAAATCCCCAATAAAAATCTTTAAAAAAAATGATAATCTGGCATCATGTCCATGATAATATTTCTACTCTTGATGGAAGGCAGGACCTTAGGAATCAGACAGGAACTCAAGCAGAGGAGAGAGTCAGGAAGGCGAAGCCAGAGAACAGTGACTAAATTATACACGTGCTTTATCATATTGCCTGGATTGGGCCCAATTTACTTTCATTAAGTGATGGTATTAGATATGTTCAGCTTCTCCTCTGCCTTGCCCTTTGTTTCAATTCCCTTCTCTTTTGTGCCAGAGCAGATCCGTCCTAAAGATGTAAGATGAGTTCCTGTAGAGCAAGGTTAGCATATGCTTACAGGGGCATTCCAACTTGGTGAGCCCGAGCCCAGGCCCAGTAAGGAGGGCATCCATACCCAGGACAGGCTGCAGTGGGTGACAGAGCCCCAGATTGGAAGGAGGATGTCCCTGGGGGTTGGGTGGGAGAAGGCTAATTGGCTCAGGGATTCAATGCTGAGTAGGCTGTGGAGGTAGGGTCATAGGAAGGGGATGCTTCAGCACAGAATGTCAGGAGGGCCTCTGTGTGGGAAGGATAGCATACCCTGGGTCTTCAGTTCACTTCAGGTCACGAACTCATCCTAGAAAACGTGCTACACACCTCAGTGCTGACTATCACTACAGTCACCTCAGAAGGACTCCCCTTGGGAAGCTATGCACCGACGCCAGTGCCTAGTCCACCCTTCAAAGCAATTTTGGAACTCTTTTACTGGAATGGCCATCAGAGCTGTTGTCGTGTCATCCTTTATGTCCTGAAGGTTATCAAAATGTCGTCCTTTCAATATTTCCTTTACCTTTGGGTAAAGAAAGAAGTCATTGTGGGCCAGATCAGGTGAGTAGGGAGGGTGTCCCAATATAGTTATTTGTTTACTCGCTGAAAACTCCCTCACAGACAGTGCCCTGTTAGCTGGTGCATTGTCGTGGGGCAACAGCCATGAATTTTTGGTGAAAAGTTCAGGTCGTCTAATTTTTGACGCAGTTTTTTCAGCACTTCCAAAAGGTAAACTTGGTTAACTATCCGGTTGGTACAATTTCATAATGAATAATCCCTCTGATATGAAAAGAAAGTTTAGCAACATCATTGAAACAAGTTCGTGAACTGAATTGTATGACCTCGTTCGTATACACTGGGCGACATCAACTCAGTAAATGTGTAAGGATGATGGAGCCATGACGCTCACTTTAGAAGGGAGTTTCTAATGTGCAAACAAAGAAAACTGGAACAAACTCTGAGATGTTCTACTGGAATTCTGACAGAAGTGGTGCTCCCACAGCCGCAGGCAGGGAAGCTACAAATACGCAGAGGAAAGCAAAAGACGGTTTCATAGGCTCCTAAAACAGTGGTTGAAAGGAATGGACAGTCTCACATCATCTGACAGACTTCTGAGCGAATTCAGCAGGGAGTCTGGTGTGAACAGATTCTGAGCGTGGATTCCTTTTGGGGACCAAACAGAAAGCAATAGTCAGAGGAGTAACTTGACCAGTTGATAAGTGAAAATCCTATGAGCATGAGGGTTAATCCCATCCCAGCAGGGTCCTTAGCTTTCCTGCCTGGGATTGGATCGCTCTGGGGCATTCGAAAGTCAAGCAGTGTGCCTCCCTGTCGTGTTTAACTCCTGCATTAGGGCTCTCATGATGCATGCTGTCACTTTCACACCCTGGATCTCTGTCCTTCCTGCCTACACTGTGGTGCATAAGATATAAAGTGTCTGTGCAGTGTGAATGCCTTGGTGATGTCCATGTGCTTTTGTGCCATTTTACCGACTGCACTGCCTCCGAGAAGCAGCTCTAGGTCTGCTGGAATGCAAGTGTGCTAATCTGAGATGCAGGTTCCTGAATTGGAGCCTAAAGAGAGTGAGTTAAGGGGATGTGGAATTGGAACTGCGGGTTAAGTATGGCGTTCTTTATGCATATAAACTAAATGTCGATAAATGTTTCCATGCTCCTAAACATTCATTAGTATTCCCCCTTGAAGGAGTTTCTGATGGGTTACCTCATCATGCATACCAAATAAATACACATATTGAAGGTGACTAAGATTAGAAACCAGGTTGGTTCATCCTTATGGGTTTGTTCTTTGTGAGATGAGAGACACTCCATGTAAACCCCAGAACAGAAGATCTGAGTTTATTAAGAGGAGCAGATTTGCAAAACGGGGAGGGGCAGGAGGGAGGGAGGGCTCCAGAGAACATGGTCAACTCACTGTTGGTGCAGCAGGACCCATTTTCAGACCATCCAGGCGGAGCCAAACAAAGCCAGGCCTCCCATCCAGGGAGAGTTGGCAGCAGAGTTCGTGTCCACAGTAGGAGGTCCTGCCGGATGGTGCTGCTGCCCCTGGCCTGGTCTCCCAGGGCCCTTCCTTGTTGCCGGTGTCTCCAGGTTGGTGAATGTGAACAGCGGTCTCATGCCTGCTGCATGAGAACCAGAAGATCATTGAGGTATGAAGAGTTGGGATTTGGACATAATGCCTTTTCTGTTCAGGAGGCATGAATGATCAAATCTACCTCCCACTCAATACCCCACCCACAGAATCCGATGGTGTGTACCCAGGACCTGACCACGCCCTTCACGTGAAGTGAATATAAATTCTGCATCATGTCAGTGTTTTCAAGTGGGCCCCAGAACTCTATTGCTGCCAAAATCGATGCGACTTTTGCGGGCTGATGTGGATCCAGAACAGGTTGCTTTATTCCATTCTGACCTTGTGATCTCAGCAGAGAGCGTGGGAGCTCCGTGGACCCTGCGGGACTTGTGCCACAGCCCCAGGGGAGAAGGTCAGAAAAGCAGGGCTTCCCTTTCTAAAAACACAGAGGCCTAACTTCCGTCTCGTGATGTGGGATGTGGTGAGTGGGGCTAACACGACACTTCAGTTTCCTTGATTGTGCACTATGTGTCAGACAATATCTACATGTTTGCATATGTCAGCTTCTTTCATCCTTTCCCACACGCCCATCATTCAGCGAGATGTCCATCCCAGTTCATGAGGCGGGAAATCAGAGTACAGAGACACAGGACACCATAGCCAGCTAGCTGGCAGGGGTCGCAAAGTGCTGGCCTCACTCCAGCAGCCAAGCCAGGTCAGTCCTGCCAACCATGATCAATCACTGCCCACTCCTGAAGGTTTCCCGTGTCTGCATTGCCTCCCCCGGCATGGTGGGCTGGCTGTTGCAGTGGGGAAGAGGGAAGGAATTGCAGAGCCAGTCCCTGCCCTGTGGAGTTGAGCCTGTAACCAGGGAGAGAGAAATGACATCCATAGATGTGGTAGGGAGTGCGTCGTGGATCCCTTGTGAGGCTTGGTGGCCAGGCAAAGAGGAGTGAGAAAGATCAGGGTGGGGGGATGTGGCATGGGGGGCTTGCTGAGGTGGGGGTCCTAAGTGCTGACTTTCCCATGGTCTCCAGGAGAGTTAACAGAGAAGATATTGGGAGAAAGCAGGTGCAAAATGTAATGCATGAGTCAATTTATATGAAATGCCCAGTAAGGGCAAATCTACAGGGACAGAAATCAGATGAGAGGTTCCCTGGGACTGGAGATTGCAATGGGGATTGACCGCCAAGAGGAACTCGGATCTCTTTGGGGTGAAGGAAATGTCCTGAAACTGGATTGTGGTGATGGTTGCACCACCTGTAAATGAACTGAAGTCATCGCAGTGGACTCTTAACTGGGCGAAATTTGTAATATGTACATTATACATCAAGAAAGCTGTTTAGGACATGTAATGCAAATGTCCCAGTCAGTCATGGTGGAAAAGTTATGCCGTTGTAGTTGTAACAACAAGGAGTCTCCCAGCTGTCTTTCTTTGTTGGGGTTCCTGCCTACATGACCCATCACCGCCTGCTGCCTGCATATGTCCCAGATGCTCATGCCAGAGGGAGTGGGTGGAGTCACAGTGCAAGTCAGGCCAGGAGGAGCGCAGGGGAGTGCAAGCATCTGCGCTGACCCCTTGAATGTGAGTCATCCTCCCTCCCCTGCACAGGACTGCGTGGTCCACAGCCTCGGCCGCAGGGTCATGTGCCCGTTGCCTTCTCAGGTTTCCCTCCTGGACCCCGGGCTCTGGTCAGCCCCTTTCCACATCCCCCGTTCAAGGAGTGCAGTCCCCTGGGGTCTCACCTGCACCACTGAGGAACCACGATCAGCTCCAGAAAGCCATCATCCGAAAACTCCCGCCGTCCCTCTGCCCAAAGACCCAGGGGGCTCACTGTGCACAGTGTCCTCCTGTGCGTCTAGAGAGTGAATGGGTTGAAACCCTCTTTGTCATGGAGCTCCTCTTCACTTCTTGTTCAACTGCCGTGTCTCAGCTCTCTGCCCTCTGCCTGCCGCTGCCCCTGTGGTCCTTTGCCTGGAACAGACACTCTTCTCTGGGGCATGTCTTTCATTTTGACCCCGGACTTCCCATACTCTATCCAAGTCAATGGAGGTGACTGAGGAAAGTGTGCTTGTCCATAACATGCGGACCAATTGTGGTCAGAAAACCCCTCCCATCAGAAATATACACTGAGACAGAGTGATGAAGAATGGAATGGTCAGATGTTGCAAAGGTGACAAAGTGGTTGTCTAAGTTGAGCATACAAAAGTGCCCATGGGATCAGAAAATAAGAAAATTATTTGTGGCCTTGACCAGACCACTTGCAGTGGAGAGACAGGGACAAAAGCTGTGTTGAAGGGTGTTGAGCAGATGGTCTCAGGAGAAGGTCAAACAGTTTCTTTTTTTTCCTCACTGTAGGAAACATTTATTTGCCTCATTAAAAAAACCTCAATAGTACATCTAAGTTTAAAATCAATCATCTCATTCAAGGAGTTGCAAAAACAGTTTAACTAGAAATGTTTAATTGTTTTATGGTTACTTTTTAAAAACCCTTAAATATACCTAGGGAACATATCAAAAAGCCAGATTCAACATGTTTTAAGGCATACACTTTATCATCAATGTGTCTACTCCTCTTCCCCCAATGCCAGTTCTATAGGACAGGATAGTTCACTCTACTCCAATCTACACCTAAAGCATGGAGCACAATAGGTACAAGATAAATCCTACATAAAGTAATGAAAGAAGAGGTAAAATTAGTGAGTGCGGAAACGTTTGTGTTGTCATAATCGTACATAATTTTTCTCGGTTATTTAAGAGGAAAAAGGAAACCCCAAAAGTTTAACTTCCCGCCTCCCCCACGGTTTAAAAATGTCCAGGTCCACGCCTCTGCCTCAATTCCTTCCTCAGTCCCGAAAAATGTAAAAGTAAAGGTGTCTGAAGTGGCCAGCGACCTGGGCCCTGAAATACAAACGGGATACCCAGACATTGCTCTCCATGGCGCTGAGCCATCACCAGCACTAGAAACTATTTGACCTTGAAAATCAACAGGTAGTGTCCCAGTAGCTGCAGAATGACAAGTGGGAAGCAGATGGGTTTCCAAACCCCTCTTGTTGGGGACAGCTCCACGCAGAAGCAGCAGGAGAGGGTTCACCAGAGGAGTGGTAACTGCAGGGGGTAAATTCGCTGAACAGGTGCAAGGCATGGGACCCTGAACACTGGGTGATGACTGGCTGCAGTCAGGTGCAGGAATGCTCAGGGGCAGCAGAGGATGCCAGGTCAGGAAGAGGTGGGGTGGCTTAGAGAAGCTCTCAGAAGACCCACTGTATTACTTCTGTCTTCATGAAGTAGTAGCTGAGGTCATTGGAATGCAAGTGGGTCCCCTGTAAATAAGACAGTGGAGTAGGGAGCGTGACAGGCAAAGTGAGAAGCACTCCTCTCCTGGTCATGGATTCAATAAATAATCCAGTAAAGTTTCAAGTTTTGTCATCAATGCCCATCGTCTCAGATAGAGACATGGATGTGTCCCTTATTGGGACACAGCAGGAGAGGATGGACGGGGGAGAAAGCAGCTAGAGAGGGGTGCCTCAGGGCGAGTTTGCAGCCCTACCTAAGCTGGGTAAGAGGGGGCCTGAAGGCAGGTGACGAAAGCTGTGGGGTCCACACTGGAGACCCCCAGTGTGGGGGCTGTGTAAGCAGAGGCATTCGAGGGAGGGCGCTGAGGGAGCAGGGCAGAGTGTTGAGGTGATGAGACACGGAGGACTACAAGTGGATATCATGTGTTCCTGTGGGGGTGAGGGAGGGGCGGTGTGTGTGTTTGGGGGGGGGGGGGGTTCTCTGATACCCAGGGAAGTTCCTTGTGCCGCGAAGTGCATTATCCTGAGGAACATAACATCTCTCTGGACAGGGAGCCTCCGAGTTGCCAGGGACAGGCTCCTGGGCCATGAGGTCCCCTACAAGGTCTCCAGAGGGTAGGGCTGAGAGGAGGAGGAGGAGGGTGTCTGAGGAGCAGCCAGAGGAAAGCTGGTGCTGAGTGAGCCGGGAGGCAGGAGGATGACCAGGGGAGTGGTACAGGTTCCGCACGAGGGGCGGAGGGTCCGCTGTGAGGGTCGGGCGACAGGACCTGGATATCACCTTCCCGGTACTGTACCGGATGTTGGAAACGGCCCAGCAGGCAGCCTTCAGCGCAAGGGTGCAGGAAGACTGGCAACGACCTCAATGATCGCTGGTGCGCAGGCCCAGAACCCACCAATCGGAGCGCCCAACCTTACGCCTGAGCGTGCGTCCCGCCGCGTGAACTTCCGGCCGCTGTGGCCATGCTGCCCAGAGCGGGACTAGGAGAGCGACAGTGCCCGGGAACGTTCGCCGGCGCTACTTCGGGTGATTGCAGTCCTTCTCTGGTCCTCAGGGTCAGTGCGCTGATTTCTGCTGCCAAGGTCTCCCTGGTTTTGCTTGGAAAGCTCCTGAAAAGCAGCGTACTTTCACTTGAATGTGCTCAGGTCAGTTTCTGTGTTCAGCAGGGGGCAGTGGTGCTCCGTCCATTTGCCTTCTCCCCGTTCCCCCGCCCTTCTTGTTTGAAAAAACGCGGTAGTCTCTTTTCTTTGAACGGTGGTGCTTTCATTTTGTGTGTTTGTGTTCCTGCCTTCGACTGGCTTTGTTGTAAAAAGGTTCTGCGGAGAGAGAAAAACCCATTCTCCTGGGCTGCTTGGGCTCCTTAGCAAATTCCATTTCTGTTTTTCTGAATGCGCTCGTCATTGTCTTTCCCCACCTTGTTATGCCTTCGCTCGGCATGTATCAATCTATTCTTCAGTTATGAAAGTCCCTGAAACCCCAGGTTAGAAAATTTGGAGGACAGATAACATGTACTAAAGAGAGTAACGCAAACCACAACTGCATCACCCCAACAAGGTCATTATTGGTGTTTATGCTAATTATCCTTCTAGTGTTTTCATCCAAAAATTATATTTCCAGTATACTTGTTTATTTTTGTATCATGACCTCCAGCTGCTTGTTTTTAAATTCAGTGTTTCATTTTTCAGAATAGTTTTCAGTTAATGTCATTGTACAGAAAAATAACGCTGAGGTATTGTAAAATGGAGAAAGCTTCTCTAGATTTTGAGTGAACGACACTGCACTCTGTATGATCCAAAGGCAGCACCTCGGATTCGCTTTATGACAGCAGGAGCCGTAGTGCAAGTCTGGTGCTCTGTTTTATCCCCAGCACCCGGAGGAGTACCTAGCACTTAGTGGGTGCACAGTGAATATTGTGACATTTTTTAAAATAGAATTTTCAGGACATTTTTCTTTGTACATATAAAGATCCATCTGTTCCTAGCCCTGGATATAATATAGCAACAGTTTACTACATGTTTTGTATTTCTTTTTTAATTTGGCCTTTTGCAAGTCAGCGTTACTGTATGTCACCAGTAGTTCTTAAAATCAGACTTTCTGACCTAGGCCAGGTCCCTTGACTAATTGAGGTCCATTTACCTCGTTGGTGAGAGACTCCACAGACACCCAAAGTCTTCACAATTTCGAGCCTGTTTCCTTCATTCCATGAAAAGTTCAGTGAGGCTTAAGTGAACAAGACATAGTACAAAATGGCCTTGGTAGAGATGGTGCATCTTTTAACTTTGCTCCCAGTGTTCATCAGCTGTCAATATATTGGGTGTCTTTTCAGAAGCACCCTGGCCTGCTGCATATTGGATTCCTAGACCTTCGATTCTGGACCACACTGTACAGTGATTTGCTGCAGTGGTTCCAAACTGTAGTCACCCTAGCCTGCTGCCTCGGATGCTTGCTTGGGTCATCTAATGAGGGGAAGAATGTAAAAAGAAGAATGCACTGAACATGACGTTAGGGGCCCAAAGAGCGACATGCTGTTGGCATTGGGAACTCGGTCATCTGAGAGGTCAGCTGTTTTAAACCAACCTGCTCTGAATGCAATGAATGGGCTTTTTCCCTAAGACCATCTACTCTTCTAAAGCTGCTATATCAGGCCTCATAAAACTGAAAGAGTCCCATATTTGTTACCAAAATCTTTCATTTTAGAGACCCCTGTACAGAAATAATCTGCACTCATTCGTCCTGACAACTTCTTTACCACAAAGACGTCTTTTTATTGGACATCCAGTTCTTCCCGAGTATTTTCTTCCAGTAGTGTCGCCAGGAGGGCCGTGGGCAAGGGCTCAGGAGCACTCCCTTCCAGTTCCAGGTCTACCAGCCTTAAGGTTTTGGCTGTCTGAGTTGGTTTCCTTTCTGGCCCTGCTGTTCCTTTGACTTTAAGAAGGGAGTTATGGTAAGTTATTAGTTCAACAGGGAGGCCTAACCAGGAAAGGGTGTGGTGAGAGGGCCTTACTCCTAGTACAGAAACTCTGCTTTTGTCTTGTGTGTGTTGGAATTTATTCCAGGAAACGTTAACTTTACTTTTAGATAGAGTTCAATATCTCATGGTCTATACAATCTGTAACATTTCCTGTGATGCCAGTCCCCCAGACATGATAGGAAGAATGAAAGGCTGTGAAATTATAAATATAAACAGATTGGGCCATCCTTAGGAGTACCAGACACTAAAAGTGGCCCAAAATCGGTCCCCAACGCTGTCAAGCTACTATAGCTGCCCTTGTCGGAATGAAAAGATTATCTAAAAGAGAAACTCACATCTCCTTTTAAAGCTAACATATTTTTATGCTCGTCTTCAGTGGACCAGACATCACCCTGAGTTACGAAAGTGCGTGGACTACAAAATCACTGAAAACCAAAACACAGAGGACATGGAGGGCTGGTTTCATTTTATTGAGTTTTCCATGATATCTCTTTTCCAAATAAGAAATCGTAATTCCTGTATTTGGTAACTAAAGGCAACTTTGGTTGTATTATTTTAACACAGACACACATGTTCGCAATTTCAGATGTAGGGAAATTCTTGACTCCCCCGGAAGTGGTGATGATTCCAGAACTTGTGCTCCCACCTGTTACAAAACCATGTGGTGAAGATGTTCTGAGCATATACTGTGTGCCAGGCAGTGCGCTAAGTCCTTCCTACATACTGTCGTCTCGTTCATGACAGAAACTGTACCTCGTAGGTTAGTATAATTCTGCCCATTATCAACTGAGAAAGAGAAGTGCTACCTAGAGAGATAACAGCCTAGGGTGTGTGTAGAACATGAAGCCTAGGATGCCTCAGGGCACACATTTCCCTGGAATCTCATTATGGGGAGCACTGGTACTTGCCTTGAGAATATGCTTTGTATTGACCAGAGGTGACTGTCATTCATGCAAGTGACCCTGTAGAAGTCTGCACTTGTGCTGCTTGAAAATTGGGGTCACATCAGTGGTAGAACTTGGGGAGAAAACAACCTAGTTCAAGTGGTTCAAATGGAGGTTACAGGCTTCATGCAGCTGATGTGTGTCACCTGAAGGCCAGGTAACACCCTGAGCTGAAGCAGAACTGGAGATTGTACAGGGAAAGTAGAAGGAAAGCACATGTATATGGAAAGGGGGTGAGAAGTCCATGTACAGGGAAAGGACAACAGAGGTCCGTGTGCAGGGAAAGGAGAGCAGAGATCCGCGACTCTGCTAGTCCCCAGGTTGCGGTTTCTTTAACAGCTACTAACATGTGGTTGGAAAGGTGGGAATTGGTTCTGGTGCTTCTGTGACCCTTGGTGCCTGTGTCATTCCAGCAGCCTTCAGAAGAGTTGTTTGAGAGCTGTGTTTGTACGTCTTGTTGTTTGTTATGTTTTGGGGGTTACAGGACGTCACAGAAGAGGTGCAGGAGGGTAGACAAGTGAGAAAGACATTTCAAGGAAACAAGGAGTGAAGCAAGGAAAACTGGGTTCTGTTTTATTTTTTTAAATTGTTTTTTATTGTGAAATACACATTTTTTAGAATTAGTTTCAGCTGTACAACACAGTGCAGTAGTTATACTTTTTATCCATGGAGGTGACAACCTCCCTCTCCCAATCCGCCGCCCCACTTCCCCCCCCCAATATACTGGGTTCTGTTTTAATTATTTTACAGTGTCTCCTCTCAGACAAGATGAACTCCTTTCATTATTAGCCTATTCTTTTCATAGAGGAAGGAAGAGGGATGTACAAGGTTCAGGGATTGAGTCAAGAAGTGGGGTGAAGGAGCAGCCTGCTCTGGCCTCCTGTCCTTGATCGTAGCTTGGGTCATGTGTTTGGAGAGGCCGGTGGTGCAGTTCTTGATTAGACATGATTGCATGTCCTCGGTAAGGGGTATTGCTATCAGAATGAAAACAAAAGACGCAAAGGAGACATGGAGTTAGCGAATTAACTTCACTTCCAAGTCGCTTCATTTTCTTTGTTAATTCTCATCTCTTCTTTCTGTAATTTTCTCAAGTATTCATTTTAAAGTTAATTGAATCTCCTCATATGAATTTTCATCAATTCGTTTTGAATGAGGAAGATATAAAAATAAACACCTAGGTATTAAATATATTAATGGGTGTTGAATCTCACAGATAATTTTGGAAAGCTTTGTTGAAACAGCAGTGACATATTTTACACCACTCCACTTACCAGCAGTTAAAAATGATCAGTACTCTTAAGGATACAATGACGCAGGCACTGGCCTGTGTTCCTGGTTAAAGGAATGTGGCAATGTGTGTCAACGTGTAGGACTCCATGCAAGGCACATTCTCTAAAATACAGGCATTTACTCCAAAAGTTTGTCCTAGCGTTCTTTTCTATAGTTCAAAAACAATGTAGGAAATGTGGAAGGTGCATGTGCTGGAGTTTACAGAAAGTGGAATTTCCACAAGATAAATGAATTACCTAATATCAACCATTAAGCCTTCAGAATTGGATGTTGGATACTGCACTATCACAAGATGTAAAAATGAAGCTGATAGGTAAAGGGGGTGACAGTGATCCGATGGTGGATGGTTACTGAATTTTTCTGTTGTCTTTTCTCTGTCTTCCCGAATGAGTACCATCAGATGAATTTCCTTTATCACTTGAGGGAAAAATAATGGAGTGACTATGTGACCTGTCTTCTCAGTGTGTTCTGTAACCTCCCTGCCTCACTGGGTAGGATGAACTGGGCAGGTAGCCCTCACCACAGGGACCCCAAGGTAATCATGGTAGAGGACTGACATGACAAATGCTTTCGTACATTGAAAAGACAGTGGTAAGCACAGAAACAGGGGAGGAGGGGCATGGAAAATACAGCTCTTGTCCTTAGGAAGGTTACAGTATGCTATTCAGTTGGAGAGAGGACTTGGGTTATTTCTGCTTTCTATCTCAGGTTATGAAAAACAATATTTTCACTCTTTTTGACTCCTTATACTTTGAGGAAGAGAAATGAATTAAAGATTGTCAAGCATTTTCAAATAATTTTTTAAAATTATTTTTTATTATGAAATACACATTTCTTAGAATTAGTTTCAGCTGTACAACACAGCGCAATAGATATACTTTTTACCTCTTGAAGTGACAACCCCCCTCCCCCAATCCGCTGCCCCATTGCCCCCAATATCATACGTATCTATTACAAATACCTTGACTCCACTCCCACACTATAGTCCATGTCCGATGACTCTCTCTCTCTCTCTCTCTCTCACTCTCTCTCTCTCTCTCTCTCTCTCTCTCTCTCTCTATCTCTCTCTCTCTCTCTCTCTCTCTCTCTCTATATATATATATATATATATATATATATATATATATATTCACTTATACTTGACACACATTATTATACAACTTCAGCTTCAGGTGTACAGTGCAGTGATCAAGCCTCTTCCCCATCCATGATGCAAGACATGTGACCACGGGTCACCCTACGAAATATTTATAAAATTATTAATTATATTCCTCGAACTGTCTTTCATGTCCCTGTGTCAGTATTGTAGTTGCGTATTTATGCTGTCTAACCCCTTCTCCTTCTCCCTCATCCCCACCCCCTGGAGTATTACTCCACTATAAAGAAGAATGAAATCGTAACATTTGGGACGATATGGATGGACTTAGAGACTATTATGTTAAGTGAAATAAGTCAGTGGGAGAAAGACAAATACCATATGATTTCACTTATATGTGGAATCTAAAACACTGAATGAACGAGGAAAGTAAACAGAAGTGGTCTCAGAGATATACAGGATCAAATGAATTTTAAAGGAGCTAACGCGTGCTCTGAGTTTCAGAAAAGATGAAGTCACAAAGCAATATGAATCGCATAGTGTTAACTGTGTCCCCTTAGAGGTGAAAAAACCAGTAAAGAAATGATTCCCAAATTAATGGTCATCCTTGGGAGATGGGACTGTGGTTTGGATCACTTTATTATATTGTATGAGTCCTCCAAATATTCTACAGTGAGCTTGGAGAGACTAGGGTAACTGAAGACTACATGGATAAAACCCCAAAGCAACTGGAGGAAAACCAATGACGAGAGCATTCGGATCAGCAGAAATCCTAAATGCTAAGGAGTCAGGACACAAGGTTTCCAGTAGGGATTATACTGAACCCAGCTGTTTGCCTGAGGTTGGCCCTGGCCCAGGCAGGAATACAAAGAACAAGCCAGTTCTCAGCTAGAAGACACAGACCAGTTTTTTTTCATCCACGAAAGGCGGGGGAGGGAGATTACAGAGGTTCCACACTGCCATCTAACGTCCAGAGAAATGGAGCGTAAACATTCCTGGCACAAAATCCCTCCTTTTCGCTACTTTTCCGAAAAAAACACAATACAAGCGGCCTCAGACCTCCATGCCAATAATGGTCATAAAAAGGAAAGCTCACCACAAGAGACCTCTGGAAACCGAAACCCGCTGGCTCTTCCTTCGTGCCGTGCTCCACAACACAGCAACACCATTCCACGTTCTTGCACAAAGGACGCATGCGCCAGTAGGGCTGCAGCTCTGCTCCAATTCAGGGCTCTGAACCTGTGTGCAGGCAGGCGTCCAGTTAGATTGGTGCCAGTCTCCGTGCCCACATCAGGTAGAAATTTCTTTCCAGTCCCTGTTGCAAACTTTCAGTTGAAGGACCGAGCCAGTCGTTACCCAATTGCTCCAACTCGCCCCTGCGCAACAAGTGAGCAAGCAGTAGCAATTCTCACGTCATCGTCCTATGCCCTGGCCCCGCCCCAGCTTGTGAATAGGTTCCTCTGGTGACACACTCCCTTTCCTCCTTTCAGCCATCAGTCCAGGGAACCTTCCAAGCGACCTCAGGGCCAGGAGACTGACTGCATCAACCCTGGAGCATCTCCTTAGAGACTTCCTCCTTGTCAACCGATCATCCCTGTGACCTTGGACGTGCCCTGGACATCCGGAAACCCGGCCTCTCCTTGATGTCCCGTCTAGCATTCCCCTCTTAACACCTAACACCCTGCGATGCTCCTCCAGCGCCCTCCCTCTAATGCCTGTGCTTACACAGCCCTCAATCTCTCGGGGACCTCCAGTGTGGACCCCACAGCCTCCTGCCTCACCTTTCACCAGGCTCCTCTTTATGCAGTTTACCTAGGGCTATAAAGTCCCCCTCAAGCATCCCTCTCTAGCTGCTTAATCCCCGCTCCGTCGTCTTCTGCTGTGCCCCAATAAAGCACACATGCCCACCTGTATCTGAGCACCTGAGTTAGGAAGTATTGCCTCTTCTTCAATTTTTTAGAAGAGTCTGAGGAGGACAGGTGTTAGATCCTCTTTCAATGGTTGGTAGAATTCATTAGTATAGCCGTCTGGTCCTGGACTTATGCTTTTGGAAAGGTATTAGATGACTGATTCAATTTTCTTAGTGTTCATCCATCTATTTACATTTTCCAGTTTTTCACTGAGTGTAGGAAGACTACCCGTTTCTAGGAACTTTTCCATGTTGTGTAGGCTATTGTTGTGGGTAGCATATAATCCTTTATGATAGTATTCTTGCATGATGTGTTTTATTTCTGTGGTACCCGTGGTAACTTCTCTTTCAATTCTGATTTTATTGGTGTCTTTTCTCTATTAATCTTACTGCATCTAGCCAAGTGTTTGTCAGTTTTGTTAAGCTTTTCAAAGAACTAGCTTGTTGTTGCGTTCTTTCAATTGTATTATTTTCTCAATGTTGTTTAGTTCTGCTCTTTTATTATTTCCTTTCTTCTGCTGACTTTGGGTTTCATTTGTTCTTCTTTTCCTAGTTTCTTAAGGTATAGTGTTAGGTTGCTTATTTGAGATTTTTCTTGTTTCTTGAGATAGGCCTGTAATGATATACATTTCCCTCTTATTACTGCTTTCACTGCCGCCCAATAATTTTGATAAGATGTATTTTCATTCTCATTTGTTTGTGTGTCTCTTTTAATCTCTCCTTGTATTTCTTCCTTGATTCCGTTGCTTTCTTTTTTTTTCTTATTGTGAAATAAACATTTTAAAATTAGTTTCAGCTATACAACACAGTGCAATAGTTATACATTTTACCCCTCAAAGTGACAACCCCCGTCCCCCAATCTACAACCCCATTCACCACCATATTATACATATCTAATAGAATTCCATTGACTCCACTCCTACACTATACTCCACGTCCCGCGACTATATATACATTCAATTGTATTTGACATACAGTATTATACAACATCAGCTTCAGCTGTACAGTGCAGTGATCAAGCCTTGACCCCATCTATGATGTGGTCTTCTAAAACGACATGACCGCCTGACACCCTACAAAATATTTCAACATTATTAATTATATTCCTCGAACTGTCTTTCATGTCCCTGTGGCAATATTGTAGTTACCTATTTATGCTGTCTACTCCCTTCCCTTTCTCCCTCATGCCCACCCCCCTCCTAACTAGCAACCGTCAGTTTGTCTTGTATATCTCTGAGACTATTTCTGATTACTTTGCTCACTCATTCAGCTTTTTGGATTCCACGGATAAGTGAGATCATATGGTATTTGTCTTTCTCCGACTGACTTATTTCACTTAACGTAATAGTCTCTAGGTCCATCCATTTCATTGCAAGTGGTAAGATTTCATTCTTTATAGCGGAGTAATACTCCATTGTATAAATGTACCACAGTTTCTTAATCCAGTCGTCTACCAATGGGCATTTCAGTTGGGTCCAAGTCTTGGCTATTCTAAATAGTGCTAAATAAACATAGGGGTGCACATATTTTTTCAAATTAGCATCTTGGGTTTCTCTGGATAGATACCCAGAGTGGAACTGCTGGGTCATTAGGTAGTTCCGTTTCCAATTTTTTGAGATATGTCCACACTGATTTCCATAGTGGCTGTACCAATCTGTAGTCCGACCAACAGTGCACCAGAGTTCCCTTTTCTCCACAGCCTCGCTAGCACTTGTTGTTTGTTGATTTATTAATGATAGCCCTTCTGACCGGAGTGAAGTGGTATCTCATTGTGGTTTTTATTTGCATTTTTCTAATGTTTAGTGAGGTTGAACATTTTTTCCTATACATCTTGGCCATTTGTATTCCCTCTTTTTTTTTAAAGCTTTTTTTTTTTTAAGATTTTTATTGGGGAATTGGGGGAAGGGGAACAGACAAGTTGCTGTCGTTTTGTTCTTCAATCTAGTTGTGGAGGATGTTGCTTCACTGGCCCAAGTTGGCACCATCATTGCGCTTTTCTCTGGCAAGGCAGATCAGTCACCGGCTTCTGGACGGCCGCTCACTGCAGCTGCTGGCCGCTCACGCTGGCTGCTGGCTCCTGGCTACACACGGTAGCCCATGGCAATCCACTGCCACAGGGACTGCAGTCCACGCTGTCGCCAGCGACTCATGGCAGGCCAGCTCCAGGTTGAGCTGTTGTTCAGCATCTTAGCTGTAGAGGGCAGTGTCACTGGCCCTCATATGTGGGATCCGAACCGGGGCCCTCTGGCGTCCCAAGCAAGTTCTTAACCATCGCGCCACTCGGCCGGCCCTGTATTCCCTCTTTAGAGAAATGCCTCTTCATATCCTCTGCCCATTTTTCAATTGGGTTGTTTGTTATTTTGGTTTTGAATTGAATGAGTGTTTCTTGAATTTTGGATATTAACCCCTTATCAGATATATCACTGGCAAATATATTCTCCCATTCAGTAGGCTGCCTATTGTTTTATTGTTGGTTTCCTTTGCTGTGAGAAAACTTTTAAGTTTGATGTAATCCCACATGTTTATTGTTTTCTTTTATTTTCTTGCCCGTTAGGATAGATCAGTAAAAAGATTACTAAGGGTAATGTCTGCAAATTTACTCCCTATGTTTTCTTCCAGGCGTTTCATGGTTTCAGATCTTACATTTAAGTCTTTAACCCATTTTGAATGTGTTCTCGTATATGGTGTAAGTAGGTGGTCCGTTTTCATTTTTTTCCACGTCAGTCCACTTTTCCTAGCACCATTTATTCAGGGGACCCTGTTTACTCCAGTGTATATTCTTGCTTCCATTGTCATAGATTAAATGACCATATATAGATGGGTTTATTTCTGGGCTCTCTATTCTGTTCCATTGCTGTATGTGTCTGTTTTTATGCCAGTACCATACTGTTTTGATTACTATAGCCTTGTAGTATGATTTGATGTCAGGTAGTGTGATACGTCCCGCTTTGTTCTTATTTCTCAAGATTCCCCTGGCTGTTCAGGGTCTTTTATGGTTCCATATAAATTTTAGGATTATATGTTCTGTTTCTGAGAAAAATGTCCTTGGTAGTTTGATAGGAATTGCATTGAATCTATATATTGCCTTAGGTAGTATTGACATTTTAACTCTATTAATTCTTCCGACCCATGAACATGGTATATATTTCCATTTATTTGTATCTTCTTTGATTTCTCTCTTCAGTGTCTTATAATTTTCTGAGTATGGGCTTTACTCCTTTGGTTAAATTTATTCCTAGATATTTTATTATTTTTGAAGCAATTGTAAATTGGATTGATTACCTGATTTCTTCTTCTCATGGTTTATTATTGGTGCATAGAAAGCAGCTGATTCCTGAATGTTAATTTTGTATCATGCTACCTTACTAAATTCATTTATCAGTTCTGACAGTTTTCTGGTGGAGTCTTTGGGATTCTTTGTATACAGTATCATATCATCTGCGTATAGCAACAAGTTTACTTCCTCCTTTTTATTTTGGATGCCTTTTATTTCATTTTCTTGTCTGATTGCTGTGGCTAAAACTTCCAGAACTTTGTTGAATAGAAGTGGTGCAAGTGGGCAGCTTTGTCTTGTTCCTGATCTTAAGGGGAAAGCTCTTAGCCTTTCCCCATTGAGTACGATGTTTGCTGTGGGATTATCATATATAGCCTTTATTATGTTGAGATATGTTCCCTCTATTCGACTTTGCTAAGAGTTTTCGTCATAAATGGCTGCTGGATTTTGACAAATGCATTTTCTGCATGTATCGAAATGGTCATATGATTTTTATTTTTCACTTTTTTAATGTGATGTATTACATTAATTGACTTGTGGACATTGAACCAACCTTGCACCAGGATTGAATCCCACTGGATCCTGGTGTATGATCTTTTTAATGTGATGCTGAATTCGGCTGGTATTTAGTTGAGGATTTTTGCATGTTTGTTCATTAGGGATATCAGCTTGTAGTTTTCTTTTTTTTTTATAATATCTTTGTCTGATTTTGGGATCAGAGTAACAGTGGCCTCATAAAATTTTCTTGGGAGCCTTTCATCCTATTGTATTTTTTGGAATAGTTTGAGGAGAATCGGTATTAATTCTTTGTTGAATGTTTTGTAAAATTCACCTGTGAATCCCTCTGGTCCAGGACTTTTGTTTGTTGGAAGGTTGTTGATTACTGATTCAATTTCTTTGGTAGTAATCTGTTCAGTGTTTCCGATTCTTCTTGGTTCAGACTTGGTCGATTGTATGCTTCTAGAACTGTATCCATTTCTTCTAAGTTGTCGAATTTCTTGGCGTATAGTTGCTCGTAGTATTTTCTTACAATTTTCTGTATTTCTGTGGTATCTGTTGTCACTTCTCCTCTTTCATTTCTGATTTTATTAATTTGGGTCCTCTCTCTTTTTCTTGGTGTGTCTGGCTAAGGGTTTGTCGATTTTGTTTATCTTTTGAAAACACCAGCTCTTGGTTTCATTGATCTTTTGTACTATTTTTTGGTCTCTATTTCATTTATTTCTACTCTGGTCTTTATTATTTCCTTCCTTGAACTTCCTTTGGGCTTGTTTTTCCATTCTTTTCTCAGTTTCTTTAGCTTGTAAAGGTATAGCCTGTTGATTTGAGATTGTTCTTGTTTGTTTAGATAGGACTACGTTGCTATGGATTTCCCACTTATGACTGTTTTGCTACACCCCTTGATTTTGGGTGGTTGTGTTTCCATTTTCATTTGTCTCGAGATAGCTTTTGTTTTCTTCCTTGATCTCATTTTTGACCCACTCTCTATTTAGTAACATGTTATTCAGCCTCCATGTATTTGTGTGACTTCCAGATTTCTTCTTAAAATTGATGTCTAGTTTCATTGCATTGTGGTCAGAGAAGACGCTTGATTTCAAACTTCTTAAAAATGTATTGAGACTTGTTTTGCGGCCTAACATGTGGTGCGGTCTTTCTTGGAAAATGTTCCATGTGCACTTGAGAAGAATGTATATTCTCTTCCTTTGGGGTGAAATGCTCTGAAAATATCGATTAGATGCAGCTGGTCTAAAGTGTCATTTAAGCTCACTGTTTTTTATTTTTATTTTTTTATTCATTTATATTTTAGCTGAGCCATCCTGCCACCTGTTGGCAGCTCAGCGGCTGCTCAGCTCGGGCCGGGAATCGAACCGCTGTAGCTCAGAGCTCAAACTCTTGAGCGAGCTCTTAACCAACTGAGCCACTCAGCTGGCACCTAAGGTCACTGTTTCCATGTTGATCTTCGGTCTGGAGGATCTGTACATTGGTGACAACGGGCTGTTGATGTCCCCTACTATGATAGTGTTACTGTTGGTCTCTGCCTTTTTGGCTGTCAAAATCTGTTTTATATATTTTATATATATTTAGGAGCTCCTATGTTGCATGCATAGATGTTTACTAGGTTTGTGTCCTCTTGTTGAATCGATCCCTTTGTTATTATGTAGTGCCCTTCTTTGTCTTTTACTGTAGTCATCATTTTAAAGTCTATTTTGTCTGAAATAAATACTGCTACTCCAGCTTTTTCTCATTTCCATGTGCATGAATTATCTTCTTCCATCCCTTTACTTTCAGTCTGTGTGTGTCTTTGGATCTGAGATGAGTCTCTTATAAACATCATATATATGCATGGGTCCTGTTTTCTTATCCTCTCAGCCACTCTATGTCTTTTAATTGGGGCATTTAGCCCATTCACATTGAAAGTGATTATTGATAGGTACATATTTATTGCCATTTTGTTATTCGTATTTCTGGTCTTCCTGGGTTAGCTTGTTTTCCCCTTTCTTCTGTTGAAAAAACCCCTTTTAACATTACCTGCAATGCTGGCTTGGTGGAAATGAATACCTTAAGCTTATTCTTTTCTGAGAAGCGCTTTATCTCTCCTTCATTTTTAAGTGATAACCATGCTGGGTAGAGCAATCTTGGTTGGAGGCCTTTATTTTGCATCACTTTGAATATTTCCTGCCACAACCTTCTGGCCTGCAGAGTTTGTGTAGAAGAGTCATCTGTTAGTCTTATAGGAGTTCCTTTATATATAACCTGCTGTCTTTCTCTTGCTGCTTTTAGGATTCTGTCTTTGTCTTTAATCTTTGCCATTTTAACTGTGATGTGTCTTGGTGTGGACCGTTTTGGGTTCAGATTGTTTGGAACTCTCTGCACTTCCTGGGCTTGTATGTTGATTCCTTCAACTGGGTAAGGAAGTTTTCAGACATCATTTCTTGAAATACTTTCTCGATACGTTGCTTCTTTTCTCCTTCTGGTATTCCTATGATGCGAATGTTGTTTCACTTGATGTTGTCCCACAGGTCTCTTAAAGTATTTTCATTGTTTTTCATTCTTTTTTCTTGTTGTTTTTCCAAGTGGGTGATTTCTGCTATTTTGTCTTCTAAATCGCTGATCCGATCCTCAGCTTCATCTCATCTACCAGTGATTCCTTTGAGTGTGTTCTTCATTTCAGTTATTGTATTCTTTAGTTCTAACTGGTTGTTTTTTATGATTTATCTATCCTTGTTTATGTCCTCACTAAGATGCTAAACATTCTTATCATCAGTGTTCTAAACTGTGTCTCTGAAAAGTTGGTATCTCTGTTTCATTTACTTCCATTTCTAGAGGTTTCTTCTGATTTTTTACTTTGGTCTTGTTTCTTTGTTTCTTCATTCTGGCTTTCACTCTGTGATTGCTAGATGTATTAGATATATCACCCAGAAAACAAAAAAAGATAAAAGAAAAAAGGAAGGTAAAAAAAGGGGGCTCTCTGCCCGCTTTAATCAGTAGACCACATGTTCAGCAATAGAGACACTCTGGGTGACACAGCACCAGTTGTTGGGGGGAAGGGCTCAACGCCAGCCTCCCTCTGAGGCTTGCAGTGTGTTTCCTGCCATTAGCGGTGGTGTGCTCTA
Source organism: Hipposideros larvatus (assembly GCA_031876335.1). Lineage (NCBI taxonomy): Eukaryota > Metazoa > Chordata > Mammalia > Chiroptera > Hipposideridae > Hipposideros > Hipposideros larvatus. The sequence continues at coordinate 106,572,963 of CM063105.1, read as the reverse complement.
AAACCGTGCTCATCACCAAAAATCCTCACATGTTGTTGCAGGCTGTCTGCTCCTGCAAAAAACCCTCTGTCGCCTGCGGAGTTGGGCGCCAGGCACCAGGGGCTCAGGGTGCCCCTGGCAACACAGCTCTAGGTGGTCGGGGCAGGCCCCCAAGGCACCAAAGGATGTGGTCAGTGGCCGCCACCAAGTCAGAGCAGCATGCACTCCTGCTCCAGTAATCAAATTGCACAAACTTGCCAGGAAAATCCCGGCGTGATCACACAGGAGCACAGTTCACACTCCAAGGCTCCCAGGAAAACTCCCTGTCTCAGCCTGTCCCAATCAACCACTCGCAGATCATGTGAGCAGCCCAACAGCGAATCGCCATCCTGGCAACTCTGCATGCACAGTGCAGAGAGCGGGGCCCCAAGGCGGCTCCCGCACTCCTGCTTCTCAATGAACAGCCTGTTGGAGTCGGAGCATGCCCTCGAGTAGTTTCCCTGGCTATGCAGCACAAGTAGTGTGGAGGGTGGGATTCCAAGCCCGTATGCGCATGCGCGCACACACACGCACTCCTGCACCAATTCCACCAGACCAATGTGGTCCCAGACCTGAGCCTCTGTGGAAGGGCCCAACCCCAAAAACATGGCACCCTCCTGTACACTACTCATGTGCAAGCTCCACACAGTGGAACAACGGTCCCAATACCTCCAGCTCCCATGCCAAAGGTGCTCAGTTTAGTCCTTCTCCATAGGCTCCTGGGCTCACACAGTCCCGCTCACACAGTTACTCCCTCCACCAGGGACCGGGTAAGTGCTGATCAGCCAGTGAGTCCATGTGCCGGCTCCACTGGTTCTCTGGCCGACCTCAGCTTCACCGAGTTGAGCAAAGAGAGTCCTCAGTAATTACCACTGCCAGCTATTGTGGAACTCCCCTTCCCTGCAAAGTAACTCTGGGCTGGTGAGCTCGGTGTGGGGCCGAAGAGTCTCTCCCCCAACCGGAGAAGTGTCCCCACAGCTGAGGTGTCCTTCATGGGGTTCGCTTTCTCTCGTCTCCGCCCCTCATTTCAGACTCAATGTGGCCTCATCTTTAATTCCTTCGTGTAGAGGCTCTGTTCATCTAGGGTTCAGGGGACTTCCAAGGTTGAATGTTGTATAAATCATTTGTAATTTTGGTGTGATCCTGGGAGGCAGTTGGCACAGCATCTGTCTACTCCGCCATCTTACCAGAAGAGTTCTCGTTGCTCTGTCATAGCATGTTGTTTAATCTCCACATATTTGTGGTTTTTCCTGCTTTCTTTCTCTTTGCAGTTCATATCCGATTTCAAAGCCTTGTGGTCAGAGCATATGCTTGTTCTGATTTCAATCTTACTAAATTTGCTGAGGGTAGTTTTATGTCCCAGCATACCGTCTATCTCTGAGAACGTTCCATGCACACTAGAAAAGAAGTGTAGTGTGATGTTCTAGGATGAAGTGCTCTGTAAGTGTTAATTATGTTGATTTGGTTTAACGTGCCATTTAAGGCTGCTATTTCCTGACTGATTTTTCTCTTTGGATGAGCTTTCCTTAGCTGTCCATGTTGTGATTAGGTCCCCTACTATAATTGTGTTTTTGTGAGTTTCTCCCTTTCGTTGTTAGGACTTGCTTTGTCTATTTTGGTGCTCGCTGATTGAGGGCATATATATATTGACAAGTATTATATCTTGTGGCATTGTCCCCTTTATGATTGTGAAATGTCCATCTTTGTCTCTTGTTGCATCTTTCAGCCTGAGGTGTTTTTTGTCTGATATAAGTAGGCCTACACCTGCTTTTTCTCTGGCTATCATTTGTTTTGAGTATCATTGTCTACCCTTTCACTTTGAGTCTACATTTGTCTTTGTAGCTGACATGTGTCTCCTGGAGGCACCATATGGTTGGGTTTTGTTTTCAGATCCAGTCTGGTGCTTTGTTGGTGAGTTCAGTCCGTTTACATTTAGGGTGATTATTGATATATGAGGATTTCCTATAGCCATTTTGCCTTTTGTTCTCTGTTAGTTCGGTGTCTCCATTGTTTTATTGCCTTTTGTTCCTGTCTGTTATTTTAGTGTGGTGGTATTCTGTGATTTTCCCATCTATTTCCTCTTATTTTGTGTTATATGTGTGAGTTCTGGATGTTTTTGGGTGTTGTCGTTAAGTTTATGTAAAAGAAAGTTTTATTTATACAGTATAAAAAGCGACTTTCTGATTTGTGTCCTCTTCCTGTCTTTCCTTTACAGGTGCTACTTGCCACACAAAACTGCTAAGCTATGTAAAAGCCGAGGAATGGAAGCATGTGCAGAGGTTCTGTCTACATTTACAAGACGTTTTCCTCACACTGGCTTCATCAACAAAACTTTAGAAATCCAGGAGAGTCTCGCCTAGGATATAAAAGTTGAAAACAACTTATTCTTTATGACAGCAGCTCCCTCAAAGACACATCGACTCTTCAACAAACAGTGCAAAATGACATTTTTCAACCCCTACACCCTTTCAACAATCTGTCTTGGAAACTTTGCCTTGCAGTGTGCACAAACGCTAAACCATTATATCACCATTCTTACCCAAACCTATTCACACCCTCCCCGCACACTGAAAGACCTGCGTGAATGCATGTTGCAAAATCTGAATAAATATGTGTCATGCCCTGCCACCCTGAGACTCTTTGTTAAGGCTCTGTGCAGGTAGTGCTCTCCCTGACTCTTAGGCTATGACGTCATCTCCCTTATCAAGTTGTTTGGCTGGGTTGTAGGAAGTAGAGCATAGGATGAGCAGGATCACCACTGCTGTCCACCATGTGACAGTGGACTGAGAGTATTTCCTAGGTCCATTACTGAAGGGTATTTCTGAACCATACACTGACTGAATGACCACAGGCATATTCGTGAGAAAGCAGTTACCAGTCCAGAGATTTAAACGTGCAGCAAGGTGCGCAGAAACACAAAGAAAAGAGGGGTGAACCTAATTAATGTATGGAAGTGGGTAAATGCCCTGTTCACATGACACAAAATCCAGACGCAGAGAAGGAAGTGACGGCTCACCGCATGGGTAAAAAGGGGTCTTAAAATCCTTAGTGTCTCTTTCTGTCACGGCCATATGTTTGAGACATGGTCTCCACTAGGGGAACCCTCGGGAAATCTGTCTGGAAAGTTTCTGGAAGCATGAGAAAGATTGGAGGGGAAGGAAAAAGACACGTCAAGCTGCTTGTGTCGACTACACTAGGCCCAGGGCTTTCGAGGCTCTGTGGCCCAGGCGGGAACACGTCCACCGGCAACAGGGCTCCAAGTCAATGCGCATGCTCATTGCTGCGCATGCGCCTTGCAGTAGGTGGTAGTTGGTGCACATGCGCATTGTAGTCCGCGTTCTGCGACCAGGGCTGGCTCAGAGGCGGTGGTGTTTCTTCCTTGTGGAGCCTTTCCCGCTACTGGAGACTCAACGGGTAGGTGCACAGAAAGATCATTTGAGGTGGGAGTGAGAGCGAGGGGACAGGCAGCGGGCTTCAGTGGAGACGGGGCTGCTTTCTGTGGCTCCGAGGAGGAAGGTCCTCGAGGCCGTGTCTCTCGTGACACGGGTGGAGGCCGCCATATTCCTTGCCGTGATGGTGGGAGCGGGCCCAAGGGGGACTGGATGGTGGGTGTGGAGGGGAGGGCTCAGATGGAGACGGGGAGCCTCAGGGCGTTACTTCAGGTGTGTGGGCGCTGGAGGCCCCTGGAAAAGCCGCGGGAGTCCTGAGTGGGGCCCTGGGCTAAGGGCGGGGCGGGCAGTAAAGGAAGGACCCAGAAATGGGACTGCGGTGGGCCTGCCACTGAGTCCTAGAGATGTGTAGTGCACCAAGCGGAAGGCCCGGGGGGGGGGGGGGTGGAGAGGGGGGAACGGGCGTATCGGGCTGTGTGGCAACTCGTCGCCTCTGCCTTGTAGCCGGGAACCAGCCACAGGCAGCACGGAGAGACTTGATGGAGCCTTTCCATGTGTTCCGGCAAGTTTATTTAGGCGGGAAAACGGGCTTTGTCAATGGGAGTGTGCCAAAAGCGCTAGTCATTCAAGTTTCAGGGTCCTAGCGGTATTTTCCTAAACATCTTCCTGATAAGGAATGCAGTTCTGGACCCAAAAGTGATGTTTTTTCACGTGCTTCAGGCGGTTGCTCTGCCAGCTTGTCCGTGAAATAGATGGTTTTACAATTTGGTATGTATTTGGTGTAACTGGAAGGTATGTGTACTTACATTTACCCTGAGACTTACTTTGAAAGTGTTTTCAAATTTAGAAAGAAAGAAAAAAAGAGAAGGAAAGAAAGAAAGAAAACATAGCCATGGAAGTGGTATAACTAACCTCTTAAGTGAATTTTGCAAGTCACAATGTTCTCCTTTCAGTGTGAAGTATGAGTAAGCATGTGAGATCGCAATTCGAATGGAAAATACTAGTAGAAGATCCAGAGTCTTCGGAGCGAGTTGACCCTGTGGCTGTGAGTGTTTCATATTCAGTGTTTCATATTAGCATACATCTATTTCCTGAAGGTTCTCTTAAATGACTACAGATACAGCAAAACATGTTTCCATGTCCATAAGAGGAAGGAAACATATATCCCGGAGGATTTCCTCAGAAGGAATCATCGATCCCGGAGGATTCCACACTGTCACTGCCAGTGGAAATACACACTATGACTTCTTTCTCACGCTTTTTAACAACACACTGTGCACATCCATCCCAGCAGAGTTTGAAATATAGCTTCTGAGGTCCCTGTGAGCAGCTCCTGTGGGAGTGGCCAGTCTGGGAAGAGACAATTCATTAAGAATGACCCTATGGAATCATGTTTTTCAAATGTACTTATAGTTATTTATGATTATTCTGTATGTTTGTATCTTTGGCATTTTTTAACAACAAAACTTTTCCTTTGCCCCCATATACACACGCCTAGGTCCAGCAACACAATGATGAACAAGCACAACAAGACAAGCCACCAACTGAGAGTCAGGATGTTACACCTGATCAAGACAATGAAGATGAAAGAGCACCTGTGGTTCCAGGTGAAGGGAAAGGGAGGAAGAAAGCCTGTGGGCATCAGGGGGTGTTGGTGTGCCTCATGTATTGGTACATACCGTAACTGTTGGATAGGAAAGCATCTCAAACATTTTCTGCAAATGGGCTGAAATTGTGAACAGAGCATAGTGTTCAGCATCTTGCAGTCATTCACTGTAATGACTTTTTTCTTTTTCTGCAAGATTTATTTTGTGTGCTTGAAAAGACAGCCAGTCTAAATCAGAGGAAACTGTAACTGTCACTACAAACTTTCACATTCGTCCACTCATTTAACTTGGTCTTAGAACATGCTTCAATTGCTTTCTAGTCATTGCACAAAAGTGTAAGCAACTTTCAGAGCATGTGCTGAATGGGAAGTCAGCATATCCTGTACCACCTAAAATAAAGCCTATTTGCCTCAGGATAGTAGCCTCATTTTAAGATGAGAAAGCTGAGGCTACATAAGCACTTGACTCACCGACACAGAACTCATACTTCATTCCAAGATTGTGTTCTTCCTACCCTCTATGTTGGTGAATGAAGTGGTGAATAGTTTTGTATCAAATGCTAAATTGTCAAATGTGTCTGTACGGTAATGTAGCTCAGGACTGGCATGAGAGTAGATGCTGTTCAGTGGAGCAGCATAGAGACTCCTGAAATGAGCTCCAGGATTGATGGTCGCTGTCTTCCCTGATGGATATTTTTGTTATGGTAAGTTTGGTAAAAGCTGGACAATTCAGAATACTGGCATATAGGAAATTATAGGAGTGTAATTTTTGAAAAGTGATGTAAAAAGGAGTTTAAATAGTTTTGACATTAGCAAATGCAAAAATACCTTAAAATTATAATAGTATGAAACAGAAACTATTTCTTCTAACTCTGTAGTTTAATATTTCCCTCAAACACTGGTAGTAACTTACTTACATACTCAGGCCATGGATTATTGTACCAATTCTGCATTAGAGGTTTCCACAATATGATTGACAATACAATACAGTACATTCATTTTTTTCCATCCTGCTTTCCTTAATCTCACTGTCCAACAGAGATTTTTCTGTTTATCATAAACAATTTGTTTTTATTTTCGCTCCTTTCTTCTGAATGAGACTCATTTACGGAAAGTTGCATATAGGACCTTGCTCCTAAATATAACTAGTTATTTTAACCTAATAAAGTTTGGCTTAATGCTGTAAGGAAATGATATCACTACCATAAGAGCTCTTATGCCCACAAATGCACTCAGTTAATCGTGCAGTTTCTTCCGTTTAACTGTAATCACAAGACCATCGACGGTGTAGTCCTCATTTTCTAGGCAGAGGTGACGATCTCTACTCTTGGTACACTATGGCAATATACAGGAAATATACTATAGATGTCGTGTGCTTTCTCTTCACCTTCATTTAAAATAAGTTTTCAGTGGGCCGGCCGAGTGGCTCAGATGGTTAAGAGCTCTCTCAAGAGTTTGAGCTCTGAGCAACAGTGGTTCGATTCCCGGCCTGAGCTGAGCTGCCGCTAAGCTGCCAATAGGTAGCAGGATGGCTCAGCTTAAAAAAAATAAATAAATTACAATAAAAAATAAAATAAGGTTTCATACTACAGAAAAACAAAGATATGAAGTCCCCCGTTCCATCACACTATTGTCACAGAAGATACAGTTTTGTTGCTAATAACTGAAGGAATGAAGATTATCATTTACTTATTTATATTTCATGGATACTGGTCAAATGGATAACTTTTTTTTTTTAAGATCCTGACCTAGAAACTGAACTCCAGGGACTGGCTCTCCATGAGACTGGGCATGAGGGCAACGTCAAAGGAGCAAGTTTCGCAAAATTACAGCCCATTCCACTGCCAGCAGCAGGTATGTTATACATTAAGAATGCAACATATGTGTTTTCTCCACAATTACATCTGGAATACTATAGAGGTACCATGCTGTAACGTTAATAGAGTCATATAGAGAGATAATTTGAAAGGTCTTCTGACCCCAAATGACTGACTCCCTGATGTACAGACTACCAGAGATAGAAACAAGTGCTGTCAAATCTAGGTGAAATTCTAAAATATGAAAACACTTTCTTTCGAGTATATGTACTGTCACCAACAGCAGATAATTTTCAGATTCTTTCATAATTCCTGCTGTGAAGAAACACACAAATGCATTTGTCATCAATATCGGGTTTATGAAATGTGCTGAGGCACCAAAGTAGGTTCAAGTACCAAACCTAATATAATATGCATTTGTTTAGGAGACGCTCATAACTTCTAAAACACCTTCGCTCTTATAGAAATAGTGAAATCAAATCGGAGACATACATAAAAATCATTATCAATGGTGATTTTTGCCTTCTCTGGTCCTCTTGGATAGAATACAGAGAGTACAACGATACTTTCATGATTTGTGCCATAAACTATTACCTTGAGTCACATTTTCACATCTGAATTGAGATTTTGTAGCTAGTAAGATAATCAGGAAAGAGTTCACTTGCAGTTCCTTTTTCTGTATGGAGACTTGGAGAGATTCTGGGAAATGTGGTCTTTAAAAATCAATTGCGTTTTAAAGCTTTTGCCCAATGAAGCCTCAAATCACGGTGCCGTGAAATGGCAAGAGGTAGTCTCATTTCTGGTTTCTATGTCCGATCCAGTAGAGAGATTGCAGGCAATCACTCATGCTCCAGGCAGGTGTGAGTAAGATACCTATGCAGAGCATGCTCAGTCACCACTGTCAGTCTTAATGATCTCCTTTCCATAACACATATGTGGACCATGTGATATAATCACCTCTAACTAAACCAAATGTGGCACATTGTTACTTTCTGTGTGGATAAAACGGTTACTATGATTTGAAGTTCAAAGGCTACCGCCTGAAGAATTTCCGAGTAGTCAACTTAAGGCAGTTTACCCCTCAAACTGATAACATCTTTTGAAGGACCTGACCCAAAAGCTGTTCTTCCAAAAACCGTTCAGCGAAAGACTGAGGGTGAGGACACACAGGGTCCTGATGTCAAAGGCAAAATTTTTCCCAATCTAGAGCAGACTGAAGTGCTGGAAGCTGTTAGGTTATGGAATAAGAATGCAAGTTGTCTGGTTTCCAACTTTCACAATATAGAGATGACATTACTGTAGAGCTCATAGGAAAGGATTTTTAAAAGAGATTTTATTGGGGAATTGGGGGAAGGGAACAGCGTTGGGAATCAGGGAAGGGCAACAGACAAGTTGATGTCCTTTTGTTCTTTAGTCTACTTGTGGAGAATGTTGCTTCACTGGCCCATGTTGGTATTATCATTGCAGTCTTCCCAGGTGAGGCAGTCGGTCACCAGCCACTGGATGGCTGCTCACGGTGGCTCTTGGCAGCTCACACCGACTGCCGAACACTCACGGTAGTTTACGGGAGCCCACTGCAGCTCCACTGCAGCCTACGCTGTCGCTGGCGACTCATGGCAGCCTAGCTCCAGGTCGAGCTGTTTTTCACCATCTTAGCTGTAGAGGGCGCAGCGTCACTGGCCCTCGTGTGGGATCCAAACCGGGGCCCTGCTGCTCAGATCCGGCATCCCAAGCCAGCTCTTAACCAACGCGCCACTTGTCCGGCCCCAGAAAAAGATTTTTGAATGGTAGTTCAGACCCCAAATGCCTGACTGCCTGACTCACATTCTATCAGTTACAGAAATGGGTTGGATCAAAGATATATTGAAGTATAAAAATGTTTAAACTTTTCTTACTTTTGAGTACATGTACTTTAACAAACAGCCAATAATTTTCCTATTCTTCTATATTTCCTGCTTTGAACAAATACATAAACATTTGAAATAATTATCGGTTTGTGTGAAATAGGTTGCAGTAATGGAGTAAGCTCCAAGATCAGCTTTGTTGTGATGTGTGTGATTCTGAGAAAACTCTTGGACTTCTAAACCGATAGTTACTCTTATGTAAATAGTGAATTCAAATCAGATAGATAAAAATCATTTTCAATGTTGGTTTTCGTGTTCTCTAGTTCTCCTGTACATGTCACGTAGAATAAAGAGATACTCAGTTTTTCATTACCTATTTATAATAGCATAACATCTTGAGTGACATTTCAAGATTTGATTGCAACTAAGATCATGAGGAAACAGTACACCTGATCCTATCGTTATTTTTTCAGTGTGCAGACCTGGATGCTTGCTGTTACATTCTGTCAAACTCTGAATTCTTCTGCCTTTTAGAAAATAATTGCACTTTAAATCCTTTCCCCAATAGGGCCTGAAATGCCCAAATTGAAAAATGGCAAGAATTTTCTAGTTGCTAGTTTCTGTGTCTGACCAAGAAGAGAATGCAAGCGATCACGGTCATCCAGGCCAGTGGAGTAAGATAGCTGTGCTAAGCATGCTCAGGTCACCACTTTCATTCTAAGTGAGTTACTGTCGGGAATGAAAATGTGCACACTATGATATTTTCACCTCTAAGCATATCAAATGTGGCATGGTATAGTTTTCTGCCTTCAAAAATCAGTTGATAATATTTCAAGTTCAAAGACTACATCCTTAATAATTTCTGAGTAACCAACTTAAGTATGCTGACTGTTGAATTTGGTAATGTTTTTTAAATATCACAATTACATATTTATGATGTGCTCGTTTCTACAAACTGGAGATTTAACAATGATTGCTAGAATGCATCATTACATTTCTAAAAGAAATAAATGCACAGAGATAGTATTAAGCAAAAAAATTATGAAAAAAAATCTCAGGCTTGTGTATTATCTTCTTAATGAATGCAGTACAGAGTGTCATGAGTGCCCTTACATCCTTTCCCCATAGTGTGAATTACAAAGAGAAAGATCAAGGAAATGGTACGGCTTGCCTGTAACACGTTGTTGTTGTTTTCTTGTTGTTGTTTTAATTACATTTTATTGTGAAATACACATTTTTTAGAATTACTTTCAGCTGTACAACACAGTGCAATAGTTATACTTTTGACCCTTCGAGGTGACAACCCCCCTCCCCCAATCCGCCAGCCCCACATCCCCCCCCAATATCATACATATCTATTACAATTCCCTTGACTCCACTCTCACACTATACTCCACGTCCCGTGACTACATATATATATATATATATATATATATATATATATATATATATATATTCACATATAGTTGACATACAATATTATACAACATCACCTTCAGGTGTACAGTGCAGTGATCAAGCGTCTACCCCATCCACGATGCGGTCTCCCTAGCAAGATATTGTAACACGTTTGATACGTGTAACCTTTGTCCCTTTCTGACTTATATCATATGCATTTCATTACTGAGTTTACATATTGTATTAAACAATAAAAATATTCATCATTCATGGAATACAATACCGCTGCCATTTTCACAGTCACATTCTGATATTTTTACTGTGTCCTGTAAAGTAATTAAAAATTAAAGTTAATATGAATATATGAATAAAATATCTTTATGTAAAAAATGTCACATCATGATATCTAACTACTGCTTATAATACACTTGCAAATTTTCCCAACATTAACATAGTGCAAAACAATAAATACATACATTCCATATTATGAGAACACCAGCAAAGTAGGAAAGTCCCCATGGGTAGTAGCTGTCATCTCGGGAAACTTTAAACTCGGGGGAAGGTGATGTCATCAGTAAACCCACATGCCTGAGCTACCATGTTAACTGCTCATAAATGCCCTTCCTAAAATTCGCTCTGCTGAGAATGTTCCTATAAAATGTAGGAATGTGCTTTTCCATGTCCCCCAAGGACAAGGGAGGCCCAAGAATCTTTTAGATTCTGTGAGCTTATTGCATGTCATGTGGACATCACTTGATTGGGACAGGTGACTGATGCAGACTGGCCAGGTGGATTGAAACTCTGGATCAATTCCACAGGGCTTTCTCTGATTCCACCCTGGAACATAGAAGCTGAAGATTAAACCCATCTCAAGGTGGCATCATTTGTATTTCCTTAGTTGTAGGACTTTCCTTCACATATTGGGTTGTCGGAAAATAGATTTCAGGAGTTTCTCAGCGATGGTTGTTCTATAGCTTAAGTTGTAATTTTGATGTGGCTAAGAGAGGAGGCAAGTACAGTATTTACCTACAAAACCACCTTGACTGGAAATCCATAAAAATGTTTTTTATAAGGACCTGACCCTGAAACTGAACTCCAGGACCTCGCTCAGCTGAACCCTGGGGATGAGGGCAGAGATGGTCCTGATGCCATGGAGGACGTCTTACCAAAACTAGAATCCATTTGCATGCCAGAAGCAGGTATGTTTCCCATGAGAATACAATTCACGGGGTTTCTGTTTCCCAAAAGTGCATCTTTACTAATATACAGATAACATACTTTAACATTAATTCAGCTCACACATAAAGAGTTTTGAATGGTAATTCACACCCAGAAGGCCACACTAGCAGACGTATATTGCATCAGCTACAGAAACCGGTGGAATCAAAGCTGTATGGAATTATAAAACCTGAAAATCTTTTCTTACTTTTTACCTTTGTACGTTAACCAACAGCTAACACTTTTGAAAAACTTCTATATGTCCTGCCATTCCCAAATGCATAACGTGTTTGAAATAATTATCAGTTTGCATGAAATATCCTGAAGTAATGAATTAGGTGCTAGCACCCGCTTGAATATAATTTGTGTAATTCTGGGAGAACCCTTTACCTATTGAATGGTTGTTTTATATAAATCATCAATTCTAGTCAGATGTATAGAAGCCATTTCCAGTACTGGTTTTTGTGTCCTCTAGTTCACTTTTATGCAGTACAGAAATAGAAAGATATTCTGGTTTTCATGGCTTGTTTATAATAACGTATCATCTTGAGTCAAATTTCAAAATTTCATTGCAGCTAAGATGATGAGTAAATAATCGACTTGAAGTTTTTTTCTGTCTTCCTAGGGAGAGAACTGAATACTTGTTTTGGATTCTCTCAAATTCTGAATTCTTCTGGTTCTTAGACAGCAACTGCATTTAAAATTGTTTTCACAGTAGAGGCACAGATGCCTAAACTGTAAAATGACATGAATTTTCTAATTCCTAGTTTCTCTGTCTGAGGAAGTAGCGAGAATGCAGGCACTCACAGATGTCCAGGCGGTTGTGAGTAAGATACCTATGCTAAGCAAGCTCACTGTCACCTTTGTCAGCCTGAGACAGTTATTGTTGGTAACAAAAACATGCAAACTATGATATTATCACCGCTAACCATATCAAATGTGTCATACGTATGTTTTGGCCTTCAAAAATCAGTTGATTACATTTCAAGTTCGAAGACTGCAGCCTTAATAATGTCTGAGTAATCAACTTAAGTATGCTAACCTTTCCGATTGATAACCTTTTTTATAATGGGTTGACCCAGAAACAGATGTCCAGGACCTGGCTCAGCTAAAAACTGGGGATGAGGGCAGCGAAGTTCGTGATTTCATGGAGGACATGTTACTAAAACTAGAATCCATTTATATGCCAGATGCAGGTATGTTACTCATGAGAATACAATGTAGCGGGTTCTGTTTTCCACAAGCACATCTTTGCGAATATAGAGATACCATAGTGTAACTTTAATAAAGCTGAGATATAAATATTTTGGCAGAGTAATTGAGAGCCCAGCTGTCTGACTGCCTGACATATGTTTCATCAGTTACACAAATGGTTTGTGTCACAGCTATGTTGAATTACAAAATCTGAAAGCCTTTTTTTACTTTTCTTCTCTTGTACTCTGCCCATTGCTAATAATTTTCAGAAGCTTCTATAATTTTTTTCTTTATCAGATACATCATGGATTTCACATGATGGTGTTTGGTATGAAACATCCTGAGGTAGTGAAGTAGATTCTGGTACCAGCGTTAATATACTGTGTGAGACTCTGGAAGAACCCGTTTACTTTTAAACGGTTCCTTACTCGTTTGTAAAGAGTGACTTGAAATCACATATATGAAAACCATTTTCAGGGCTTGTTTTTGTGTTCTCTAGTTCCCTTGTATATAATACTAAGAATACAAACATATCCTGTTTTTCATAACTTATTTACCGTATCACCTTGAGCCAAATTTTAAGATTTCACTACAACATAATAAATAAATTCCTCTTTATGTTTCCTTTTCTGTATGGAGACCTGGGTACATGTTCTCAGATTCTGTCAAATACTGACTACTTCTGACTTTTCGAAAACAATTACATTTTAAATCTTTTTCTCACGAATCCTCAACTGACAGAGTCAAGAAACCACCAGAAATAGTCTGGTTTCTGTTTTGGGTGTGTGATCAAGTGCAGAGCATGCATGCAGTAACTGATTCTCCTGGCGGCTGTCAGGAAGAGGTCTATGCTAAGTATGGTCACTTACACCACTGTCATTCTTAGTGAGTTCCGCTTTCTAATCCAAATGTGTTGACTATCATATAATCACCTCTAACCATATCAACTGGGGCATCCTATACGTTTCTGCGTCGAAACATCAATTGATAAGACTTGAAGTTCAAAGACTATAAACTTAATAATTCCTGTGTAATCAACTTAGGTAGGTTTGCCGCTCACATTGATAACATCTTTTAAGGGCCTGATGCGCAAGATGTTCTCCAGGAAGTGGCTCAGCCAAAGATTGACCATGAGGGCAGTGATGGCCCTGATGTAAGCAGGAGGATGTACCAAGACTAGAAACCATTCACATCCCCGACACAGTTATGTTGTGCAATAACAATCCAATGTATGCGTTTTCCAAATTGCTGACTGGGAATTACAAGAGCTTCTGAATTTAAAGGCAGCACTTTATATTTTGGGAAGAAACTGTCTTGCATTAGTCTTCTAAACCTTTTTACTAAACCGTTTGCTGAACCGTTTCATTAGACTATTTACATTAAGAGAGTGTTCACACCACTTCCGGAAGCCTGTTAGACGTGGCCAAAACGTATTCATAGGCATAGCAGAGCCTTTTAATGTACATGTTATTAGATAGGTAGCAAATGGCTTCACCAACTAATGTCAAAGCTCAGAAAAACACAACAGAATAAACCAAAGGGATAGGACACGAGATAGGTAATCAAAGTATAAGTTCTTAGGAAAAGGAAACATAATTTCACTAGTAAATCAGAAAAATGGTTCTTTTAAGAAATATTTGTGAAGCAATTAAGCATTGGACCTAAGGACACTGAAAAACTTTTGTGAAGAGTATCCATTAGTTACATGTTTTTGAAGAATGTGGAATTAAGCCCAAGTACACACGTTACAGAATATGAACAAGACACTTAACAGATATTGATAATTTATATAATTGACAGTGAATACATTCTTGAGCTCTAAACTAATGTTTTCAAAATATGAATGAAATGGTTGATATACTAGGGAAACATATTATTTAATATATTCCAGTAATACCTGAATATCTAAACATCACAGATACCATGGGAATACTTTGGAAATTGATTAGAGTTGGCCCGCAAAAGCTCTCACTTTAGTGAAGAACATGGTACCATATACATGAAAATTGTTGAGACTAGATGTTTAACCATTCTCATCACAAAAGATAAATAACCATGTGAGGTGATGGATGTGTGAAACACTTACGTTTATCTTGGTAATCATTCCACAATGTATAAATACATTGAATCACCATCTTTCTACTTTAAATATGCAGAATCATATTTATTAAGTTTTCCTGAATAAAGAATTTATAGAGCGCTTACTTTTGGAAGAACATTTACCTTCTAGGTATCTAACTCTCTCATTCTCTGTTTCATTCTCTCTCCCTCTCTTCATTTATTTCATCTTCTTCTTCCTCCTCCACCTCCTACTCCTCCTCACCCTCCTCTTTCCCTTCTCCTTCTCTTTCTCCTCTTCCTCCTTCTCCTCCTCCCGCCCTCCTCTTCACTCTTCGTTTTTGTTGTTTTTTGCCATAATACGCATCCTTGGCATATATGTTCATCACATTTTGTTGTCAAATAGGACGGTAATTACTTAAAACAAGTGTGACCATTTGTTATAAAAACTGAAACATTTTCATATGTGGAAAAGGCATCATTTATTAATATACTTGGACTACAAGTGAAAGTGGGGACATATTGGTACCCCACTTAACCAGTCATGTGAGTGCTCAACAGGCCCAAAGAAATGTTTTGCATTCCTGCAACATAGAGAAAACCCAAATGTAGTACTGGCCTTTCTGTTCACTTCACTTAAGCACTGAGCTGTGTGACTTTACTGTTTTAGGTATCCCATAGTCAGAAAATTGTTTCAGGTCACAGTCTTTAAAGGATACATTCTTGTAAATGTCTTTTGCTTGTTAGGATTTATGGGTTGTTGCTTGGATTTATAGTAAAAGAACACGCTGTTTTTGCTTTCCATTTAAAACTTCCATTTAATAGGTTCATTTTGTGTCATGTGTTCTGAACAGAAACAGTCTTTTCGTTTCCTTGTAGCAATAGAAAATGTGGTGTGACAAAAAGTAGTGGCAAACGATATGCTTGGAAGTCTGTTTTACGACACCAGAGCTGTAGTATCTTTTGTACACCTTCAATGTAATCTAAATCGCACTCTGCTAAGTAATGTTTCCAACTGTCATGTTTCTCGTGCAGGGGAAGGGCAACCACAGGACTAAAGGAAGACGAGCTGAAACCATGAAAAATGTCACGTGGGATACTTGACTGTGAAAATTGTCCCAGTAAAGTTTCACAGCTTTTCCGATGAACATTGCCAATCCTTTGTTAAATGTATGCTTAAGTATTTGATACTATTGAAAATTATATGTTTTCTGAAATTTTATATTCTGTTTGAGCTGGTATATACAGATATATCTGTATATTGGTATTTCTCCAGCAACCTTGCTAAATCTGCTTATTAATTCCAAAAGGTATGTCTAGATCCCTTTTGAGTTTCAACATGCACAATCAGATCATTTTTCAGTAGAAGCAGAGTTTTGTGCTCTTTGAAACATTTTGCCTCTTTTTTCCATATCTCATTTTACAACATTGGACAGACACACCCAGTACAGTGTGAACAGAAGCGTTAATAGTGGATAACTGTTCTCTTATTTTTGATAGGAAATGCAGAATTTTAACATTGCACCATGTTTACAGTGAAGTAGAGGAAGTTCCACTCCCGTCCTAGTTTGATAACAATATATATCTTAATAAAATTAACTTTTCATCAAAATTGTACATTTATTGTGATGATTGCAAGATGTTCTCCTACAACAATTCGGGGTATTTTTAATTAAAATTATTGGAGTGACAATTGTTAGCAAAGTTACATAGATTTCAGGTGCACAATTCTGTAATACATCCTCTATATGTCACATTGTGTGCTCACCAGCCAGAGTCAGTTCTCCTTCCATCACCATGTATTTGATCCCCTTTACCCTCATCTGCCACACCCTCTCCCCTTACAGTCGGGTAACCACTGAACTATTGTCTGTGTTTATGAGTTTCCCAACACTTTGTTAGTTTGCTGAATTCCATAGGGAAGTTCCTATGTTTAAACAAAGCTTGTCTTCTGACGGGGGGCATTGGTCATGATATATTATCTTCTTGAAATATCTACGTCTTAATCATTTGTTTAAGATGCTTATGTATGACCTCATGAGTCATATAAGCGTATTTTTTATTTCATGGACTTTGGTATCAGGGATATCCTAGATTCCTAAGGCGAATTGGGCTGTGCAACCTTTTAGTCTCTGGGATGGAACTCTGTATGAGGCTGGGAGGAATGTAGTACCAGCTTTCCCATGTTCAGCTCTCTCTGGGAGCCATCTCTTTGTTTGTCATTGGACCCACTTACAAGGCAGTGACAGACAGGGAAGCTCCAGGTCCCCATCACAGCCTTGGTGAGGTGCCTGTCTTCCCTGCAAGACCCTCTCATGATGCTGTCGCTCTGAAAACAACTTGCTCCTGTTCCTGTGATGATATTAATCTCCTGCACACAGTAAGCTAAACATCATGTCTCTGTTCAATCGACTGGATGATTTTGATCTGAGCTACATGCAGGTGAATGGCCTGACCGACCCTTCAGCTGTGTACAGTTATGACAATAGATCCGTTTATCGCGTTCTATAGTAATCACATGAATAACAATAAATCTCATTTACAGGATCTGTACTAGGTATGTGTTGGCCAGTTCCCTGAGTTTATGTTTATGACATCATTGAATCCTCAGCAGAAAGTAAGCCCAGAGTGTACACAACATTTATAATTCATCAGCCCCACACTTTGATAAAAGTGGAGATGATGCTGTCCTGGCTCTCCAGCCCCAATTCCAGCTTGGGGCACCACCCTTTCTCAGGCATCGCCAGGGACGCCTCTGGTCCAATTACAGCCATGCTCATTGCCTATAGGTTTGTATTAACTGGGATCCCACGAGGGGACAGTGTAGAAATCCAGGCCCACTCTGGAAAGTTCACCTGCTGATGGCAGCTGTGGCTCTTGCAAGGTAATGGTAAGGACCCCCAATGCCAGGTCTCAGAGCTCATACCCACAGGCACTGTGGCTGGTTCGCGGAGCTGGGCACAGATGACAGGGTTTATGGGGCCTCCTCCTGTGGATGTGGGGTTCAACCAAAACCCCATGTGGCAGGAAGCATTTCTCACCGTGACCAGAAGCGAGCAGGGTGGGTCATAAGACAGTTATTCCCAGGACTCAGACATGAGAGGTCATTCTCAGAATCCCTCAACTCCAGAGGCCTTCCCGTCCCTGGAGTGACCCTCCCTTCCTCAAAAGGACTCTGGTGACTACAGGCAGCAGGGCCTACAATTCCTCTGGCCTCCCCCGCACAAGATGGATGGAATAGATGTTGTGCAAGCATCTCCCCAAATCCAGGTTTGTGTGCCAGATGCATAGGTAAAGCCAAAAGAGTGAGACACCAGTGCTTGGAAATAGAGAAACGGTTATTTGATTATGACAAACGAGACGATGGCAAAGCAAGACTTCTCCAATCCATCTCTGAAAAAGCAAATAGAAGCAGTGCTTATGCAGCTAGGGAGTACAGGAGGGGGCAGTTCCAGGGAACTGTGAGACAAGTCTGTGTTTCTTCCGGCATCGGTGATGCTTTTCCCTTTCAGACGTCCTGGCATCAGCAGGTGTGCACAGCCACCTTAGAGATATTCTTTCTTACTTGCAAAGGATCTCATAATTCTTCTGCATACCCTGAAGTTATTTCTTCCTGATTGCAAACAGAACATCAGCAACAAAAAATTATATAATGACAGCAAGGGGTGCTGGGTGGAAGAAACGGTTCTGCAAAATATCATCATGGTGCATCAGTGATGCTATCTTTCAAGCAAAAGACAGAAACTAGGCACCTTGTGACTATCGCCTTGATTACGCTATCATTGCTTTGTGCTTAACTGGGTAGGTTTTTCGAGTATCACAAGCAAAGTGTACTCGTAAACATTTCTCCTGGAACTTGCTTTACATACATGCAGTCCTTCACAACATGACCAATATTCTTTCATTTTTTTCTAACCAACAAGTAATCCTTATTTTTTTTACATCTATGATACTCTGTTATGCATACTGTTCTTTAACTTGCTTTCGTGTTTCATGTATAATATAGTTAGGATGTCCTTCAGTATCAGTACGTAGAGAGAGATGCGTTTGAATTATGCACCTGGGGCTGCCATAGCAAAATACCATAGAATAGGTAGCTGTGACACCAGGATTTTTTTTGAATTACACTTGACATTCAACATTCTTTTATATGAGTTTCAGGTGTATAGCACAGGTCTTAGACATTTGTATAATTTATGAAGTGCTCCTTCCATTAATCTAGTATGTGAGCAGTGTTTCTTCATCTTTGACTATCAGCCGTTGGACCACTGAAGCAATTGAAACATTTAGTTACAGCCAATACCTATATGCTTATTCAGAATTAAATTATTTGATTCAGGCTGCCGAAACTACTAGGGGCATTGAAATTCCAAGGGGTTCGGCGACACACAGACTCAATGTCAGTGGCCATATGGCAGCCCTGAGCTGCAGATTTGTGGCTCTGTGTCCCAGGATGCACCCTGTAGGCTCTCCGAGGAGGTGTCTGAGGCCTCTGACTGAAGGCGAGCTGTGACCTAGTGTAGGAATTCTCTGAGCTGGTTGGGGTCTGTGTCCTCACATGTGATTGGGCCTAAGGTGAAGGCCTGCGAACCGTTTGTGGGTCTCTGTCCCAGGGCGTGAGGTCTCTGAACTATGTGGAGGAGTCTTTCTTTGTCCAGAGAGTGGGGTCCCTAAGCTGTTCATGTATCCGCATCTCAGGCTGTCTGTGAGAGGAAGGCAGGAAGGACCCTGCTTACTCAGCGCTCTCGCTAGGTGTGTGATTTCACCTGTACTGGGATTTCTTGCATCCCTGCCCTGGTGTCAAAGAGATGAAATCTTAGCATCACCACCTCAGGGAGAGCAGTTCTCAGTCATGGGAAGCTCCAACGGTCCCATGATAACAATACTGATAACTGTAGTATAAGCTGGCATCACACCCAGCTTTGCTCAGGGCCCTGTGAAAACCTATGTCCACATATTCACTCAGGAAATGTGCCCGAATACTTAAGAGAAGGTCACCATTTGTAGGTGAGGTGCCTGGGGCCGAGTGTGGATGGAAGATCTCAGCTCCTGAGGAGGGAGGACCTGGAGTAGGTGGGCTCCTTGGAGGAGGCAGGGAAAAGGCTCAGCACAGCCCAGGCCAGGTGGGGGGGGTGTGCCAGGGAAGGGGGAAGGACGAGGTTTGCACAGGGTCACAAGGACTGACTCACCATCAGGAAGTCTGTCCCTCTGTCTGTTGCTCACACAGCATTGTGCAACTTGATCTACGGAATATTATCTTCACGTTACCTGTGGAGGCGGTGGTGGAAGGGAGAGAGGTGAGACGCCACGCAGGTGGCGAAATACCTCAGATTCATGCATTTGCACAAGGTGCCATTGCTCAAGTAGAGATCCCTGCGTCATTTTCACTTTAAATCATTGCTTTGGCGTTGAGATCAGCAGGATGGCAGTCAATGGTGTGAGGAGGGGTGGGGGAACCTTGTTTACTGCATGATGTTGCCCCAAAACTGGAACATGTCCTTGGCCTAATGGCTAGAGGGTGCTGATTATTGTCAAGAAAGTGTGACTGAGGCACAGGCCATGGGCGGCTGAGTCATTCCCTAGACACTGTCATTGGGGAGGGGTTACCTTTCCCCTGAGGAGACAGGCACATCACCCAGTAGTACGGCCGTCGACCCACAGTTGGGTACTAATTCAGTGGGGACACTGTCGTGAAAGAAATAATCTGTTTGTGTCTTTCTAATGTTCTCTCTCTCTGACAACTCTGTGCTTGTTTCTTTGTCTCTCACACACACTGGCCTGGGCGTGACCACACCTGTACCTTGAGGACACTTGCTCCGCCTCTCCTAGACATGTAACATTTTCATATGTATCCCTGTGGGGAGCAATTGTGGGAGTTCGCCCCCAGTGCACAGGATTGCCTAGGGAAGGCATGGTCAGCTGCAGAGGGGCTGGGGAAGGGATTTTCCTTGGGGAAACACGGAGCTCCTCTCCTTATTTTCGGTGACCTGGGCCTCTGACTTCTGACGGAGGCATGGGTCTCCTGTGCTAAAAACCTTCCCATGGCTCAATGAGAAGAAGTCAAATTCCACCTGCCCCTCAACATCCCAGAAGGCCCTATGTGATCTATTCCTCATTACCTCTCTGAACTTATGTCCCGACTCTCCGTAGGCCATCCTGTGCACGCCTAACCAGTCTCCACAAGCGCCTTCATACACTCCAGCCTGAGTTTCACTCCCACACATTTCAACTGGTCCTTACCTCTGTCTGGAATACTTTTCTCCAGATATCCGTCTACTGTAGTTTCAGTTCAAATGTCACCAACATGGCAAACTTTTTCTTCACCACTCTTTCTAAAAATATTCACCACTGTTATTTCATTACTCGCATTAAATTTTTTTAAAGGTTTTTTTATTGTGGAATTGGGGAAGGGGAACAGTGTTGGGGAATTGCGGAAGGGGAACAGCCAAGTTTTCCTTCAATCTTAGTTATGGAGGGCGCTCCAAGTCCAGTTACCATCTGACTGCCTGTGTGCAGCTTGCAGCCAATCAACTCAAGGTGCCGTGTTGAATCTTACCTGCAGGTGGGCTAAGCCCAACATCCCATACAGGAGTCCAACCGGAAACCTTGTTACTAAGAGCACACGCTCTAACCACTGAGCCATCCTGCCAACCATCGGCAGCTCAGCGTAGCTCAGCTCAAGGTGCTATGTTAAATGTTAGTTGTGGGTTGACGTAGCCCACCATCTGGCGTGGGAGTTGAACTGGAAACCTGTTGTTAGGAGCACATGCTCTCGCCAGCTGAGCCACCCTCCACCTGTTGGCAGCTCAGGAAAAGCTCAGCTTGAACAAAGCTCACTGGCCCATGTGGGAATCCAACTGGTGACCGTGATGCTCAGAGCTTGCGCTTTTAACCAACTGAGCCACTCGGTCCACCCTCACATTTAATTTTAATCACAGCACTTACCAACACCTGAAAAATTACTTACATGTTCCTCCTATATGATCCCAATACAATGTAATCTCCATGACGTAAGATTCTGTTTCTCTCTTTTTGTACATTTGCATTCCCGATTCCAATTTCAGTGCCTGACACATAATTTGCAGAGACTAAATGTCATCATGAAAAAAAAAGAATTAGAATATGCATTGCGAAGGGAGTCACGTAAAATAGAGTCGGAGGCTTTTTGGGGAAGTGGGCCTATGAACATCTTGTGCCTCAGTTCTCAGAGCTGCTCCTAAGTCGATAACCTGATCATCAACTCACCTCAAGGCTGAGTCATCAAAATCCGCGAACAAATGCTGTGTGGACCCATATGAGCTTTACTTCCTTGTAGCTTTAGTGTTCCTCTTTTGCTGATATGGACTAAGCAATCCCTGATACACTAACCAGCAATTTTTCATTTGGGTGAAAGAGTTATACTTTCTGGTTTTTGCCATTAGAAACCCTGTGTTTCTTTGTGTCTCCAGAGAGCAGTTTGGGTTGCTAAGTGGTTGTGTGTCTCCAGGGTTGCAACTCTTTCTGCTCACATAATTAATTTGTCTTCTTTAACAAGGCTCAAACACTTCTTTCTTTACCAAATGAATGAGATACTGAAACAATAATTGCAAATTTGTGGCAAGAGGCATAGGTAGAGAGGCGGACGACTCTGCTAGGTAAAATGTCCAAGGGATTGTGACACATTCCTTGGTCTTTATCTATCCTTTGCACCCTGGGAGATGGCTCGTTCTCTAACAGAACCAGATGTCCCGCTGTCCCTACAACCTATTGCTGACAGCCAAGGACTGAAGCCTGTCCCACACCAGGCCTTCTGACCCCAGTGGGGGATCTAGACCATCTATCTATCCTTGGGACACTGTGGGTGGGTTGCCCCGCTAGGCCTGTTCTAAATTACCCAGGCACACACAAGGCAGCACAATGCTAGGCACATAGAAAACGCTTGTATGCACCCTGTTATCATAGTGGCCACTGCAGGGAGGTACATTTTAGTTTACAAAGACGTTTCCAAGGATCCAAGAGTGCAGCGAACTGCGGTTTTCATCCTTACTTTGCCCTCTCACCTATTGGGGACTAGCCTTAGTAAGTATGCTCCATGCGCATCTGCATGGCCGAGCCACTTCAGGTTCTTACCGCCAAGGGGCGCGCCACAGGGAACAGTTGTGTCCAGGGACAAACCACTAGGTCTCCAGGGATTCCCGTCTATTCCGGGAGGTACCACTGCCAAGGGTGTTTGGGAAAAATCCATTGTGTGTGGGACCACATTGAGGGTCTGTGTACACAGCCGCCTGTCCCACCCGAAGTTAGAATACTGAATTCTCACGGCGCGTTGCAACCCGAGTGGACACCGTGTCTGAAGCTGCGGCCCTCACTTTCCATTCCCGAACTGCACACCTCTGTTTTTACACGGTCGTATCCAGCTGCAAGACCAGGGCTGGAGAGATTGGTGCCGGGACGAGGGGGCGGAGCCATGGCCCATGCTGGGTGGTGATTGGTCAAGGCAAGGTTGACGGAAAAAGCCCTTCCGAAGCGATCAGTGCCGCAGAATGCCTCAGGCTCGACCTGTAATCTTGGCCTCCCCTGTGCCAGGCCAGTTCCCATTGGCCATGTGTCTGAGATGCCCGAAGATTTCCAGCTGGAGCTGAGGGTGAGGCGTGTGTGTGTGTGAGTTCCCCTGTGTGTGTGTGTTTTCAGAGTGTAGAATTTTTCCCCAACGTGGACTCCTCACCGACCGAGTGTCCGGACAGGGCTGACAGTGTCTCCCCCGTCAGTGGCGAGATTCCGCGCAATGGCTGGCTTGGAATCAGGGTCTGATGCCGCATGCGCGGGTTTCGGTGCTGTCCTCACGTGAGCTCCTTTGGTGTAGTGTAGCCTTAACTCAGTCACCAGCCTAGTCTGGCGCGTTTGGCAGGGCACCGTCAATCCTACAGATGCATGCAATTAAGGACCAGGGAGAGATGTGTGCGCTGGTTTGGCGTCTCTGCCAAAAAGTATCAAGTATCAGGCCCTCTGGGGATGTGTATCGTTGGGTGCGACATCACAGGTGCTGTTTGGGTACCTTTGATCCCTCTGAGCCTTTTGAGGGATTGTGAAGGAATGGGATAGTTGATCTGAGTGGATTCTGTGCGACACGGTCTAAAGGTCTCTGAGGCTTTGTGTGCCTGTATACGCGAACGTGGGCGTGCATTTTTCTGAGGTTTTGGGCGTTTGTGCCCTGGGTGGAGATCTCTGTGTAGATGACCGCTCCCCAGGGTATGAGATCTCGGAGTAGTTTGTGATTCTGGGTCCGGAGCTGCGATGTCTCTGAACTGCGTGGGGTGGTTGGAGGAGGCTTTAACTTAAGGTAGAAGGTCTGTGAGCTCTCTGGGGGTCTGTGTCCAGGGAGGAGGTTCTGTTATTTGTGTGAGGACTTCATCTCAAGGTTATGAGGTGTTTGTGAGATGTTTCAAGTTGCGTCTTTCTGTTTTTTGGAGTCGTTGTATTAAGTTGGTCCATGCCTGGGTGCGTTGGGAGTCTGTCTGCAGGGTGTGAGGTATCAGCACTTTTGATTTGTTTCCTGGGATGAGGAGTTTGGTCTGTCGGGGTGTGTGCTTTCACAGTGTGTGTGGTCTCTGCTCTGTTTGGATGTCTGTGACACAAGTTGTGATCTCTCTGAGCAGACATTTTCGGAATCTATTTTAGGTTGTGTTCAGTGAGCTGTTTTTGGTGTCTCTAGGTATCTGAGCATTTTGGGGTTTGTATGTCTGGTCACATCTTTTGGCTTGAGGGATTTGTAACCTGTCATTTATGATTACAAAGCCTGGAGCCATATGTGCTGGTTGTGTGTCCCTGGGCCAGTCACTTGTCTCCTGGAGTCATGATATGCATCAAAGTAATACAATGGGGCTAATTCCCATATTGGAAGATACTGTACCGCTTAGCATTGCGTTTTCAGAGCCTGGGTCCCAGGAGCCTTCCACAAGAATTTTCTGAGCACCTGCTGTGTACCAGAGCAGTGTTCTAGGAGTTGGGGTTACAACACAGAACATTACTGACAGAATGTCTGATTCCATGGAGTTGGTCAGTAACTATGTAACATATCTGACAGTGGCAAGTGTCACGGAGAAAGAAAAAGACGTGTTACAGGAAAGGGTGTAAGGGAGGATGTTGTTAATGTATTCAGGGTGACCGGGGAAGGTCTCCCTGAAAAGGTGATGATTGAGCAGAGACCTGGAGGAAGTGAAGGAGCAGGCCGTACATTACCTGAGGGAAGATCATGCCAGGCAGGAGGAACAGTAAGTGCAACAGCGCTGAGGCGAACATCTACTTAGCGTGTTCCTAAATATCAAAGTGTCCTGCGATGCTGGTAAAGCCCTCATCACTGGGTTTGGGGCATAGTGCTCCTGAAAGGTGTCTGGTGTCGCCATCTGTATTTCTCTTCCTACATGTGAGTGAGGTGAGGTCATTCTCATTTTCCAGAGAAGGACCTGATGCTCCAAGAAGTAAATTGGCCTTAGCCTGCTCTCCCCCTCACATCGAAAATTACTAAAAGAGCGGTGCAATCTGCGACTCTGTCATGTGAAACAGAGGGTTTGATTTATCAGAGCCGCAGGGAAGACACCATTCACAATGAATGTCGCCAATACAGCCAATAAAAATGATACTCTGGCATCATTTCCATGATAATATTTCTACTCTTGATGGAAGGCAGGACCTTAGGAATCAGACAGGAACTCAAGCGGAGGAGAGAGGCAGGGAGGCAAAGCCAGAGAACAGTGACTAAATAATACACGTGCTTTATCATATTGCCTGGATTGGGCCCAATTTACTTTCATGAAGTGATGGTATTAGATATGTTCAGCTTCTCCTCTGCCTTGCCCTTTGTTTCAATTCCCTTCTCTTTTGTGCCAGAGCAGATCCGTCCTAAAGCTGTCAGATGAGGTGCTGTAGAGCAAGGCAAGCGTATGCTTACAGGGGCATTCCAACTTGGTGAGCCCGAGCCCAGGCCCAGTAAGGAGGGCATCCATACCCAGGACAGGCTGCAGTGGGTGACAGAGCCCCAGATTGGAAGGAGGATGTCCCTGGGGGTTGGGTGGGAGAAGGCTAATTGGCTCAGGGATTCAATGCTGAGTAGGCTGTGGAGGTAGGGTCATAGGAAAGGGATGCTTCAGCACAGAATGTCAGGAGGGCCTCTGTGTGGGAAGGATAGCATACCCTGGGTCTTCAGTTCACTTCAGTTCGCGAACTCATCCTAGAAAACGTGCTACACACCTCAGTGCTGACTATCACTACAGTCACCTCAGAAGGACTCCCCTTGGGAAGCTATGCACCGACGCCAGTGCCTAGTCCACCCTTCAAAGCAATTTTGGAACTCCTTTACGGGAATGGCCATCAGAGCTGTTGTCGTGTCGTCCTTTATGTCCTGAAGGTTATCAAAATGTCGTCGTTTCAATATTTCCTTTACCTTTGGGTAAAGAAAGAAGTCATTGTGGGCCAGATCAGGTGAGTAGGGAGGGTGTCCCAATATAGTTATTTGTTTACTCGCTGAAAACTCCCTCACCGACAGTGCACTGTTAGCTGGTGCGTTGTCGTGGTGCAACAGCCATGAATTTTTGGTGAAAAGTTCAGGTCGTCTAATTTTTGACGCAGTCTTTTCAGCACTTCCAAAAGGTAAACTTGGTTAACTATCCGGTTGGTACAAATTCATAATGAATAATCCCTCTGATATGAAAAGAAAGTTTAGCAACATCGTTGAAACAAGTTCGTGAACTGAATTGTATGACCTCGTTCGTATACATTGGGCGACATCAACTCAGTAAATGTGTAAGGATGATGGAGCCATGACTCCCACTTTAGAAGGGAGTTTCTAATGTGCAAACAAAGAAAACTGGAACAAACCCTGAGATGTTCTACTGGAATTCTGACAGAAGTGGTGCTCCCACAGCCGCAGGCAGGGAAGCTCCAAATAGGCAGAGGAAAGCAAAAGACTGTTTCATAGGCTCCTAAAACAGTGGTTGAAAGGAATGGACAGTCTCACATCATCTGACAGACTTCTGAGCAAATTCAGCAGGGAGGCTGGTGTGACCAGATTCTGAGCATGGATTCCTTTTGGGGAGCAAACAGAAAGCAATAGTCAGAGGAGTAACTCGACCAGTTGATGAGTGAAAATCCTATGAGCATGAGGGTTGCTCCAATCCCAGCAGGGTCCTTAGCTTTCCTGCCTGGGATTGGATCGTCCTGGAGCATTCTAAGGTCAAGCAGTGTGCGTCCCTGTCATGTTTAACTCCTGCATTAGGGCTCTCATGATGCATGCTGTCACTTTCACACCCTGGATCTCTGTCCTTCCTGCCTACACTGTGGTGCATACGATATAAAGTGTCTATGCAGTGTGAATGCCTCGGTGATGTCCATGTGCTTTTGTGCCATTTTACCGACTGCACTGCCTCCGAGAAGCAGCTCTAGGTCTGCTGGAATGCAAGTGTGCTAATCTGAGATGCAGGTTCCTGAATTGGAGCCTAAAGAGAGTGAGTTAAGGGGATGTGGAATTGGAACTGCGGGTTAACTATGGTGCTCTTTATGCATATAAGCTAAATGTTGATAAATGTTTCCATGCTCCTAAACATTCATTAGTATTCCCCCTTGAAGGAGTTTCTGATGGGTTACCTCATCGTGGATACCAAATAAATACACATATTGAAGGTGACTAAGATTAGAAACCAGGTTGGTTCATCCTAATGGGTTTGTTCTTTGTGAGATCTGAGATCACTCCATGTAAATCCCAGAGCAGCAGATCTGAGTTTATCAAGAGGAGCAGATTTGCAAAGCTGGGAGGGGCGGGGAGGGGCAGAAGGGAGGGAGGGCTCCAGAGAAGGTGGTCAAGTCACTGCTGGTGGCCTTGCAGCAGGACCCATCTTCAGACCGTCCAGGCGGAGCCAAAGAAAGTCAGGCCTGTCATCCAGGGAGAGTTGGCAGCAGAGTGCGTGTCCACAGTAGGTGGTCCTGGCGGATGGTGCTGCTGCCCCTGTCCTGGTCTCCCGGGGCCCTTCCTTGTTGCCGGTGTCTCCGGGTTGGTGAATGTGAACAGCGGTCTCATGCCTGCTGCATGAGAACCAGAAGATCATGGAGGTATGAAGAGTTGGGATTTGGACATCATGCCTTTTCAGTTCAGGAGGCATGAATGATCAAATCTACCTCCCACTCAATCCCCCACCCACACAATCTGATGGTGTGTACCCCGGAACCGACCATGCCCTTCACCTGAAGTGAATATAAATTCTGCATCATGTCAGTGTTTTCAGGTGGGCCCCAGAACTCTATTGCTGCCAAAATCGACGCGACTTTTGCGGGCCGATGTGGATCGAGAACAGGTTGGTTTATTACGTTCTGACCTTGTGGTCTCAGCAGAGAGTGTGGGAGCTCTGTGGACCCTGCCGGGCTCCCCAACCCCAAGGGAGAAGGTCAGAAAAGCAGGGCTTCCCTTTCTAAAAACACAGAGGCCTAACTTCCGTCTGGTGATGTGGGGTGTGGTGAACGGGGCTAACACGACACTTCATTTTCCTTGATTGTGCACTATGTGTCAGACAATATCTACATGTTTGCATATGTCAGCTTCTTTCATCCTTTCCCACACGCCCATCATTCAGCGAGATGTCCATCCCAGTTCATGAGGCGGGAAATCAGAGTACAGAGACACAGGACACCATAGCCAGCTAGCTGGCAGGGGTCGCAAAGTGCTGGCCTCACTCCAGCAGCCAAGCCAGGTCAGTCCTGCCAACCATGATCAATCACTGCCCACTCCTGAAGGTTTCCCGTGTCTGCATTGCCTCCCCCGGCATGGTGGGCCGGCTGTTGCAGTGGGGAAGAGGGAAGGAATTGCAGAGCCAGTCCCTGCCCTGTGGAGTTGAGCCTGTAACCAGGGAGAGAGAAATGACACCCATAGATGTGGTAGGGAGTGCGTCGTGGATCCCTTGTGAGGCTTGGTGGCCAGGCAAAGAGGAGTGAGAAAGATCAGGGTGGGGGGATGTGGCATGGGGGGCTTGCTGAGGTGGGGGTCCTAAGTGCTGACTTTCCCATGGTCTCCAGGAGGGTTAACAGAGAAGATATTGGGAGAAAGCAGGTGTAAAATGTAACGCATGGGTCAATTTATATGAAATGCCCAGGAAGGGCAAATCTACAGGGACAGAAATCAGATGAGAGGTTCCCTGGGCCTGAAGGTGGCAATGGGGATTGACCGCCAAGAGGAACTCGGATCTCTTTGGGGTGATGGAAATGTCCTGAAACTGGATTGTGGTGATGGTTGTACCACCTGTAAATGTACTGAAGTCATCGCATTGGACTCTTAACTGGGCGAAATTTGTAATATGTACATTATACATCAAGAAAGCTGTTTAGGACATGTAATGCAAATGTCCCAGTCAGTCATGGTGGAAAAGTTATGCCGTTGTAGTTGTAACAACAAGGAGTCTCCCAGCTGTCTTTCTTTGTTGGGGTTCCTGCCTACATGACCCATCACCGCCTGCTGCCTGCATATGTCCCAGATGCTCCTGCCAGAGGGAGTGGGTGGAGTCACAGTGCAAGTCAGGCCAGGAGGAGCGCAGGGGAGTGCAAGCGTCTGCGCGTGTCTGTGTGTGTTCATGCACAGGCACCCTGTGGGCGATCATAGTGGTTGACATGCAATTCCCCAGTGAGAGCAGACTCCCATAATCCATCCTGCGTCCTAAGTTCCATTTAGTTCTATTCAATTCTTCAGGAATCCCACAGACCCAGCTTCAGTTTCCCTGGCAACCAACCTGGGCCCTTCCCTTCAACGTCTGACCCCAGGAAGACAGGAAGAGTGGGGATGGGTGTCTTCCCCTGCATAGCACCCCTACCCCAGTCAACGACCCAGTGGGGAAAACCAGCACAGCAGTAAGCAGGACAAGGAATCGCCAGCCATCTTTCCACCCGCCAGTCATGGGGACTTGGGATGAACCTCACAGGAGAGGCTTTAAGTTGAGGAGTGGGGAGCGGTGGTTTGAAGCCAGAGTGGGTGTGCAGGAAGACCCACATCCTCACTCCCGCCCCATTCTTACCTCTGTGACCCACAGAGCTATCTATGAGTTGGGAGCTACAATGCGTTCCAAGTACCAGCCTTCAATAGAAGGTACTGGGGGAGAGTCCAACTGAGTTAGCACAGAAAAGAGGGAAATGGAGGGGGAGCCTGGGCTGTTTCGGCAAAGGTGGCATCTGAGTGAAGAGGGATTCCGCTGGGGGAGCAGGCAGCATCCTGTGAGGAGGACAGTAGATGCAAGGGGCTTGTGTCTGGGGCCATGGCAGGGGCTGGAGACATGGGCAGTTGAAGGGCTTGAGATTCAGACAAATGTCTTCTGCAAAGACGTTTCTTGCTTTACGACAATAGAAGCCCAACGTGCCATGGAAAAGGAAGAGCGGGTTGGCCTTCTCTGAGGCTCAGGATGGATAAACTTGAAGCATCCGTAAATCTACACCCTGATGAAGAGACTGGCCTCGAAGACTCATAACTGCTGGTGTTGAGGCTCTGCTCTGTGTGCCTTCCGATGGGAAATAGAGGGGCTGGACCATAGAGCAATACAAAGGAACCCTCTTGTGATTCTGACCCCCGCGGAGGTGGGATATCCGTCTTGTCCTCTCATCACAACGGAAAGGATGCAGGGCCTAGGGTCCAGTTGGGTATTCTGGAAGTGCAGGGACAGACCAGAGTCTGCAATCTTCAAAGATCTTACCCGACGGCTGCAGAGCCCAGGCCACCATGAAATGAGTGGGGAGTATGCGCTCTGGTGAGGATGCAGGGTCCAGTCCCCAGGAGATTTCTGCCATTGCTACGTGCCCACAGCCCAGGCACGATCAGAGCTCAAGGTCTTTGTGAAGGACTGCCTGTCTTTCCAAAGCTCCTTAACACCCGGTTGAGAGGTAAGGGAGGGTAGGACCAGATGTGAGACAGGAAAGAAAAGGAACGCGGATCAGTTGGGGCATGACTGTGACAAGAGGAGAACCCAGTCTGTCCTCCAAATTGGCCCCGTTAGGCCCTTGGGTTGAGACACAAGAGCCCTGGTGCCTTCCCGGGAGTAGTCCCTGATTTTCATTTAGAGACTATCTAGGGCCTCAGAGCACTGCTGTCTCCTTACGATGAATGATGGACAGGGTAGAGGGTATGATTTTCTGAGTTACAAGAACCAAATGACACAATGGAAACATAAATGTTTTCTAAGTCATGTAGCTCCATATAAAGTAAGCCTCTTACAACTGCTAGCTACCGTGTCTGCGGTTTCATGGTTTCTGTTGCTAGTACTTAATGGGCTCTCCTAGATGGAAACATTCACAGGGCCAGGGGCACCCGAGCTGCCCGCAGGTGGGGACCTGAGGCCGTCCCTTCACTAGGAGAACTGATTGGTGCTCTCTCAGGACAAAAGGCCCTGTCCGTGCTTGGGGCCCTGAGGTCTAGGAGAAACGGGCAGGGTCTCCCTGGAAGAACCGCTTCTCTGAGGACACAGAGGGCTGCACAAGAGATCTTGGGAGATGTTTCTGGGTCTGTCAGCACCTACTGCGATTCTGAGCCAGGCGTCTGAATTCGAGTGCAGACACTGGCGTGATTTACCTTAAGAGAAAAGAGAATGAAAAAAACGACTTCTTCTCATAAAATTACTGGCTTGCGTTTCTGGCTCTGGACACATTTTCTGAAGCCAAGCCCCAGGACTCAGGCCTTGAAGTGAAGGCCTGTCCTGTCAAAGGAGAAGGAGCCTGGCGTTGCCTGTGGAGGCAAGGGCGGCCTTCAGGACCGGTCCTCGCCTCAGTGACAACCCGCTCAGCTCCTCCACTCTGTGAGTCTGTCTGGGCCTCTCCTCTTTCTGTGATGTGCTTTAGGGGCCTGTTTACGGGATGGTAGTCATTGGCCTGGATGAAAGACAGGAAGATGCCAGGACCTCCAGTCCCCTCTCACAGGGACTGATTGGAAGGTGGGCGGAGGCGGAGCCGGTGCCGATGTTGTGCTCACATCCCAGATTCACTCGTGCTCCTGAGACTGCAAGGGCACTTGGACTTACTCAATTCTCCCGATTGATTTGATCTCAATCAGGAGTGCCCCCCTTCAGACCCGCCATGTAACGGAAATAGGAAGTCTGCCTTTACTTGTAATCTGGAAAGTGTTGTCAGAATCAAACATGTCAATGGGCCATGTGTACAAATGCTCAGTCAGTTGCAGTGAAAACGCACACTCCCGGTGCCCACGCCACCTCCCTACTTCTTCCCAGGATGGGGAAGGGGTGCGTGGGGCTTGTGAGTCTGTGTGATGATGGGGGCAGGGGACCTATGACACACCTCTGTGGCTCAGTGTCCTAGGTGGGCTGTGAGGAAGGATGACCCTGGGCTCCCAGTTCCCGCTGTTGAAGCTGACACGCGCCGTGCATGTGTGGGGCTGGTGAAACTTGCATTTCAGACTCTCACGTCTTGGGAGGACCCGGTGCTCCATGACCGACTCAGTCTCACCTCACTCTGCTGACCCCTTGAATCTGTGTCATCCTCCATCCCTCCCCTGCGCAGGACTGCGTGGTCCACAGCCTCGGCCGCAGGGTCATGTGCCCGTTGCCTGCTCAGGTTTCCCTCCTGGACCCCGGGCTCTGGTCAGCCCCTTTCCACATCCCCCGTTCAAGGAGTGCAGTCCCCTGGGGTCTCACCTGCACCACTGAGGAACCACGGTCAGCTCCAGAAAGCCATGGTCCGACAACTCCCGCCGTCCCTCTGCCCAAAGACCCAGCGGGCTCACTGTGCACAGTGTCCTCCTGTGCGTCTAGAGAGTGAATGGGTTGAAACCCTCTTTGTCATGGAGCTCGTCTTCACTTCTTGTTCACCTGCCGTGTCTCAGCTCTCTGCCCTCTGCCTGCCGCTGCCCCTGTGGTCCTTTGCCTGGAACAGACACTCTTTTCTGGGGCGTGTCTTTCATGTTGACCCCGGACTTCCCATACTCTATCCAGGTCAATGGAGCTGACTGAGGAAAGTGTGCCTTGTCCATAACACGCGGACCATATGTGGTCAGAAAACCCCTCCCATCAGAAATATACACTGAGACAGAGTGATGAAGAATGGAATGGTCAGATGTCGCAAAGGTGACAAAGTGGTTGTCTAAGTTGAGCATACAAAAGTGCCCATGGGATCAGAAAATAAGGAAATTCTTTGTGGCCTTGACCAGACCACTTGCAGTGGAGAGACAGGGACAAAAGCTGTGTTGAAGGGTGTTGAGCAGATGGTCTCAGGAGAAGGTCAAACAGTTTCTTTTTTTTTTCTCACTGTAGAAACATTTATTTGCCTCAGTAAAAAAACCTCAATAGTATATCTAAGTTTAAAATCAATCATCTCATTCAAGGAGTTGCAAAAACAGTTTAACTAGAAACGTTTGTTTTTTATTTACTTTTTAAAAAACTCTTAAATATACCTAGGGAACATATCAAAAAGCCAGATTCAACATGTTTTAAGGCATACACTTTATCATCAATGTGTCTACTCCTCTTCCCCCAATGCCAGTTCTATAGGACAGGGTAGTTCACTCCACTCCAATCTACACCTAAAGCATGGAGCACAATAGGTACAAGATAAATCCTACATAAAGTAATGAAAGAAGAGGTAACATTACTGAGTGCGGAAACGTTTGTGTTGTCATAATCGTACATAATTTTTCTCGGTTCTTTAAGAGGAAAAAGGAAACCCCAAAAGTTTAACTCCCAGCCTCCCCCACGGTTTAAAAATGTCCAGGACCACGCCTCTCCCTCAATTCCTTCCTCCGTCCAGAAAACTGAGAAAGTAAAGGTGTCTGAAGTGGCCAGCGACCTGGGCCCTGAAATACAAACGGGATACCCAGACATTGCTCTCCATGGCGCTGAGCCATCACCAGCACTAGAAACTATTTGACCTTGAAAATCAACACGTAGTGTCCCAGTAGCTGCAGAATGACAAGTGGGAAGGAGATGGGTTTCCAAACCCCTCTTGTTGGGGACAGCTCCATGCAGAAGCAGCAGGAGAGGGTTCACCAGAGGAGTGGTAACTGCAGAGGGTAAATTCGCTGAACAGGTGCAAGGCATGGGACCCTGAACACTGGGTGATGGCTGGCTGCAGTCAGGTGCAGGAATGCTCAGGGGCAGCAGAGGATGCCAGGTCAGGAAGAGGTGGGGTGGCTTAGAGAAGCTCTCAGAAGTCCCACTGTATTACTTCTGTCTTCATGAAGTAGTAGCTGAGGTCATTGGAATGCAAGTGGGGCCCCTGTAAATAAGGCAGTGGAGTAGGGAGCGTGACAGGCAAAGTGAGAAGCACTCCTCTCCTGGTCATGGATTCAATAAATAATCCAGTAAAGTTTCAAGTTTTGTCATCAATGCCCATCGTCTCAGACAGAGACATGGATGTGTCCCTTACTGGGACACAGCAGGAGAGGATGGACGGGGGAGAAAGCAGCTAGAGAGGGGTGCCTCAGGGCGAGTTTGCAGCCCTACCTAAGCTGGGTAAGAGGGGGCCTGAAGGCAGGTGACGAAAGCTGTGGGGTCCACACTGGAGACCCCCAGTGTGGGGGCTGTGTAAGCAGAGGCATTCGAGGGAGGGCGCTGAGGGAGCAGGGCAGAGTGTTGAGGTGATGAGACACGGAGGACTACAAAGGGACATCATGTGTTCCTGTGGGGGTGAGGGAGGGGCGGTGTGTGAGTGGGGGGGTGGGGAGTTCTCTGATACCCAGGGAAGTTCCTTGTGCCGCGGGGTGCATTATCCGGAGGAACATAACATCTCTCTGGACAGGGAGACTCCGAGTTGCCAAGGACAGGCTCCTGGGCCCTAAGGTCCCCTACAAGGTTCCCAGAGGGGAGGGCTGAGAGGAGGAGGAGTAGGGTGTCTGAGGAGCAGCTAGAGGAAAGTTGGTGTGTAGTGAGCCGGGCGGCAGTAGGATGACCAGGGGAGTGGTACAGGTTCCGCACGAGGGGCGGAGGGTCCGCTGTGACAGTCCGGCGACAGGACCTGGATATCACCTTCCTGGTACTGTACCGGATGTTGGAAACAGGGCCCAGCAGGCAGCCTTCAGCGCAAGGGTGCAGGAAGACTGGCAAGTACCTCACTGAGCGCTGGTGCGCAGGCCCAGAACCCGCCAATCGGAGTGCCCCATCCTTACGCCTGAGCGTGCGCCCCGACTTGTGAACTTCCGGCCGCTGTGGCCGTGCTGCCCAGGGCGGGACTAGGAGAGCGACAGTGTCCGGGAACGTTCGCCGGCGCTACTTCGGGTGATTGCAGTCCTTCTCTGGTCCTCAGGGTCAGTGCGCT
This sequence comes from Hipposideros larvatus, assembly GCA_031876335.1. NCBI lineage: Eukaryota > Metazoa > Chordata > Mammalia > Chiroptera > Hipposideridae > Hipposideros > Hipposideros larvatus. Next base: position 106,538,165 of record CM063105.1, on the reverse strand, counting down.
AATTTCTGTTGCCAAAGTCTCCCTGGATTTGCTTGAAAAGCTCCTGAAAAGCAGCGGACTTTCACTTCAATGTGCACAGCTCAGTTTCTGTTGTCAGCACAGCAGGGGGCAGTGGTGCTTCGTACATTTGCCTTCTCCCCGCTCTCCCGCCCTTGTTGTTTGAAAAAAACTCGGTAGTGTCTTTAATTCCGACGGTGGTGCTTTCATTTTGTGTGTTTGTGTTCCTGCCTTCGAGTGGCTTTCTTGTGAAAACGTTGTGCCCAGAGACAAAAAACCCATTCTTCTGGGCTGCTTAGGCTCCTTAGCAAATTCTATTTCTGTTTTTCTGAATGCGCTCGTCATTGTCTTTACCCACCTTGTTGTGCCTTTACTAGGCATGTATCAATCTATTCTTCAGTTATGAAAGACTCCAACCTCAGGGTAGAAAATTTGGAGGGCAGATAACATGTACTAAAGAGAGTAATGGAAACCACAGCCCCATCACCCCACCAAGGCCATTATTAGTGTTTTATGCTAATTATCCTTCCAGTGTTTTCTTCCAAAATTTGTGTTTCCAGTATACTTATTCATTTTCTATCATGACCTCCACTTCCTTGTTTTGAAATTCAGTGTTTCATTTTTGAGAATTGTTTTCACAGTTAATGTCATTGTACAGAAAAATACCGCTGAGGTATTGTAAAATGGAGAAAGCTTCTCTAGATGTTGAGTGAATGACACAGTGCATCTGTATGATCCAAACGCAGCACCAAGGTGTCGTTTTATGACAGCAGGTGTGGTAGTGCATGTCTGGTGCTCTGTTCTATCCCCAGTACCCGGAGGAGTACCTAGCACTTAGTGGGTGCACAGTGAATATTGTGACATTTTTTAAAATAGAATTTTCAGGACATTTTTCTTTGTACATATAAAGATCTATGTTTTCCTAGCCCTGGATATAATATAGCAACAGTTTACTACATGTTTTGTATTTCTTTTTTAATTTGGCCTTTTGCAAGTCAGCGTTAGTGTATGTCATCAGCAGTTCTTAAAATCAGACTTTCTGACCTAGGCCAGGTCCCTTGACTAATTGAGGTCCATTTACCTCTGGTGACAGACTCCGCAGACACCCAAAGTCTTCACAATTTCAAGCCTGTTTCCTTCATTCCATGAAAAGTTCAGTGAGGCTTAAGTGAACAAGACATAGTACAAAATGGCCTTGGTAGAGATGGTGCATCTTTTAACGTTGCTCCCAGTGTTCATCAGCTGTCAATATATTGGGTGTCTTTTCAGAGGAACCCTGGCCTGTTGCATATTGGATTCCTAGACCTTCGATTCTGGACCACACTGTACAGTGATTTGCTGCAGTGGTTCCAAACTGTAGTCACCCTAGCCTGCTGCCTCGGATGCTTGCTTGGTTCATCTAATGAGGGGAAGGATGTAAAAAGAAGAATGCACTGACCATGACCTTAGGGGCCCAAAGAGCGACATGCTGTTGGCATTGGGAACTCGGTCATCTGACAGGTCAGCTGTTTTAAACCAACCTGATCTGAATGCAATGAATGGTCTTTTTCGCTAAGACCACCTGCTCTTCTAAAGCTGCTATAGCAGGCCTCATAAAACAGAAAGAGTCCCATATTTGTTACCAAAATCTTTCATTTTAGAGACCCCTGTACAGAAATAATCTGCACTCATTCGTCCTGACAACTTCTTTACCACAAAGACGTCTTTTTATTGGACACCCAGTTCTTCCCTAGTATTGTCTTCCAGTAGTGTAGCCTGGAGGGCCTTGGGCAAGGGCTTAGGAGCACTCCCTTCCAGTTCCAGGTCTACCAGCCTTAAGGTTTTTGCTGTCTGAGTTGGTTTCCTTTCTGGGCCTGCTGTTTCTTTGACTTTAAGAAGGGAGTTATGGTAAGCTATTAGTTGAACAGGGAGGCCCAACCAGGAAAGGGTGTGGTGAGAGGGCCTTACTCCTAGTACAGAAACTCTGCTTTTGTCTTGTGTGTGTTGGAATTTATTCCAGGAAACGTTAACTTTACTTTTAGATAGAGTTCAATATCTCAAGTTCTATACAATCTGTAACATTTCCTGTGATGCCAGTCCCCCAGAGATGAAAGGAAGAATGAAGAGCTGTGAAATTATAAATATAAACAGATTGGGCCATCCTTAGGAGTACCAGACACTAAAAGTGGCCCAAAACTTAGGTCCCCAACGCTGTCAACCTACTATAACTGCCCTTGTCGTAATGAAAAGATTATCTAAAAGAGAAACTCACATCTTGTCTTAAAGCTAGCGTATTTTTATTCTCGTCTTCAGTGGAGTAGACATCACCCTGAGTTACGAAAGTGCGTGGACTACAACATCACTGAAAACCAAAACGCAGAGGACATGGAAGGCAGGTTTCAGTTTATTGAGTTTTCCATGATATCTCTTTTCCAAATAACAAATCGTAATTCCTGTATTTGGTAACTAAAGGCAACTTTGGTTGTGTTATTTTAACGCAGACACACATGTTTGCAATTTCAGATGTAGGGAAATTCTTGACTCCCCCGGAAGTGGTGATGATTCCAGAACTTGTGCTCCCACCTGTTACAAAACCGTGTGGTGAAGATGTTCTGAGTATATACTGTGTGCCAGGCAGTGCGCTAAGTCCTTCCTAGGTACTGTCCTCTCGTTCATGACAGAAACCATATCTGGTAGGTTAGTATAATTCGTCCCATTATCAACTGAGAAAGAATGGTGCTACCTAGAGAGATCACTGCCAAGGTTGTGTGTAGAACATGAAGCCTAGGATGCCTCAGGGCACACATTTCCTGTCACATCTTGCATGGCAAGGGCAAATGGGTCTCCAGAGGAGTGCAGCAGATTGAATAAGAAAAAGAGACAGAAGTAAGATAAGAGGGAAAAGAAGGGACTCAGCCAGATAAGACTGAGCCCTGATTGGGTCAGTGCCTGGCTTTGATTGAGAATTTTCCAGGAAGTAAAACTGCAGTCAATTAGCATCCCTTAAGATTTGTGCCTTAAGGCCTTTCCCATTTACATATCCCATTGTGTTCCAACAAATGCTATGCCTTCACACATCTGCCACATAGCCACAGGACACCTTGTTACTGTGTCCTCCCAGGGGAGATAACTATTATCATTCCAACAGGTTCCAGTCACCTGAGACACTCCCTCAGAGAGAGCTTCTGTGCCTCAGTCAAATCTAGACCCTCCCTCATAACTAATAGGGTTAGAGGCTAATGAGGCATGGGGGGGATTGGAATTGGCTATAAGGCAACAATTTTTCTGGAATCTCATTATGGGGAACACTGGTACTTGCCTTGAGAATATGCTTTGTATTGACCAGAGGTGACTGTCATTCATGCAAGTGACGCTGTAGAAGTCTGTACTTGTGCTGCTTGAAAATTGGGGTCACATCAGTGGTAGAACTTGGGGAGAAAAGAACCTAGTTCAAGTGGTTCAAATGGAGGTTACAGGCTTGATGCAGCTGATGTGTGTCACCTGAAGGCCAGGTAACACCCTGAGCTGAAGCAGAACTGGAGATTGTACAGGGAAAGTAGAAGGAAAGCACATGTATATGGAAAGGGGGTGAGAAGTCTTGTACAGGGAAAGGAGAACAGAGGTCCGTGTGCAGGGAAAGGAGAGCAGAGATCCGCGACTCTGCTAGTCCCCAGGTTGCGGTTTCTTTAACAGCTACTAACGTGTGTTTGGAAAGGTGGGAATTGGTTCTGCTGCTTCTGTGCCCCTTGGTGCCTGTGTCATTCCAGCAGCCTTCAGAAGAGTTGTTTGAGAGCTGTGTTTGTACGTCTTGTTGTTTGTTATGTTTTGGGGGTTACAGGACGTCACAGAAGAGGTGCAGGAGGGTAGACAAGTGAGAAAGACACTTCAGGGAGACAAGTAGTGAAGCAAGGAAAACTGGGTTCTGTTTTATTTTATTTTTTAAAATTATTTTTTATTGTGAAATACACATATTTTAGAATTAGTTTCAGCTGTACAACACAGTGCACTAGTTATACTTTTTACCCATGGAAGTGACAACCTTCCTCCCCCAATCCGCCGCCCCACTCCCCCCCCCCCCCAATATACTGGGTTCTGTTTTAATTATTTTACAGTGTCTCCTCTCAGACAAGATGAACTCCTTTCATTATTAGCCTATTCTTTTCATAGAGGAAGGAAGAGGGATGTACAAGGTCCAGGAATTGAGTCAAGAAGTGGGGTGAAGGAGCAGCCTGTTCTTTGGCCTCCTGTCCTTGATCATTGCTTGGATAATGTCTTTGGAGAGACCTGTGGTGCTAGACATGATTGCATGTCCTCGGTAAGGGGTATTGCTATCAGAATGAAAACAAAAGACGCAAAGGAGACATGGAGTTAGCAAATTAACTTCACTTCCAAGTTGCTCCATTTTCTATGTTCTCATTTTTTTTTGTTATTTTCTCAAGTATTCATTTTAAAGTTAATTCAATCTCCTCATATGAATTTTCATCAATTCGTTTTGCATGAGGAAGATATAAAAATAAACACCTAGGTATTAAATATAGAAATGGGTGTTGAATCTCACAAATAATTTTGGAAAGCTTTGTTGAAACATCAGTGACATATTTTACACCACTCCACTTACCAGCAGTTAAAAATGATCAGTACTCTTAAGGATACAATGACGCAGGCACTGGCCTGTGTTCCTGGTTAAAGGAATGTGGCAATGTGTGTCAACGTGTAGGACTCCATGCAAGGCACATTCTCTAAAATACAGGCATTTACTCCAAAAGTTTGTCCTAGCGTTCTTTTCTATAGTTCAAAAACAATGTAGGAAATGTGGAAGGTGCATGTGCTGGAGTTTACAGAAAGTGGAATTTCCACAAGGTAAATGAATTACCTAATATCAACCATGAAGCCTTCAGAATTGGATGTTGGATACTGCACTATCACAAGATGTAAAAATGAAGCTCATAGGTAAAGGGGGTGACAGTGATTTGATGGTGGATGGTTACTGAATTTTTCTGTTGTCTTTTCTCTGTCTTCGCGAATGAGTACCATCAGATGAATTTCCTTTATCACTTGAGGGAAAAATAATGGAGTGACTATATGACCTGTCTTCTCAGTGGGTTCGGTAATCTCCCTGCCTCACTGGGTAGGATGAACTGGGCAGGTGGCCCTCACCACAGGGACCCTAAGGTAACCATGGTAGAGGACTGACATAACAAATGATTTCGTACATTGAAAAGACAGTGGTAAGCAAAGAAACAGGGGACGAGGGACAGGGAAAATACAGCTCTTGTCCTTAGGAAGGTTACAGTATGCTATTTCACTTGGAGAGAGGACTTGGGTTATTTCTGCTTTCTATCTCAGGTTATGAAATACAATATTTTCAGTCTTTTTGACTCCTTATACTTTTAGGAAGAGAAATGAATTAAAGATTGTCAAGCTTTTTCAAATGATTTTTTAAATTATTTTTTATTATGAAATACACATTTTTTAGAATTAGTTTCAGCTCTACAACACATTGCAATAGATATACTTTTTACCCCTCAAAATCACAACCCCCCTCCCCCAATCTGCTGCCCCATTTCCCCCCAATATCATACATATCTATTACAAATCCCTTGACTCCACTCCCACACTATACTCCATGTCTCATGACCATACATACATGTATATATATGTGTATATATATATATATATATATATATATATATATATATTCACTTATAGTTGACGTAGAATATTATACAACTTCAGCTTCAGGTGTACAGTGCATTGATCAAGCCTCTTTCCAATCCATGATGCAAGACATGTGACCACCTGTCACCCTATAAAATATTTTTTTTTTAAGATTTTTTTTTTTAATTGGGGAATTGAGGGTGTGGGAACAGTGCTGGGGAATTGGGGGAAGGGGAACAGACAAATTGCTGTCCTTTTGTTCTTCAGTCTAGTTGTGGAGGACGTTGCTTCACTGGCTCAAGTTGGCACCATCATTGTGCTCTTCCCGGGCGAAGCACATCACTCACTGGCTTCTGGACAGCCGCTCACTGCGGCTGCTGGCCGCTCACGCTGGCTGCTGGCTACACACGGTAGCCCATGGCAACCCACTGCCACTGGGTCTGCAGCCCACGCCGTCGCCAGTGACTCACAGCAGCCCAGCTCCAGGTTGAGCTGTTGTTCAGCATCTTAGCTGTAGAGGGCAATGTCACTGGTCCTCATATTTGGGAACCGAACCGTGGCTTTCTGGGCATCCCAAGCCAGTTCTTAACCATGGCGCCACTCGGCCGGCCCCACCCTACGAAATATTTATAACATTATTAATTATATTCCTCGAACTGTCTTTCATGTCCCTGTGTCAGTATTGTAGTTGCGTATTTATGCTGTCTAACCCCTTCCCCTTCTGCCTCATCCCCACCCCCTGGAGTATTACTCCGCTATAAAGAAGAAGGAAATCGTAACATTTGGGATGATATGGATGGACTTAAGAGACTATTATGTTAAGTGAAATAAGTCAGTGGGAGAAAGACAAATACCATATGATTTCACTTATATGTGGAATCTAAAACACTGAATGAACGAGGAAAGTAAACAGAAGTGGTCTCAGAGATATACAGGATCAAATGAATTTTAAAGGAGCTAATGCGTGCTCTGAGTTTCAGAAAAGATGGTGAAGTCACAAAGCAATATGAATCGCATAGTGTTAACTGTGCCCCCCTAGAGGTGGAAAAAAACAGTAAAGAAATGATTCCCAAATTAATGGTCATCCTTGGGAGATGGGACTGTGGTTTGGATCACTTTATTATATTGTATGAGTCCTCCAAATATTCTACAGTGAGCTTGGAGAGACTAGGGTAACTGAAGAATACATGGATAAAACCCCAAAGCAACTGGAGGAAAACCAATGACGAGAGCATTCGGATCAGCAGAAATGCTAAGAAGCTAGGATACAAGGTTTCCAGGAGGGATTATACTGAACCCAGCTGTTTGCCTGAGGTTGGGCCTGGCCCAGGCAGGCACAGAAAGAACAAGCCAGTGTTCAGCTAGAAGACACAGACCAGTTTTTTTCATCCACGAAAGGCGGGGGAGTGAGATTACACAGGTTCCACACTGCCATCTAACGTCCAGAGAAACGGAGCGTAAATGTTCCTGGCACAAAATCCTTCCTCTTCTCTACTTTTCCGAAAAAAACACAACACAAGCTGCCTCAGGCCACCATGTCAATAATGGTCATAAAAAGGAAAGGTCAGCACCAGAGACCTCTGGAAACCGAAACCCGCTGGCTCTTCCTTCGTGCCGTGCTCCACACCACAGCAACACCATTCCACGTTCTTGCACAAAGGACGCATGCGCCAGTAGGGCTGCAGCTCTGCTCCAATTCAGGGCTCTGAACCTGTGTGCAGGCAGACGTCCAGTTAGATTGGTGCCAGTCTCCGTGCCCACATCAGGTAGAAATTTCTTTCCAGTCCCTGTTGCAAACTTTCAGTTGAAGGACCGAGCCAGTCGTTACCCAATTGCTCCAACTCGCCCCTGCGCAACAAGTGAGCAAGCAGTAGCAATTCTCACGTCATCCTCCTATCCCCCTCGCCTCACCCCAGCCTGTGAAAAGGCACCTCTGGTGACACATTCCCTTTCCTCCTTTCAGCCATCAGTCCAGGGAACCCTCCCAGCAACCTCAGGGCCAGGAGACTGACTGCATCAACCCTGGAGCGTCTCCTTAGAGACTTCCTCCTTGTCAACCGATCATCCCCGTGACCTTGGTCGTGCCCTGGACATCCGGAAACCCGGCCTCTCCTTGATGTCCCATCTAGCATTCCCCTCTCAACACCTAACACCCGGCCCTGCTCCTCCAGCGCCCCCCCTCTAATGCCTGTGCTTACACAGCCCTCAACCTCTAGGGGGATCTCCAGTGTAGACCCCACAGCCTCCTGCCTCACCTTTCACCAGGCTCCTCCTTATGCAGTTTACCCAGGGCTATAAAGTCCCCCTCAAGCATCCCTCTCTAGCTGCTTTATCCCCGCTCCGTCGTCTTCTGCTGTGCCCCAATAAAGCACACATCCCCACCTGTATCTGAGCACCTGGGCTTTGATGACAAAACCAGACAGTTTACTGAACTGTTTCTCTTAAATCCATAATCAGGAGAGCACTGCTTCTCACTTTCATTGTCACACTCCCTGCACCACTGCCTTATGCACTAGGGACCCACTTCCATTCCAATGACCTCACCTAATAATTCATGGGGAACAGAGAAGCTATGAGGTGGGAGTTTTCTGAGCTTCTGAAACCCAGTGGACCTGTTTCTGACCTCGGATCCTCTGCTGCCCCTGGGCATAGCTGCTCCTGACTGCAGCCGGCTCTCTCCTGTGTTCAGGGTCCCATGCCTTCCTCCTGCTCTGGGACTGCTCCTGCCCTTACCACTCCTCTTAGCTTCCGCTCCTTCTATGTGGAGCTTCCCCCAACAACGGGGTGAACAACCACCCCCTTTGCACATGTCATTCTCCTGCTACTGGCACGTTATCTGTTGATTTTCAAAGCAAAACTGTTTCAACGTCTCTTGAGACCATTTCTTCAGTATATGTTATTTACAGAAATTAGAAATGATAGGTCCACAAATGGGGCAGTGAGATCACTGTCCTCCTTGGCTTCTTTTACCACACTGGACAATGGGAGGGGAGAAAAAAGCACAGGGACTTGATGACTTTGGGTTTTGTTTTCTTCTCTTGGCAGGAGGGAAAATAAGTCCTTAGAATTCAAAAAGGGAAGAATAGGGTGGGCAACATACATTAAAAATTTGAGTTTCTATCTCCTCCAAGTGGGAGGGAAAATTAAATCAGTTTCGTGGGCTGGAGAAAAGCGATAGATAAAGTAAAAGGAGTAAAGGAAAATACCTTTCAAGCCACTTAGTTCTTCAGCTTTGTTGCAGCTACTGAAGTCACCTTCCAGCATTCCAGTCAGGATCTCAAAGGGAAGCTGTGACGTTAACCCTGTCATTGCAACACCAAAGAAAGGCATTTTAAAATGGCTTTTTTTTTGTTTTATGGCTATTGCACCTGGATGTATGACAAAATTCATGTCAAGTGTTACATACTTCTAATTTTATAAATGCTAGAGGGATCATCCCCATCAGGGAAACTTGTACAAAAAACGGTATGAATGGGATCCACCTTCCTTGTTATTTGACTGTGGTGAGCAGATTGCAATGTAAACCCTCTGAATGTTAAAAAGAAAACATGTTTCTATAACTGATGGTTTTGTCGGGATGGTTGGATCTGGAATAAGGGAGACAAGAAAAAGGGAGGCAGTGTCCAGATGGAGATATACATCTGGGTTCTTGAAGCAGGTTTCAGTTTTTAAATAAGTCTTGTGAAATCAGCTATCTGGTCCATGAGATATGTGATGATGTCAGGTGTATGGGCGTATTTTTGAGTGGGCCCAGTGGATTCTACGACCGAGCAGATAAATGAGGCTTCAGATAGCCTGGCTTGTCCCTTGGACATAGAACAGTGCTGTGTGGTCTTGCAGCTCTTGCCTTGCTGCTGCCAAAGAAAACTTCTGGCTTCTTTGGAACCTGAAATTCACAGATCCTAAATGCCCCCACACACACCCCGCACCCTACCCCGACTCTATGCTGAAACCTGATGTTGCTGCTGCTGCTCTGGGCTGTTTTGTCCTCAGCAGGAGTGTGCTGAACTGCAAGGAGCCTCAGTGAAGACTCTGGGACTCTAGCAGATGTAAGACACCCCTCTGTGAGCCCATCAACTAGGGAAACATCACAGATGCTGCCTCAACTAAGACACTTGCCCAAGGAAAGGGGCTTGTTCTCTGATGGGACCACCTAACTGAGCTGACGAATGGTCCGATGTTTCTGATATAGGCTAGCTGCATTCCTAATGTGTGGTTCCTGCCAGAAACTGCAAGAGGAGGGCGGACGCATCACAGACTGAGACCCCTCCATCCCCTCCTGACACATCAGGATATCTCCCAGCTGTTGACTTGGGCTTTAGTTCCAGATGACTCCCAGTTTGCCATAATGGACTGATAACCTGACTCTGCTTCCCTTACGTTGCTCTTCCTGCCACACCTTAGGAATTCAGTTGGTTTATTCAGTGCAACCGTTCCCAGCAAGGAATTCATCTTTACAGCATGCTCACTACATAACTGCCAGAGGCAAAGGTACACGAAGTTATGGAAACCCGTTTAAAATTTCTGTTTCCATCTAGGCTCTCATCCCTGTCATTTCCTGAACATGATGTGTCTTTCTAGTTTAGTTATATAAACATGACTTGTTCTATGAAAATGCTTTTGTCTCCCTTGCCTACAACCGTTTCATACAAAATGTCTGGAAGTCAGTGGGGAATAATTAAAGAACTGTAAAATTCTTATTTGAAAATGAGGCACAGAGACTTTTCTAACAATGCAGGAAAACACAATACCTGGCGCCTGGGGAAAGGTGGTGGTGGGGAGCGAAAACATTAAATGGTTTTTGTTTGTGCCAACTGTTCCTGAAAACTTGCTACTCTTCCTGAAAAATTCCTCCCTGTGCAGGCATTCGGAGCTGCTGGGAGCGCTCTGAATACAAAGTGACTGCTGAGGTTTCAACCACATCTGACAGAACTCTGACTATAGGAGAGCAGGCATGTCGCCAGCTCCTGGACTTTGCATGCAGAGCACCAATCTCGGAAAGAGGAAGAATTGGTGTGGTAGGTAGACAAAACTGTTCAGAACTCATGGCCTTCAAGCAGTGCCTCTGAATCCAAGGGCTCAAATTAATTGTTCCAACTAGACAGGGAGTCCTAGAGTGGAAAGTCCCACAGTGGGAGGTCACGTTGGGGCCCTGGGGAGCCTTACTGGCTGACTGATATATGTCCTGCTCAGGGTGCCCTAAGAATTATAAACTCTGTTTCCAGGGTACTGTGTGTGCCCTCTGAATTGGCACTGCCTGTGTGTGTGCCCTGACTATCTCGACACTGCCTCAGCCTGGGTGGCTTTGAGGTCAGCTTCCACTTACTGATTCACTTATAAATTCAACAGAGTATAAGTTGTTGACTTGGGCCCCATAAAGAAGGTCCATTAAAAACCCTGTTTTTCTAAGACAGACTTTCATGGTTAGTGGAATTTGTTTTAACTGTCCGTGATGGTTAATTTTATGTGTCAACTTGGCTACGCCATGGTACATATAAATGTTCAAACACCAGTCACCATGTTGCTGAGAAGCTATGGGGTGTGATCCAAAAGTATGGTGAATGCTTAAATAAAAAAATTATTACAGTAAAAGACACATTGCCATTAGTCCTCGTCAAAATAGTCCCCCTTGCTTTGAACACATTTATCCCATCATTCTGACCACTTCCTGAAGCAGCTCTGGAAGTCCTCTTTTGAGAATGTCTTTAGTTGGGCTGTCATGGCTGCCTTGATGTCCTGAATTGATTCAAACCATTTACCTTTCATGGTCATTTTGACTTTGGGGAAGAGCCAGAAGTCTCATGGTGCCAGATGCAATGAATAAGGGCAGGTCGTTTGGTAATTTGGTGGCCATGGTCAATTGTTCTGTTTCTACTAAGGCCCAGTTGTGGGCCGAGAGCTGTTTCTGAAAAGGAGAGCAATTCTCTGTGACTGGTGCTGGGCCTTGCTCCAAAATCCCAGGGGCCTGCCAAAGGCTCCAGATGGCACCCCAACCTGTCACTGACACTTCAAGCACCATTGACTCCACTGGGTCTTATGGCCCAAGTGGAAAAGCGGCTTACACAGCAGCCTGGACCAGTTGCACAGGCTTCCTTTGTGCTGGACCCCACTCAAAACTGGCAGCCTTTTTGGTCACTCGGTAAATGGGCCAAAGTGACACACCCACATGAGCAATATGCTGCCTCTGAAATCCAAACAGGCTCACTCGGTATTGTCCCTCTTTCTTCCTTGTAGGATGGGCCAGGTGCAACAATTACTCTTCACCTTAGAAGGGGTATTTCAGTGGGCCCCACACCACTGAACCCCCAGAAGTTTCACTGAGGTAGAAGGCCCCTGAATGTTTGTCAGATTTATTTCCCATCCTCTGACACAAATGTCTCACCAATAGGTCTAGAGTGGTTGCTGCCTCTTGCTTACTATTGGGTTGTAGGAAAAGTCATGACGCATGTTTGCGACAGATGGCACTGGTTCATTTTTAGAAGTACTAGAATCATTCGCATATATATATATATATATATATATATATATATATATATATATATATATATTATTCCTATGTCATTTGACAGCTGACAGTTCTAGCTTCATTCTAAAAAAAATATTGAGCGATTTGGTTGAGTTTTGGAGATTTTACAACAACTTGAAGATGGAAAACCAAACTGTATTTTTGCCATATTTCACTGTTTTACTTCCATAAAGGGAAGAACACGCGTCAAGCTTGTGAAAAGTTGTATAAAGTGTATGATGACAATTCTTTATAAGGACGTCAGTGCCAACAATGGTTCATGAAATTCCGTGCTAGTGATTTTGATCTCAACGACGCTCCTCGGTATGGGAGGCCCACCGAGGTTGATGACGACAAAATAAAGGCATCGATCGAGTCAAACCCACGTTACATGACACGAGAGAGTGCAGAAACATTGAACATCCATCATTCAAGCATTCACGGCCACCTGAAGAAGCTGGGATACATAAGCAAGCTCGATATTTGGGTTCCGCATGAACTCAAAGAAGTTCATTTGACGGCGCGTATAAACATCTGCAATATGCTCATTAAACGTGAGGAAAACGATCCTTTTTTGAAGCGACTGATAACTGGTGATTAGAAGTGGATTGTTTACAACAACGTGGTGTGCAAATGGTCTTGGTCCCGATGTGATGATTCACCTCAAACGACATCGAAAGCAGACATTCATCAGAGGAAGGTTATGCTTTCAGTGTGGTGGGATTTTGAAGGTGTCGTGTTTTTCGAGCTCCTACCAAGGAAACAAACAATCAATTTTAATGTGTACTGTCGGAAATTGGGCAGTTTGAACAAATCCATCATCCAGAAATGTCCAGAGCTTGTTAATTGTAAAGGAGTTGTGTTCCATCGTGACAACGTGAGACCACACACAAGTTTGATCACCTGTTAAAAATTATTGGATCTTGGATGGGATGTGTTGCCACACCCACCATACTTGCCTGACCTTGCGCCGTCAGATTTCCACTTGTCTCGCTCCCTTCAAAACTCGTTGCGTGGTATAACGTTCAATTCAGATGAGGCTGTAAATTAGCACCTTGTTCAGTTTTTTGCAAATAAAGACAGGTCCTTCTATGTACGAGGAATTATGAAGCTCACTGAGAGATAGCAAAAGGTTATGGAACAAAATGGGCAATATATCGTTGATTGATCTTTGTTCTTTATATAAATAAATGACCTTTGAAAAACATAGACAAAATACGTCATGACTTTTCCGACAACCCAATAGGTCCGGTCAGCATAATGTCATCAGAGTAATGGACCCGCGTCATATCTTGTGGAAGGGAAAGTTTCTCGAGATCCCTCTGAACTAAATTATGACATAAGATTGATATGTCCCTGAGGTAGGACAGTGAAGGTGTATTGCTGGCCTTGGCAGCTGGAAGCAGCTGCTTATGGTAGGCCTTACGGACAGGGATGGAGAAAAAGGCATTTGCCAGATCCATAGCAGCATGCCAGATTCCAGGGGATGTATTAATTTGCTCACAGTGAGACCACATCTGGTACAGCAGCTGCAGTCGTAGTTACCGCCTGCTTAAGCTGACTGTAAGTCACTGTCATTCTCCAAGATCCATCCATCTTATGTACAGGCCATCTACGAGAGCTGACCAGGGATATGGTGAGAATCACCACCCCTGAATCTTTCAAGTCCTCAATGGTGGCACTAATCTCTGCGATCCCCCCAGGGACACAGTACTACATTTGATTTACTATATTCCTTGGTAGAGGCAGTTCTAATGCCTTCCATTGGACCTTCCCACCATCATAGCTCTCACGCCGCAAGTCAGAGAAACAATGCGAGTATATGTATTATTCCAATTAGGCATTTAGCAGCTGAGTACATGGATTCCAGCTGTGCCTTCTGGACTGGGGAAATAAACACAAGATGGGTCCGGGGACGCACCAGGCCCACTGTCAGATGGACGTGACCTACAATTTCATTGATCCCCTGACTTCTGTAAACCACTATTCTGAGTGGAGGGCCACAGTGATGTTTTGGGACTCCTGGGTCTCTTTGAGGAAGGCTGGAAGAAGGATTTACAGTATAAAGTTTCCCTAGTGTCCCAGGGCCCTTCCTCAAGGGAGCTAGGCCTCCTTTGCATTTAAGTGGTTTGGGGTTTGTAAAGTAGCTCAAGTCTGGAAATTAATATGGGGGCTGTGAGTCTCTGTTTCCATAACCTGAATTAGACTTGTTCAATTGATCTAGAACTTTTTTGTTTATACAGAACAAGAAAAACTTATCCAGCTTCCTATAGTATATTTCACTTCTAGGAACACCGCTGTTAACTAGCCTGCAGGATCAGTCTGTGGCAGACACTCTTCTGATTATGACCTTGACTCTGCTGTGCATTAGGGTAAGTGCACCCACCTCGCCTTTGGCAATTCGGTGCTGCCCTTGCTACCTCAGCATCCAAATACTGCCACTTTGGGATAGGATATATATAATAGGATATTTATTATTGGAATTTGCACATGTGTTTATTCAGGCTGAGAAGTCCCACGATTGGCTGTCTGCTAGCTGGAGAATAAGGAAAGTCTGTGGTGTGTTTCAGTCCAACTCGGATGTCTTGAGAATCGTGGGACTGATGGCACAATCCCTGTCTCAGTCCAAAAGTCTGAGAATCAGCAGCGCTGATGACCAAGTTCAGGAGAAGAAGCATGCCCCAGCTCAAGCAGAGAGAGCCATTCTCCCTTACTCTAGCTTTTGTACCTCAGTATTTAGGACTTCAAGGGATTGCATGGTGTCCACCCACGTTGGTGAGGGCAAACTTCTTTATTCAGTCCACTGATTCAAATGCTAATCTCTGGACACACACACACACTTTTCTTTCTGACTGAACATGTATTAATTTGATTGGTCTTTTTAGGAAAACTGATTCTGGAATCACTGGTTGCTTTTTCTATTGATTTCCTGGTTTTACTTAATTTTCTTCCACTCTCATTATTATTATTTTTCTTCCTTTTGCTTTAGGTATAATTTGAACTTACTATTTTTGTTTCTTATACTGGAAGCTTATATCATTAATTATGAGACTTTTCTCATTTTCTGATATAAACATTTAATGCTACAAATTTTTCGTTAGGCACAGCTTTATCTTCATGTCACAAATTTTGACATGGTGTGTTTTTGTCTCTAATTTTCCTTGAGATTTCTTATTTGTTCTCTGCATTATCTGCAAGTGTTTTTTAATTTCCAATATCATATTTTCTAGATATATTTATAAAAATAATTTCTTTATTAATTCTTTTGAGACCAAAGAACATATTTTGTATGGTTTCATTTTTTAATGTGTCAAGGAATGTTTTTCATCCAGTGTATGCTCTATTTTGGTGAACATTTCATGTGCACTTCAGAACAATGTGTGTTCTCCTGTTGTGCTGTACATATGAATATGACATTGGTTGATGGTGTTCTTTTTTTATTATTAAATTATTTTTATTATGAAATACACATTTTTTAGAATTAGTTTCAGCTGTACAACACAGTGCAATAGATATAATTTTAACCCCTCGAAGTGACTACCCCCCTCCCCCAATCCGCTGCCCCATTTCCCCCCAATATCAATCATACATATCTATTACAAATCCCTTGACTCCACTCCCACACTATGCTCCATGTCCCATGACTATATATATATATATATATATATATATATATATATATATATACATATATATTCACTTATAGTTGACACACAATATTATACAACTTCAGCTTCAAGTGTACAGTGCAGTGATCAAGCGTCTTCCCCATCCATGATGCAAGACATGTGACCACCTGACACCCTACAAAATATTCACAACATTATCAATTACATTCCTTGAACTGTCCCCCATGTCCCCATGGCAACACTGAAGCTGCGTATTTATGCTGTCCAGCACCCTCCCTCTCTCCCTCATCCCCACCCCCCCCAACCAACAGCCGTCAGCTGCACCCCCACATCTCTGAGACCGCCTCTGTTCACTTTCTTCGCCCATTCAGTTTTTTAGACTCCACATGTAAGTGAAATCATATGGTATTTGTCTTTCTCCGACTGACTTATTTCACTTAACATAATAGTCTCTAAGTCCATCCATATCGTCCCAAATGTTACGACTTCATTCTTCTTTATGGCGGAGTAATACTCCATTGTATAAGTTGATGGTGTTCTTAGTGTCTCCTACATACATCCTGATTTTTTTGTCTAATTTTTCTATCAATTGTGGACTGAGGAATGTTGAGTTCGCCACCTGTAACTGTGGATTTACCTGTTCTTTTATATCAGTTTTTTCCTCATATATTTGGAAGTTGCATACATATTCATAGATTTTACATATCCTCAATTGTCATACTACCTACTGGAGACGCCAAGAATGGAGAGAGAGAGGCAATGCAGAGAGCAGGGAGGAGGACAGACCTCAAAGTCTGACTCCGCATCCTTGCTGACTTCAGTCTTTTATTAGAGATAACAGGGGAACAGGTGGTAGGAAATAACAAGCACGCTCCTGAGGCTAAGGAAGAAAATGCTTCGTCTAGGAGTTGTATTCTAGCTCAAGAAGAACAAAACAGTTTCAAGGACTCTGGCTGAGCACACACTGATTTCAGTGTGGCAGGCATCCAGCCTCTCTTAGTTAACCCTTAGTTGACTGCCGAGCTTCTGCTCAGGCAGCAACCTTCCAATCTTGGTTCTGGGGGCCTATGTGGGGGATCTCTAACATGTCCGTACACTCAATGAAGACACCGCTCTGTCATCATTATATAACATCCTCCTTTATCTCTAGTAACAATCGTCACGATGATGTATGCTTTGTGAGGTATTAAGTGATCACCTCCAGCTTTCTTTTGATTCGTATTTCCAAGGTTTAGCTTTTTCAACTTCCAGTAAGGTGGCGGAATAGACAGACGCTGTGCCAACTGCCTCACAGGATCATGCCAAAATTACAAATAATTTATACAACATTCAACCTCGGAAGTCCCCTGAACACTAGATGAACAGAACCTCTAAATGAAGGACTTAAAGAGGAGGCCACATCAAGTCTGGTAGGAGGGGCAGAGACAAGAGATGGTGAACCCTGTGAGGGACACCTCAGTGGTGGAGAGGCTTCTCCGGTTGCAGGAGAGACACACTGAGCTCACCAGCCCAGAGTTACTTTGCAGGGAAGATGAGTTCCACGATAGCTGGCAGTAGAATTTAGGACTCTCTTTGCTCAACTCAGTGAGGCAGAGGGCGGCTAGAGAACCAGTTGAGCCAGCACAAGGACTCACTCACCGGTGACCACTCATCCAGTCCCCGGTGGAGGGAGTGGCTGCGTGAGCAGGGCCCAGGAGCCTGTGGGAAAGGACTGAACTGAGCACCTTTGGCGCAGGAGCTGGAGGTTTTGGGACCATTGTTTCCCTGGTGTGGAGCTTGCACACTAGTAGTGTACAGGAGGGCGCCATTTTTTCAGGGTTGGGCTCTCCCACAGAGGGTCATGTCTGGGACCACATTGGTCTGGTGGAATGAATGTGTGCGTGTGTGCGCATGCGGCCTTGGATTCCCATGCACCGCACTGCTTGTACTACATAGCCAGGGAAAGACCGAGCGCATGCTCTGCTATAACAGGATGCTCATTGAGACGCGGGAGTGCGCAAGCCACCTTGGGTCCCTGCTCTCCGCACTGTGCGTGCTGAGCTGCCAGGCTGGCAATTGGCTGTCAGGCTCCTCGGCCTGATATGCGAGCGGCTGATTGGGACAGGTTGAGACTGGGAGTTTTCCTGGGAGTGTTGGGCCCTGAGCTGTGCGCGCCTTAGTGATCTGGCCAGGGCATTCCTGATGCATCTGTGCGGGCTGGTTGCTGGTGCATGAATGTATGCTGCTCTGACTTGGTGGGGGCCATTCATCATTTCACGTGTGCCTTGGGAGCCTGACCTGCGCACCTAGAGCTGTGTTGCTGGGAACACTCTGAGCCCCTGGTGCCTGGCCCCCACCTCTGCAGGCCACAGAGCGTTTTTTGCAGCAGTAGACAGCCTGCAACAACCTGTGAGGATTTTTTTTTAGCTCTGTCATCCTGCCACCTGTTGGCAGCTCAGTGGCTGCTCAGCTCAGGCCATGAATGGAACAGGCAACCCTGTTGCTCAGAGCTCGCACTCTTGCACGAGCTCTTAACCAGCCGGCCTATGTGAGGATTTTTGGTGATGAGCATGGTTCCACAGCACACAGCAGCTAATTGCGGGAAGCTCACTGCAAGCCTGAGAGGGAGGCCAGCACATGATGTGTTGAGCCCTTCCCCCCAATATAGCTGATGCTGAGTCGCCAAGAGACTAGCAAGTGGTCTGCAGATTAAAGCGTGCAGAGAGCCTTTTTGCTTCCTTCCCCCTTTTTTATTATTTTTTTCTATCTCTTTCATCTTTTTGTTTCTTTTCCTTCTCTTCTTTAATCTGTTTTGTTTTTGTTGTTGTTTCTCAGACATGTATATCTGGAAATTGCTTTGGTCACTGTTTTTCTGTCTTGTTCTCCTGTTTTTGTGTTTGTGTTTGTGTTTCTTTTATATACTTTTGTTTCTCCTGTCTGGTCATTGCTTATCGAGTTTCTGTGGGAGTGTATTTGTTTGTTTGGTATTGTGATGTTGCCTTCCTTTGTTTTTGTTTTATGAAGTGGATGTGGACCTAGGACTGGTCCAGGAGCTGAGACCACACTGAATTTGTAGAAACTACAGACCACAGCCTTTAGGCACCTGTAACACCACCTCACCCACCTACAGCTGCATTGCCAGGGGCAATCAGGGTGCCGGGGTGACTGGCCCCACCCTCACAAACTTGGAACAGGTTTTTTTTACAACAGAAGGTGGTCTGCAGAAACATGGGGTCATCTTGGTGGTGTTTAGTGACCAAAAGCCTGCACCAGAGCCACTCGGGAGCAGCTTTCATGAATCTGTGAGTGTGAGGTGGAGGCTGGCTATAGTGCCCTTGGGACGCTGTTACAACGGGGTCACAGGCCAGGTATTGGTGTAAGATCTGAATCTGCATTAATGTCTTAAAATGTACCAATCACATCACATAACTCACTTGAACTCCATCCTGCCAAGCTAGTGCCACATCGCAAAGGCACCCTCAACACCGGGTCAAATAGCCAGACACACACCCCTAAAGAGCCTCTTTCAATAGGTGGGTCTTACTGGCAGCTGACAGGTGGCAACAGGCCTAGGGAGCCCTGGGCCTCTTCCTAAACTGCCTCAGAACCAATATAGGGGGCAGCCAGCTTCAGTTCACACAGAGACCATACCCACGTGACCCCAGGTCCATCACAGGCAGCAGCCAACTGTGTACAGCCTTGAGGCACCTATCAGGTAGCTACAGACCAGGAACAGGCAGGTCTGAAACGGTTCTGAGCGGGAACCCCACCCAAAAGACACCAAAACCAATACACCCAGAGGCCAGTGTTAGTCAAAACCAGAGTACTACCTGGCTGAACCTACAAGTGGCACTCTCAAAGGACATTTTCCACAGGCACAAGAGCCCACAGTGGCCAAGCCTTCTCTGAGGGGGTCAACCTCCACAGAGCATGTCATACACTGTGAATAGAGCTAATTCTCCCAGCTAATCAGACGTAGGGTCAATCCCCCCTCTGACAAGCCAAAGGCAATTAAAGATCAACTTCAACAGCGACACCTCTGGAACACACGGGACAGGAGAATACAGACACTGTGCAATCCGAATATAAAGGACACATACTACAAGACCACCCAGCAATGACTGAGAGGCATAGGTGATCTGTCTAATACATTGAAGCAATCACAGAGCGACAGCCAGAATGAAGAAAGAAACATGTCCTAAGTAAAAGCTCAGAAGAAAACTCTAGAAGTGGAATTAAATGAAACAGAGGTATCCAACCTTTCAGAGACAGAGTTTAGAACACTGATGATAAGAATGTTTAAGGAACTTAGTGAGGACATAAGGAAGGATAGACAAATCATAAAAAAAACAGTTAGAACTAAAGAATACAATAACTGAAATGAAGAACACACTCAAAGGAATCACCAGTAGATTAGATGAAGCTGAGGATCAGATCAGCGATTTAGAAGACAAAATGGCAGAAATCACCCAGTTGGAACAACAAAAAGAAAGAAGAATAAAAAACAATGAAAATAGTTTAAGAGACCTGTGGGAAAACATCAAGTACAACAACATTCGCATCATAGGAATACCAGAAGGAGAAGAGAAGAAGCAAGGGCTCGAGAATGTACTTGAAGAAATAATGACTGAGAACTTCCCTAACCTGGTGAAGGAAATTGACATACAAGCCCAGGAAGTGCAGAGAATTCCAAACAACCTGAACCCAAACAGGTCCACACCAAGACACATCATAGTAAAAATGGCAAAGGTTAAAGACAAAGACAGGATCCTCAAAGCAGCAAGAGAAAGACAGCAGGTTACATACAAAGGAACTCCTATAAGACTAACAGCTGACTTTCTACACAAACTCTGCAGGCCAGAAGGGAGTGGCAAGAAATATTCAAAGTGACGCAAAACAACCGACTCCACAAGATTGCTCTACCCAGCATGGCTATCACTTAAAATTGAAGGAGAGATAAAGAGCTTCTCAGAAAAGAATAAGCTTAAGGAATTCATTACCACCAAGCCAGCATTGCAGGAAATGCTAAAAAGGGCTTTTTTAAACAGAAGAAAGGGGAAAACAAGCTAACCCAGGAAGATCAGAAATACAAATAACAAAATGGCAATAAATATGCACCTATCAATAATCACTTTAAATGTGAATGGATTAAATGTTCCAATCAAAAGATGTAGAGTGGCTGAGTGGATAAAAAAACAGGACCCATGCATATGCTGTTTATAAGAGACTCATCTCAGATCAAATGACACACAGAGACTGAAAGTAAAGGGATGGAAGAAGATACTTCATGCAACTGGAAATGAGAAAAAGCTGGGGTAGCAATACTTATTTCAGACAAAATAGACTTTAAAATGAAGGCTACAATAAAGAACAAAGAAGGACACTACATCATTATAAAATGATCAATTCAGCAAGAGGACATAATCCTAGTAAATATCTATGCACCCAACATAGGAGCTCCTAAATAAATTAAACAGATTTTGACAGACATAAAGACAGAGATCAACAGCATCACAATCGTAGTAGGGAATTTCAACACTCCATTGTCACCAATAGACAGATCCTCCAGACAGAAAATCAACACAGAAACAGTGGCCTTAAATGACACTTTAGACCAGCTAGATTTAATTGATTTTTTGGAGCATTTCACCCCAAAGCAACAGAATATACATTCTTCAAAAGTGCAAATGGAACATTTTCCCAGATAGACCACATGTTAGGACACAAAACCAGTCTCAATAAATTTAAGAAGATTGAAATCATATCAAGCATCTTCTCTGACCACAATGCTGTAAAACTAGAAATCAATTATAAAAGGAAACTTGGAAAGCACACAAATACATGGAGGCTGAATAACATGCTACTAAATAGCGAGTGGGTCAAAACTGAGATCAAGGAAGAAATCAAAAGCTATCACAAGACAAACGACAATGAAAACACAACAACTCAAAATCTATGGAATGCAGCGAAAGCAGTCCTAAGAGGAAAATTCATAGCATTGCAGGTCTATCTAAAGAAAGAAGAACAATCTCATATCAACAGACAATCTTTACAGCTAAGGGAACTGGAGAAAGAACAGTAAAACAAGCCCAAAGGGAGTACAAGGAAGGAAATAATAAAGACCAGAGCAGAAATAAATGAAATAGAGACCAAAAAAACGATACAAAAGACCAATGAAACCAAGAGCTGGTTTTTTGAAAAGATAAACAAAATCGACAAACCCTTAGCCAGACTCACCAAGAAAAAGAGAGAGACGACCCAAATTAATAAAATCAGAAATGAAAGAGGGGAAGTGACAACAGATGCCACAGAAATACAGGAAATTGTAAGAAAATACTAAGAGCAACTATATGCCAACAAATTTGACAATCTGGAAGAAATGGATAAATTTCTAGAAGCTTGCAATCTACCAAGTGTGAACCAAAAAGAAACAGAAACTTTGAACAGACTGATTACTACCAAAGAAATTGAATCAGGGATCAACAAGCTTCCAACAAACCAAAGTCCTGGACCAGATGGCTTCACAGGCGAATTTAACAAAACATTCAAAAAAGAATTAATACCTATTATCCTCAAACTATTCCAAAAAATACAGATGGAGGGAAGGCTCCCAAGCACATTTTATGAAGCCACTATTAGTCTGATCCCAAAGTCAGACAAAGATATTACAAAAAAAGAAAACTACAGGCCGATATCCCTAATGAACATAGATACAAAACTCCTTAAAAATACTAGCAAACCGAATTCAGTGTCACATTAAAAAGATCATACACCACGATCAAGTGGGATTCATTCCTGGTATGCAAGGTTGGCTCAATATCCGCAAATCAATTAATGTAATACATCACATTAACAAAATGAAAAATAAAAATCATATGATCATATCAATAGATGCAGAAAAAGCATTTGACAAAATCCAGGAACCATTTATGATAAAAACTCTTAGCAAAGTGGGAATAGTGGGATCATATCTCAACATAAGAAAGGCCATATATGATAAGCCCACAGCAAACATCGTACTCAATAGGGAAAGGCTAAAAGCTTTCCCCTTAAAATCAGGAACAAGACAAGGCTGCCCACTTTCACCACTTCTACTCAACGTAGTTCTGGAAGTTCTGACTACAGCAATCAGACAAGAAAGTGAAATAAAAGGCATCCAAATTGGAAAAGAGGAAGTAAAATTGTCATTATATCCCCATGACATGATACTATATATACAAAATCCCAAAGACTCCACCAAAAAACTGTTAGAACTCATAAATGAATTTAGTAGGGTAGCAGGATACAAAATTAACATTCAGAAATCAGTTGCATTTGTATACACCAATAATAAACTATCAGAAGGAGAAATCAGGAAATCAATCCCATTTACAATTGCTTCAAAAACAATAAAATACCTAGGAATAAATTTAACCAAAGAAGTAAAAGGCCTGTACTCAGAAAATTATAAGACGTTGAAGAGAGAAATCAAAGAAGATACAAATAAATGGAATACATACCATGTTCATGGATAGGAAGAAATAATATAATTAAAATGTCAATACTACCTAAGGCAATATATAGATACAATGCAATTCCTATCAAACTACAAAGGACATTTTTCTCAGAAATAGAACATATAATCCAAAAATTTATATGCAGTCATAAAAGATCCCGAATAGCCACAGCAATCTTGAGAAATAAGAACAAAGCAGGAGGTATCACGCTACCCAACATCAAATCATACTACAAGGCTACAGTAATCAAAACAGTATGGTACTAGTGTAAAAATAGATACATAGACCAATGGAACAGAATAGAGAACCCAGAAATAAACCCATCATATACAGTCATTGAATCTATGACATTGGAAGCAAGAATTTACATTGGAGTAAAGATAGTCTATTTAAAAAATGGTGCTGGGAAAATTGGACTGACACGTGCAAAAAAATGAAAATGGACCACCTACTTACACCATGTACAAGAAGAAATTCAAAATGGATTAAAAACTTAAATGTAAGACCTGAAACCATAAAACTCCAAGAAGAAAAAATTGGGAGTAAATTTGCAGACATCACCCTCAGTAATATTTTTACTGAGCTTTCCCCGCGGGCAAGGGAAATAAAAGAATAAATTAACATATGGGACTACGTCAAACTTAAAAGTTTTTTCACAGCAAAGGATATCATCAATAAAACACAAAGGCAGCCTACTGAATGGGAGAATATATTTGCCAATGATATATCTGATAAGGGGTTAATATCCAAAATTTATAAAACATTCATTCAACACAACACCAATAAAACAAACAACCTAATTAAAAAGTGGGCAAAGAATATGAAGAGGCATTTCTCTAAAAAGGACATAAAGATGGCCAACAGGCATATGAAAAAATGTTCCACCTCACTAATCATTAGGGAAATGCAAATAAAAACCACAATGAGATACCACTTCACTCCAGTCAGAAGGGCTATCATCATTAAATCAACAAACAAGTGCTGGCAAGGCTGTGGAGAAAAGGGAACCCTGGTGCACTATTGGTGGGAATGCAGATTGGTGCAGCCATTGTGGAAATCGGTATGGAGATATCTCATAAAACTGGAAATGGAACTACTGTGTGACCCAGCAATTCCACTCTTGGGTATCTATCCAGAGAAACCCAAGATGCTAATTCGAAAAAATATACCGTATTTGCCGGCGTATAAGACGACTGGGCGTATAAGACAACCCCCTAACATTTCCACTCAAAATACAGAGTTTGTCTGTATTTTGAGTGGCAGGGCAATCTATCTGAAGTGTACCTGGCGTATAAGACGACCCCCCACTTGAGGGCATATTTTTCAGGGCCAAAAATCGTCTTATACACCGGCAAATACGGTATGTACCCCTATGTTTATTGCAGCGCTATTCACAACCGCCAAGACTTGGAAACAACCGAAATGCCCATCGGTAGATGACTGGATTAAGAAAATGCGGTACATTTATACAATGGAGTATTACTCCACTATAAAGAAGAATGAAATCGTACCATTTGGGACGATATGGATGGACTTAGAGACTATTATGTTAAGTGAAATAAGTCAGTTAGAGAAAGACACATACCATATGATTTCACTTATATGTGGACTCTAAAAAACTGAATAAACGAG
Source organism: Hipposideros larvatus (assembly GCA_031876335.1). Taxonomy (NCBI): domain Eukaryota; kingdom Metazoa; phylum Chordata; class Mammalia; order Chiroptera; family Hipposideridae; genus Hipposideros; species Hipposideros larvatus. The sequence continues at coordinate 106,513,290 of CM063105.1, read as the reverse complement.
GGAAGTGGGCAAATGTGGTCTCAGAGATATGGAGGAGAAACTGATGGCTGTTGGTTGGGAGGGGGTAGGAGTGGGGAGAGGGGGAGGGGGTTGGACAGCATAAATACGTGGCTGCAGTGTTGCCACAGGGATGTGGACAACAGTTCGAGGAATGTAATTGATGTTGTGAATATTTTGTTGGGTGTCAGGTGGTCACATGTCTTGCTAGGGAGAACGCATCATGGATGGGGAAGAGGCTTTATCACTGCACTGTAAACCTGAAGGTGATGTTGTATAATATTGTATGTCAACTATAAGTGAATATATATATATATTCATGAGACGTGGAGTATAGCTTGGGAGTGGAGTCAAGGGAATTGTAATAGATATGTATGATATTGGGGGGAGTGGGGCAGCAGATTGGGGTGGGGGGATTTCACTTTGAAGGGTAAAAAAGTATAACTATTGCACTGTCTTGTACAGCTGAAACTAATTTAAAAATGTGTATTTCATAATAAAATATAATTAAAAGTTAAAACAAAAAAACATTGCCTTGCAGTGTGCACAAACGCTAAACCATTATATCACCATTCTTACCCAAACCTATTCACACCCTCCCCGCACACTGAAAGACCTGCGTGAATGCATGTTGCAAAATCTGAATAAATATGTGTCGTGCCCAGCCACCCTGAGACTCTTTGTTAAGGCTCTGTGCAGGTAGTGCTCTCCCTGACTCTTAGGCTATGACGTCATCTCCCTTATGAAGTTGTTTGGCTGGGTTGTAGGAAGTAGAGCATAGGATGAGCAGGATCACCACTGCTGTCCACCATGTGACAGTGGACTGAGAGTATTTCCTAGGTCCATTACTGAAGGGTATTTCTGAACCATACACTGACTGAATGACCACAGGCATATTCATGAGAAAGCAGTTACCAGTCCAGGGATTTAAACGTGCAGCAAGGCGCGCAGAAACACAAAGAAAAGCGGGGTGAACCTAATTAATGTATGGAAGTGGGTAAGTGCCTTGTTCACATGACACAAAATCCAGACGCAGAGAAGTAAGTGATGGCTCACCACATGGGTAAAAAGGGGTCTTAAAATCCTTAGTGTCTCTTTCTGTCACAGCCATATTTTTGAGACATGGTCTCCACTAGGGGAACCCTTGGGCAGTCTGCCTGGAAAGTTTCTGGAAGTATGAGAAAGATTGGAGGGGAAGGAAAAAGACACGTCAAGCTGCTTGTGTCGACTGTGCTAGGCCCAGGGCTTTCGAGGCTCTGTGGCCCAGGCGGGAACACGTCCACCGGCAACGCAAGGCCCCAAGTCAGTGCACATGCTCATTGCTGCGCATGCGCCTTGCAGCAGGTGGCAGTTGGTGCACATGCGCATTGTAGTCCGCATTCTGCGAGCAGAGGTAGGGTGGAGGCGGTGGTGTTTCTTCCTTGTGGAGCCTTTCCCGCTACTGGAGACTCAACGGGTAGGTGCCAGACAGATCATTTGAGGTGGGAGTGAGAATGAGGGGCAGGCAGCGGACTTCAGTGGAGACGGGGCTGCTTTCTGTGGATCCGAGGAGGAAGGTCCTCGAGGCCGTGTCTCTCGTGCCACGGGTGAAGGCCGCCATATTCCTTGCCGTGATGGTGGGAGCGGGCCCAAGGGGGACTGGATGGTGGGCGTGGAGGGGAGGGCTCAGATGGAGACAGGGAGCCTCAGGGCGTTACTTCAGGTGTGTGGGCGCTGGCGGCCCCTGGAACAGACCCGGGAGCACAGCCCCGGGAGTCCTGAGTGGGGCCCTGGACTGGGGGCGGGGCGGGCGGTAAAGGAAGGGCCCAGAAATGGGACTGCGGTGGGCCTGCCACAGAGTCCTAGCAATGTGTAGTGCACCAAGCGGAGGGCCGGGGGGAAGCGGGCCTATCGGGCTGTGTGGCAACTCTTCGCCTCTGCCTTGTAGCTGGGAACCAACCACAGGCAGCACGGAGAGACTTGATTGAGCCTTTCCATGTGTTCCGGCAAGTTTATTTAGGCGGGAAAACGGGCTTTGTCAATGGGAGTATGCCAAAAGCGCTAGTCATTCAAGTTTCAAGGTCCTAGCGGTATTTTCCTAACCGTCTTCCTGATAGGGAATGCAGTTCTGGACCCAAACCTGGTGTTTTTTCACGTGCTTCAGGCGGTTGCACTGCCAGCTTGTCCGTGAAATAGATGGTTTTACAATTTGGTGTGTATTTGGTGTGACTAGAAAGCATGTGCACTTACACTTAACTTTGAAAGTGTTTTCAAATTAAGAACAAAAAAGAAAGAAAAGAAAAACATAGCCATGGAAGTGGCAGAGCTATCCTCCTAAGCACATTTTCCAAGTCGCAATATTCCAATTTTAGTTTGAAACATGAGTGACCATATAAGATCAAGATCCGTATGGGAAGTACTACTACAAGATCAAGATTCTTCTGAGCCAGTTGGACCTGTGGTTGTGAGTGCTTTAATATTTGATGTTTTCTATTATCCCTCTTTTTTTCCGGAAAATTCTGTTGAATCACTATCGATACAGTGAAAAATGTCTCCGTGTGGATAAAGGGGATGAAACATTGATCCAGGAGGAGTCTATTCTTGTGTTGCCAGGGGAGATACACCCTATGATTTCTTTGTCATAGTTTTTAAGAATAGACTGCGTACCTCCATTTCATCAGAGTTTAAAATATTGGGTTGTCGGAAAAGTCATGACGTATTTTTTCTATGTTTTTCATTGCAAAAATGTGTCATGACTTTTCCGACACCCCAATGGCTTGTGAGGTCCCTGTGAGCAGCTCTTCTTGGAGTCGCACACTCTGGGAAGACTGAATTCCTTAAGAATCCATATATGCAATCATATTTTTAAAACTTTTTAATACTTATTTATGATTTTATATATATACATATGTATATATTTATGTGTGTGTATATATATATATATATATATGAAATGTATATGTATGTCATTGGCATGTATTAACTACAGAACTTTTCCTTTGCCCACATACACACACGCCTAGGCCCAACAACCCAGTGATGAACAACCTCAAGAGGAGCCACCAACTGAGAGTCAGGACATTACACCTGATCAAGACAATGAAGATGAAGGAGCAGCTGAGGATCCAAGTAAAGGGAAAGGGAGGAAGAATGTCTGTGGGGGCAGGGGATGTTGGTGTGCCTCATGTATTTTGACATACCATAACTGTTGGATAGAAAAGGATGTCTGGGGGGGATGGGTTGTCACTTTGTGAGGGGTAAAAAGTATTACTAGTGCACTGTTTTCTACACCTGAATCTAATTATAAAAAAAAGAAAGAAAAGCATCTCAAGCATTTCCTGCAAATGTGCTGAAAATGTGAACACATTTTCATTTCCAGTTTCTTGCACTTCTTCACTATAATGACTTTTTTCTTTTTTGTGTGCTTGAAAATACAGTCCTTCTAAATCAGAGGAAACTAAATTTCACTACAAAAATATACATTTGTCCACTCGTTTAATTTGTTCTTAGAACATGGTTGAATGGCTTCTCAGTCATTGCACAAAGGTGTAAGCAACTTTTCAGAGCATGTGCTGAATGGGAAGTCAGCATATCCTGTACCACCTAAAATAAAGCCTATTTGCATCAGGGTAGTAGCCTCATTTTAAGATGAGAAAGCTGAGGCTACTTAAGCACTTGACTCACGGATACAGAATTCATACTTCATTCCAAGATTTGTGTTCTTCCTACCATCTATGTTGCTGTACAAAATAGTGAATGATTTTGTATCAAATGCTAAATTCTCAAATGCGTCTGTATGGTAAAGTATCTCAGTATTGGCTCAAGAATAGATGTAGTTCAGTGGAGCAGGATAAAGATTCCTGAAATGAACTCAAGGAATGATGACCACTGTTTCTCCTGATAGATATTTTTGTTATGGTAAGTTTGGTAACAGCTGGATAATTCAGATTACTGTTATATAGGTAATCATAGGAGTATGATTTTTTGATTTTTCAATTACATTTGACACATTATTATTTTCTATTATTTTCAGATGTACAGCATAGTGGTTAGACATTTATGTAATTTAAGAAGTGACTCTCCCAATTATTCTGGGACCCACCTGGAGAATGATTTTTAAAGTCTCTTTGAAAGGTGTTTAAATACTTTTAAGATTACGAAAATCAAAAGTATCTAAAGTTATTATGAAACAGACATTATTTCTTCCAACTATATAGTATTTTCATCAATCACTGGTAGTGAATTTTTTACATAATTCAGACCATGGATTATTAAGCAATTTGCCATAAAGCAGTTTCCACAATATGACTGGCAACACAGTCCATGCATTTCTTTCCATCGTACTTCCTTCGGTATCATTGTAAGATGGAAATTTTGCTCTTTATCATTAATAATTTTCTACTATGTTTCTACTTTCTTCTAAATGGGACTCGTTTATGGAAAGCTACATATAGGGCCTTTGCACCTAAATATAACTAATTATTTTAACATAGTAAGTTTTGGATTATTGCAAAGGGTATTCATGTCAATACTATAATATTTGTCATTGGCCCACAAGTCCCCTTAGTTAATTTTTCAGTAAATTACATTTATTTTTTAAAGATTTTTATTGGGGAATTGGGGGAAGGGGAATAGACAAGTTGCTGTCCTTTTGTTCTTCAGTCTAGTTGTGGAGGACGTTGCCTCACTGGCCCAAGTTGGCACCATCATTACACTCTTCCTGGGTGAGGCAGATCAGTCGCCGGCTTCTGGACGGCTGCTCACTGCGGTTGCTGGCTGCTCACGCTGGCTGCTGGCCACATATGGTAGCTTATGGCAACCCACTGCAGCAGGGGCTGCAGCCTACACCGTCGCTGACGACTTGGCATCCCCAGTTCCAGGTTGAGCTGTTGTTCAGAATCTTAGCTGTAGAGGGCAGTGTCATTGGCCCTCATATGTGGGATCCGAACCGGGGCCCTCTGGCATCCCAAACCAGCTCTTAACCAACGTGCCACTTGGCTGACCCAGTAAATTACATTTTAATTGTAATCTCAAGACCATTGATGGTATAGACCTCAGATTTCCTAAATAGAATTGATGCTCTCTGCTCTTAGTACACTATGGTAATATACAGGAAATGTAGATGTCCTGTCCTTTATCTTCAGATTGTCATTTAAAATAAGGTTTAGGGCTGGCCGAATGACTCAGTTGGTTAAGAGCTCGCTCAGGAGTGTGAGCTCTGAGCAACAGGGTTGGCAGTTCACTTCCCTGCCCAAGCTGAGCTGCCGCTGAGCTGCCTTTGGCAGGATGGCTCAGCTAAAAAAATATAAACAAATAAATAAATAAAATAAGGTTTCATACTACAGGGAAACAAATATATGAAGTCCACCTTTCTGTCACGCTTACTATCACAGAGGACTACAGGCTGTTATTGCACGTAACTGTAGGAATGAAGAAGATTTCCTTATGTATTTATTTATGTATTTATTTATTTATTATGTTTTGTTTGTTTGTTTCTTTAATGTTTTTATTGGGGAGGGGCGTGCGGCCAGTTAGCTCAGTTGGTAAGAGTGGGAGCTCTGAACAACAGGGCTGCCAGTTCGATTCCCTCATGGGAAGCTGTGCCAGTAAGCCGGGCCCTCTACAGTTAAGATTGCGAACAACAGCTCAACCTAGAGCTGGGCTGCCATGAGTGGCCGACGGATGGCGTGAGCTGCCGTGTGCTGCTGTGAAGCTGCCATGGTCTGCGGTGAGCTGTGGCCAGTAGCAAGCGTGAGTGGCCAGCAGTCAGCGTGAGCAACTGGCAGCCAGTGAGAGCTGTTGTGAGCCGCCGTGAACAGCCGTCCAATCGCCAGCAATGGACTGCCTCAGCCAAGAAGAGTACAATGATCATAATACCATAACATGGACCAGTGAAGCGGCATCCTCCACAACTAGACTGAGAACAACGAACGAACGGCTTGGAGGTGGGGGGTGGAGAAGGGGGGGGATCACAAATAAAAGAAAAAAAAACAATTAAAAATTAAGAAAAAAAAGATTTTTGTTGGGATATTGGGGAGGGGAACAGTGTTGGAGATTTGGGGAAGGGGAACATTGTGTTTTTCCAGGACCCATCAGTTCCAAGTCAAGTTGTTGTCCTTCAATCTTATTTGTGGAGGGCGCAAGCTCAGCTCCAAGTCCAATCACCTCTTTCAATCTTAGTTGCGGGGCATGCACCCCACCATCCCATGCAGGAGTCGAACTGGCAACCTTGTTGCACACTGAGCCATCTGGCTGCCCATCAGCAGCTCGTGGCTTCTCATCTCAAGGTGCCATGTTCAATCTTAGTTGCAGGGGGTATGAGGCACAGCCCACCATCCCATACAGGTGTCAAACCAGAAACCTTGCTGCTAAGAGCACACACTCTCACCAACTCAGCTCGTGTGCAGCTCACTAGCCCATGTGGCACTCGAACCGTTGACCCTGGTACTCAGAGCTGGTGCTCTTTAAACAACTGAGCCACTAGGCCGGCCCCTCATTTCCTTATTTATGTTCCATGTTTACTGTTCAAATTGATAACTTTAAAAAAAATCCTCACCCAGAAGCTTTTCTCCAGGAACTGGCTCACACCAAGAATGGCTGTGAGGGTAAAGTCAACAAGGGAGAGTTTACAAAATTTAGAGCACTTTCTAATGCTAGCAGCAGATATGCTATCCATTAAGGATGCAATTTATTCGGTTTCTCTTCCCTACGATTATATCTTTGATAATATAGAGGTACCATAGTGTAACTTTAACAAAGTTCATATATACAGAGAATTGGAAAGGTACAATAAGTCCCCAACTTACAAACGAGTTCTGTTCCTGGAGAATGCTCGTAAGTTGGATGTGTTCGTAAGTCCAACAAAGTGAGTCTTATACACCTTTGACGCTTCCTAGCAGTTCCCTCCACATCACCACTGCTTTTTCTCTTGCTTCCGGACATCCTGGGCTCTGATTGAGCACTGTACTACTATATACTATTGCACTGTACAGCAAGCACACAACAGCACAACTGTGACAATGTCCGGCAGACACGTGAGCTACTTCCGCGATTTGTTCACAACTTGAATGTTCGTAAGTCGGGGACTTGCTGTAGTTCTGACCCAAAATGCCTGACTGCCTGACTTGCAGACAACTAGAGATAGAAACAAATGATGTCAAAACTAGATTAAATTATAAAATATGAAAACACTTTCTTACTTTGGAGTATATGTACTATAACCAACAGCAAACAATCTTCTGATGCTTTTATAGTTACTGCTTTTAAAAATACAGTAAAACCTTGGATTGCGAGTAACTTGGTTTGCGAGTGTTCTACAAGATGAGCAAACATTTCTAATACATTTTAACGTGGTAAATGAGCAATATCTTGCAATATAAGTAGTTTGTTTCTGGAACGAATTATGTTTGCAAACCAAGATATTACTGTATACAAATGGATTTGTCATAAATATCAGCTTGTATGAAATATACAGAAGCACGGAAGTAGGTTCTATTAGCAGCTCTAACATTTGTGTGAATCTCGGAAATCTTGAAACTTCTAAACCCACCTTTACTGTTACATAAATAGTGAAATCAAATCATATATATTAAAGTCATTTTCAGTCATGATTATTGCTTTCTCTGATTCTGTTGAGTAGAATTCTAAGAATACAAAGATTTTCTCTTGACGTAGATCATAAAATGTTCTCTTGAGTCATATTTTAATATCTGAATTGAGATTTCATTGCTACTAAGATAATGAGTAAACACTCCACTTCCTGTTCCTTTTTCTGTATGGAGACCTGCATAACTGTTCTTAGATTTTGTCAAATTATGAATTCTGGCTATTAAGAAACAATTGAATTTTGAATCTGTTCCCCAATAAAGCCTCAATGACAGAATCATGAAATGGCAAGAGAAAATCTAGTTTCTATTTTCTTTGTTTTTCTTTTTCTTAAAGGTTTTATAGGGGAATTGGGGAAGGGGAACGGCCAAGTTGTTGTCCTTTTGTTCTTCAGTCTAGTTGTGGAGGACGCCGCTTCACTGGCCCATGTTGGTATTATGATTATTGCACTCTTCCCAGCTGAGGCAGTCAGTCTCTGGCCATTGGACGGCCATTCACGCAGCTCATGGCAGCTCACGGCAGCTCACATTAGCTTACGGCAGCCCACTGCAGCAGGGACTGCAGCCTACACCATCGCCAGCGACTCATGGCAGCCCAGCTCCAGATCCAGCTGTTGTTCACAATCTTAGCTGTAGAGGGCGCAGCTTACTGGCACATGTGGGAATCAAACAGGCATCTCTGTTGTTTAGAACTTGCGATTTTATCAACTGAGCCACTCCACTGGCCCTAGTTTCTATTTTCCATGTTTGATCGAGTCTTTTTAAAAAATTATTATTAGTTTCACGTGCACAAAACAAAATGATTAGACATTTACATGCCTCACAAAGTGATAACCCCAACAAGTCTACTTACCCATTTGACACTATACATAGCTATTAAAATACCATTGACTATATTTCCTATGCTGTACTTTACATCCCATGAATATATATATATATTTTTTTCATGGTTGACATTCAATATTATTTTATATTATTTTCAGGTGTACAATGCAGTGGTTCAGCATTTTTATAATTTATGAAGTGATCTACCTGATAAGTCCAGTATCCATCTGACATCATACATAGTTTTCACATTATTGACTATATTCCCTATACTGCATTTCACATCCTTGCGACTATTTTGTGACTACAAATTTGTACTTTCTAATCCCTTCACTTATCTCACCGATCCCTTCCACCCCCTCTCCCATCTAGCAACCATCAGTTTGTTGTGTTTCTATGAGTCTATTTTTGTTTTGTTTGTTTATTATTTTCTTTAGATTTCACATATAAGTGAGATCATATGGTATGTGTCTTTCTCAGTCTGACTTATTTCACTTAGCATACTATCCTCTAGCTCCCTTCATATTGTTACAAACGGTAAGATTTCATTCACTTTTATGACAGATTAATGCTCCATTGTATAAATGTACCACAATTTCTTTATCCAATCATCTATTGTTGGGCATTTTGGTTGTTTACATATCTTGGCTATTGTGAATAGCGCTATAGTAAACATAGGAATGAATATATTTTTTTCCAGTTAGTATTTAGGATTTCTTTGGATAAATAAGCAGGAGGGGCTATGCTGGGTCATAAGGTAGCTGTATTTTTAAGTTTTTGAGGAACCTCCATAGATGTTTTCCATAGTGGATGCACCAATTTACATTCCCACCACAGTGCGCAACGGTTCCATTTCTCCACATCCTCACCAACATTTATTGTTTGTTGATTTATTGATGATAGCTATTCTGACAGGAGTGAAGTGGTATGTCATTGTCATTTTCATTTGCAATTTCTGTCATGATTAGTAGTGTTAAACATATTTTCATCTGACTATTGGTCATCTGGGTGTCCTCTTTGGAGAAATGATTATTCAAGTCCTCTGCCCACTTTTTAAATGGGGTTATTTGTTTTTTAGCTGTTGAGTTGTATGAGTTTTATAAATTTTGGTTATTAACCCTTATCAGATGTTTCATTGACAAATATTTTCTCCTGTTGAGTAGAATGTCTTTTCATTTTGTTGATGGTTTCCTTTGCTGTGGAAAAACTTTTTAGTTTCTTGTAGTCCCATTTGTTTATTTTTTCTTTTGATTCCCTTGCTTGAGGAGATATAGCAGTAAACATATTACTAAGAATAATATGAGAGTTTACTTCCTATATTTTCTTCATTTCTTTGTTTTATGTTTTTGGATCTTACATTTAAGTCTTTAATCCATTTTGAGATAATTCGTGTATACAGAGAAAGAAGGTGTTTAATTTTTTTGCATGTATCTGTCCATTTTTCCCAGCACCATTTATTGAATAGAGTGTCTTTACCCCCAGTGTAAATTCTTACTTCCTTTGTCATTGATTAAATGACCACATAAGCATGGATTTATTTCTGGGCTGTCTATGCTGTTTCATTGATCTATGTGTCTGTTTTTATGCCAATACCATGCTGTTTTCATGACTATGGCTTTGTAATATAATTTGATATCAGGTAGCGTAATCCCTCCAGCTTTGCTCTCCTTTCTCAGGGTTGCTGTGGCTATCTGTGGTCTTTTAAGGTTCCAAATACATTTTAGGATTATTTGTTCTAGTTCTGTGAAAAATGCCATTGGTGTTTTCATAGGGATAGCATTGAATCTTTATATAACATTGGGTGGTATATTAATTCTTCCTATCAATGAGCATGGTATATGTTTCCATTTATTTGTATCTTATTTAATTTTTCTCTTCAATGTCATAATTTTCCAGAGTACAGGTCTTTTACTTCCTTGGTTAAATTTATTCCTATGTATTGTATTATTTTTTACACAATTGTACATGGGATTATTTTCTTAATTTTTTTCCAATATTTTGTTATTGGTGTATAAAAATGCAACTGATTTCTGAATATTGATTTTGTATCCTGCTGCTTTACTGAGTACATTTGTCAGTTCTAATAGTTTTTTTGGTGGAATCTTTGGGATTCCCTATATATAGAATCATGTCACCTTTAAGTAATAACAGTTTTACTTCTTCCTTTCCAATCTGGATTCCTTTTATTTCTTTTCCTTGTATAGTGCCTATGATAGGACTTCCAGTACTATGTTGAATAAAAGTTGTGAAAGTGGTCATCCTTCTCTTGTTCCTGATCTTAAAGAGAGTGTTTTTAACTTTTCCCTATTTAGTATGATGTTAGCTGTTGATTTAGTATGATTTAGTATGATATTCGGGTTTCTCATATATGGCCTTTATTATGTTGAGATATGTTCCCTCTATTCCCATTTTGCTGAGAGTTTTTATTATAAATGGATGCTAGATTTTGTCTTATGCTTCTTTTGCTCTATTGATATAACCCTATGATTTTTATTTTTCATTTTGGTTATGTGGTATATCATGTTAATTGATTGGTGGATATTGAACCAACCTTGCATACCAGATATGAATCCTACTTGATCGTGGTGTGCAATCGTTTTAATGTATTGTTGAATTAGGTTAACTAAAATGTTGTCACCTGCCGGTGCCATAATGTTCACCTGCTGATAAAGCCTCGTATGATATGCATATTGGTAAAGCAGGGTTTCAGAGAGTCACCAGAGTAGGACTAATGGTATTCACAAGGTCAATGTAAATTCTAGATTGGTGCCAGTGCTGAACCTTAAGCTACCCAGAAACATCTCAGAGGACACTTAAGTCAAGTCACCATCTCACTGGGGTCTCAGGGACCCCAAAATTTGTCTACCACTTTCCATCTTAATGAGTAACTATCTTGAATAAAAAGGTAGACACTATGATACTATTAACTTTTACCATATCAAATATGGCAGAGTGGAAGTTTCTGCCTTCAAAAATGATAACATCTGAATTTCCAAGAATACAATAATAATCATTTCTGATTAATCAACTTAAGTATGTTTACTATTCAAATTCATAATTTTTTTATGAGGGTTGTAACTGCAAAAAGATCTCCAAGACCTGGCTCAGCCTGGTAGTAGGGATGAGGGCAGTGATGTTGAATCATAAAATCTGAACACATTTTTAAAAAATTTTGAGTATACCTACTTTAATCAACAGTTAATAATTTTCACAGTCTTTTATAATTCTGACCTTTCATAAATATATGAAGCATTTGACATAATTATCAGTTTGCATGAAATTTCCTGAGGCAATGAAGTAGGTTCTAGCACCAGTGTTAATACAGTTTATGTGATTTTTGGAGAACCCAATAACTTCTAAACCATTCTTTATTCTTATATAAATAGTGACTTCAAATCAGATGTAAAAAACTTTTTCTATGCTGGTTTTTCTGTTCTCTAGTTCATTTTTTATAATACGTAGAATACAAAGATATTTGTTTTTCATGACTTATTCGTAACATATCATCTTGAATGAAAATGTAATATTGCATTGAAACTAAGATAATGAGTAAACCTCCACTTCATGTTTCTTTTTCGATATGAAGACCTGGATAAATGTTCTCAGATTCTTTCAAATTCTGAATTCTTCGGACTCTTAGAAAATAATTTGCATTTTCAATCCTTTCCCCAATAAAGCTTCAACTGCCTGAATTATACAATGGCAAAATTTTTCTATTTCCTACTTTCTATCTCTGATCAAGTAGACAGAATGAAAGCAATCATGTATATCCAAGCAGATGTGAATAAGATACCTGTTCTATGCAGGTGCACTGTCAGTCTTATTGAGTTTACTATCCCAAATAATAAGTTGGAAACTGTGATATTATCATCTCTAGCCATATCAAATGTGGCAGAGTAGATGTTTCTGCCTTCAAAAGTCACGTGATAACATTTGATGTTCAAAGACTACAATCTTAATAATGTCTGAGTAATGAACTTAAGTATGCTTCCTATTCAGAGTTATAACACTTCTTTTAAGGGCCTGACCTGGGAACTGCTCTCCAAGATCTGGCTCCGCCTAGCAGTGAGGATGAGGACAGTGATGGTCCTGATGACAAGGAGCATACTTTACCCAAACTAGAATACATTTATGTGCCAAGAACAGGTATGTTGCCCATAAGAATACACTTTATGAGGTTTCTGTTTTCCACAAGCACATATTTCACAGTATAGAGATAACATACTGTAACTTTTGTAGAGCTGACATCTAAAGATTTTTGAATGCTAGTTCAGTCCCCAAATGCCTGACTGCCTGATTTATAGTCTTATCATTTATAGAAACTGGTTGGGTCTAAGCTGTATTGTATTATAAAATCTGAAAACTTTTCTTGTTTTTGAGCATATGTCCTTCAACCAATAGCTAGTAATTTTTAGATTCTTCTATTATTCTTTTATTAACAAATATATACAGCAGTGAACATATTATCAGTTTGTATGAAATATGTGCAGGCATTAAGTAGGTTCTCGTGGCTATTTTAATACAATCTGTGTGATTTTGGAGAACACCTTAACTCTAAACTGTTCTTCAATCTTACATAAACAGGGTTTTTAAATCAGGTGTATAAACAGCATATTCAGTGCTGGCTTTTGTGTAGTCTAGTTCTCTTGTACATAATACGCGTATATAAAGATAATCTTATTCTTGACTTATTTACTATAACATATCATCCTGAGATATATTTTAAGATTTAAATTCAAATAAGACAAAAAGTAAACTCTCCACTTGATGTTTCTTTTTCTGTATGGAGACTTGCATACTTGCTCTTTGGTTCTGTCAACTTCTGTGTTCTTTTGGACCTTAGAAAACAATTGCATTTTCAATCCTTTCCCCAATAGACCCTCAAATGCCTGAAGTATACAACAGGAAGAACTTTCTACATCCCAGTTTCTATGTCTGATCCAGTAGAGAGAATGCAGGGAACCGTAGATGTGCGGTGGATGTGAATAGGATGCCTGTGCTATTCACAGGCTCTGTCAGTCTTACTTAATTTATTGCCCCAAAGAATAAGTTGGACACTATGTTATTATCACCTCTAACCATATCAAATGTGGAAGAATAGATGTTTTTGCCTTCAAAAACCACTTGATAACATTTGATGTTCAAAGACTACAACCTTGAAAATGTCTGCATAAACAACTTAAGTATTCTTTGTGTTCAGAATTATAATATTTCTTTTAAGGGCCTGAACCGGAAACTATCCTCCCAGGCCTGGCTCACCCTTGCAGTGGGGATGAGAACAGCGATGGTCCTGATGACATGGAGTGTATTTTACCCAAACTAGAATACATTTATATGCCAGAAGCAGGTATGTTGCCCATAAGAATACATTTTATGAGGTTTCTGTTTTCCACGAGCACATCTTTCACAGTATAGAGATAACATACTATAACTTTCATAGAGCTGACACCTAAAGATTTTTGAATGGTAGTTCAGTCCCCAAATGCCTGACTGCCTGATTTATACTCTATCAGTTACAAAACGGGTTTTGTCAAACCTGTATTGTATTATAAAATCTGAAAACTGTTTCTCTTTTTGAGCACATGTGCTTCAACCAATAGCTAATAGTTTTCAGATTCTTCTATAATTCTTCTTTTTAACAAATACATACAGCAATTGATGTATTATCAGTTTGTATGAAACATGCTCAGACACTGAAGTACATTCTCATGTCAATTTTAATTCAATCTGTGTGATTTTGGAGAACACCTTAATTCTAAACCGTTCTTCAATCTTACATAAATAGGGAATTTAAATCAGGTGTATAAACAGCATATTCAGTGCTGGCTTTTGTGTAGTCTAGTTCTCTTGCACATAATAGGTAGAATAAATGATAACCTTTTCATGACTTATTTATTATAAGATGTCATCCTGAGTTACATTTTAAGATTTCAATTCAAATAAGAGAATAAGTAAACTCTCCACTTGATGTTTCTTTTTCTGTATGGAGACTTGGTTACTTGTTGTTAGGTTCTGTCTACTTGTGCATTCTTCGGCCTCGTAGAAAATAGTTGCATTTTCAATCCTTTCCCCAATTGAGCTTCAATTGCCTGAATTCTAAAATAGCAAGAATTTTCTAGATCCTAGATTCTGTATCTGATCAAGTAGAGAGAATGCAGGCAATCGTGTATATCCAAGCAGATGTGAATAAGATACCTGTGATGTGCACATACATTGTCAGTCTTACTGAGTTTACTGCCCCCAATAATAAGTTGGACAATGTGAAATTATCACCTCTAGCAATAACAAATGTGGCACAGTAGATTTTTCTCCTTCAAAAATCACGTGATAATATTTGATGTTCAAAGACTACAACCTAAACAGTACCTGAGTAATCAACTTAACTATGCTTCCTGTTCAAAATTATAACATTTCTTTGAATGACCTTACCCACATACTGGAATCCAAGACCTGGCTCAGCCTAGCAGTTGGGATGAAGACAGTGAAGGTACTGATTACATGGAGTATATTTTACCAAAGCTAGAACCCATTTATTTGCTAAGAGCAGGCATGTTGTCCATAAAAATACAATGGATGAATTTTCTCTTTTTCATAAGTCATGTTTTCAATGAAAGTTTATTGGGGTGACAACTGCTAGTAAAGTACATAGGTTTCAGATATACAATTCTGTAATACATCATCTAAATATCATTTTGTTCACAAGTCACTTTTAACAATAGAGACACACATACTCTAACTTTAAGAAAGCTCACATATAACGATTATTGAATGGTAGTTCAGATCCCAAACGCCTCATTTCTGACTTATAGTCCACCAGTTGGAAACAGGTTGGTTCAAAGCTAAATTGAATTATAAAATCTGAATACCTTTTCTTCCTTTGAGTACTTGCACTTTAACTAATCTATATAAATTTTTAGATTCTTGTATAGCTTCTGCTTTTAACAAATACATAAAGCATTTGACATACTAACTAATTGTTAATGAAATATGCTCAGGCACCAAAATAGGTTGTAGTACCAGCGTTAATGCAAATTGTGTGAACCTGGGAGAACCCCTAACTTCTGAAACTTTCCTTACTCTTATATAGATAGTGAATTCAGATCAGGTATATAAAAATCATTTCCATGCTGGTATTTGTGTTCTCTAGTTCTCTTGTATGTAATACATAGAATACAAGATATTCTGTTTTTCATGATGGATTGGTTGATTTTCATTATTTATTATAAGATGTCATCTTGAGTCATATTTTAAGATTTGAATTCAACTACTGTAATAAGTAAACACACGATATGATGTTTCCTTTTTTGTATGAGACCTGGGTACATGTTATTACATTCTGTAAAATTCTAAATTATTTTGCTTTTAGAAATCAATTCCATTTTAAATTGATTCCCCAATAGAGCCTCAAATGCTGGAATTGTATAATGGCAACAATTTTCTAGTTCCTAGTTTTTATGTTTGATACAGTAGACAGAATGTAGGCAATCACAGATGTCCAGGCTGATGGGAACAAGAAATGTATGCTGAGTAGTGACAGTCTCTCAAAGTTGTTGTCCCGAAAAATAAGGTGTTCACTATGATATTATCACATCTAACCATATAAATGTGACACAGTATATGTTACTGCATTCAAAAATCAATTGATATCATTTAATGTTCAAAGACTACAATCTTAACAGTGTCACAGTAATCAACTTCAGTATGCTTCATGTTTGAAATTATAACATTTTTTATAAGGACCTTACCCAGAACTTGATTTTCAAGATGTAGCTGAGCCTAGCAGTGAGGATGAGGACAGCGATGGTCCTGATGACATGGAGTATATTTTACCAGCACTAGAATACGTTTATATGTCACGC
This sequence comes from Hipposideros larvatus, assembly GCA_031876335.1. Taxonomy (NCBI): domain Eukaryota; kingdom Metazoa; phylum Chordata; class Mammalia; order Chiroptera; family Hipposideridae; genus Hipposideros; species Hipposideros larvatus. Next base: position 106,497,026 of record CM063105.1, on the reverse strand, counting down.
AAAGGTATGTTGCCCATTAGAATAAAATATACGAGGTTTCTGTTTTCCACAAGCACATCTTACATAGAGAAATATAACATAGAGAAAACAGAATTGTAACTTTCATAGAGCTCACATCTAAATATTTTAGAATTATAGTTCGGTCCCCAAATGCCTGGCTTCCTGATTTATAGTCTATCTGGTTTCCTGATTTATAGTCTGTCAGTTACAGAAACAGGTTGGGTCAATGCTATATTGTATTATGAAAGTTGGAGAACTTTTCTTATTTTGAGTGTATGTAATTCAACAAATAGCTAATATTTTTTGGATTTTTAAAATGATTCCCACTTTTAACAAATACACAATTCATTTAACATAATTTTTAGTTTGTATGAAATATATACAGCAATTGACGTATTATCAGTTTGTATGAAACAAGTTCAGGCACTGATGTAGGTTCTCGTGTCTATTTTAATACAATCTGTGTGATTTTGGAGAGCACCTTAAATCCTAAACCATTCTCCAATCTTACATAAACAAGGAATTTAAATCATATGTAGAAACGACATATTCATTGCTGGCTTTTTAGTAGTCTAGTTCTCTTGTACTTAATAAGTAGAATACAAATATAATTATTTTTCATGACTTATTTATTATAAGATGTCATCCTGAATCACATTTGAAGATTTCCATTCAAATAAGAGAATCAGTAATATCTCCACTTCATGTTTCTTTTTCTGTATGGAGACATGAATACTTGTTCTTAGGATCTGTCAACTTGTGCATTCTTCTGTCTTGTAGAAAACAGTTGCATTTTCAATCCTTTCCAAATAGAGCCTCAATTGCCTGAATTCTAAAATAACAAGAATTTTCTAGTTCTCACATTCTGTGTCTGGTTGAGAGAATGCAGGCAGATGTGGATGACCAGGCAGGTGTGAATAAGATACCTGTGCTATGCAGGTGCACTGTCACTCTTACTGAGTTGCTGTCCCAAATAATAAGTTGGACACTATGACATTATACCTCTAACTGTACGTTTTCTGGCAGTTTAGATGTTTTTGCCTTCAAAAATCACTAGATAATTTTTGATGTTCAAAGAATAGAACCTTAACAGTGTCTGGGTAATCAACTTAAGCATGCTTCCGGTTCAAAATTATAACATTTCTTTGAATGACCTTACCCACAAACTGGACTCCAAGACCTAGCTCATCCTTGCAGTTGGGATGAGGCCAGCGATAGTACTGATGCCATGGACATCTTACCGAAACTGGAATTCAGATATTTTCCGAGAGCAGGTATGTTGCCCATGAGAATGCAATTAATTAATTTTCTCTTTTCACAAGTCATTTTTTAAATTAAAGTTTATTGGGTTTATGATTATTAGTAAAGTTACATAGGTTTCAGTGGTACAATTCTATAATACATCATCTGTATATCACTTTGTTCAAAAGTCATTTTTAACAATAGGGACACAACATACTCTTAACATTAAGAAAGCTCACATATAGCGATTATTGAATGGTAGTTCAGATCCCAGATGCCTGATTTCTGACTTATAGTCTACCCATTAGAAACATGTTGGTTCAAAGCTAAATTGAATTATAAAATTTGAATACCTTTTCTTTCTTTGAGTACTTGCACTATAACAAATCTATATAAATTTTTAGATTCTTGTAAGGCTTCTGCTTTTAACAAATACATAAAGCATTTGACATAATAATTAATTGTTAATGGAATATTCTGAGGCAGTGAAGTAGGTTGTAGTGCCAGCGTTAATGCAAATTGTGTGAACCTGAGAGACCCCTAACTTCTGAAACTTTCCTTACTCTTATATAGATAGTGAATTCAGATCAGGTATATAAAAATCATTTCCATGCTGGTATTTGTGTTCTCTAGTTCTCTTGTATGTAATACATAGAATACAAGATATTCTGTTTTTCATGATGGATTGGTTGATTTTTCATTATTTATTATAAGATATCATGTTTAGTCACATTTTAAGATTTGAATTCAACTAATATGAGTAAACTCATGACATGATGGTTTTCTTTTTGTACAAGATTTGGGTACATGTTATTACTTTCTATCAAATTCTAAATTTTTTTGACTTTCAGAAATCAATTTCATTTTTTTTTAGCTGAGCCATCCTGCCACCTGTTGGCAGCTCAATGGCAGCTCAGCTCGGGCCGGGAATCAAACCGGCAACCCTGAAGTTCACACTCTTGAGTGAGCTCTTAACCAACTGAGCCACTTGGCCCACCCAATCAATTTCATTTTAAATTATTTCCCCAGTAGAGCCTCGAATGCTTGAATTGCATAATGTCAACAATTTCCTAGTTCCTAGTTTTCATGTTTGATCCAGTAGACAGAATGTAGGCAATCACAAATATTCAGGCTGTTGGGAATAAGAAACCTATGCTAAGTATGCGACAGTCAGTCTAAAAGAGTTTGCTGTCCGGAATACTAAGGTGGACACTATGAATTGTCACCTCTAACCATATCAAATGTGGCACAGTATATGTTTCTGCATTCAAAAATCAATTGATATCATTTAATGTTCAAAGGCTACAATCTTAACTGTTTCACAGTAATCAACTTCAGTATGCTTCATGTTTGAAATTATAACATTTTTATAAGGACCTTACCCAGAACTTGATTTTCTAGACATGGCTGTGCCTGGCAGTGTGGGTGAGGACAGCGAAGGTCCTGATGACATGGAGTATATTTTACCAGCACTAGAATACATTTATATGTCACGCACAGGTATGTTGCCCATTAGAATAAAATATATGAGGTTTGTGTTTTCCACAAGCACACCTGTAATAATATAGAGATAACAGAACTGTAGCTTTCATGGAGCTCACATCTAAATATGTTTGAATCATAGTTCAGTGCCCAAATGCCTGGCTTCTTGATTTATATAGCATCAGTTACAGAAACAGGTAGGGTCAAAGCTGTATTCTGGTATAAAAGCTAGAGAACTTTTGTTATATTTGAGCATATGTAATTAAAAAAATAGCTACTATTTTTTGGATTTTTAAAGTAAGTCCTACCTTTAACAAACACATAATGAATTTGAAATAATTATTAGTTTGTATGAAATATGCTAAGGTACTGAAGTACGGCCTAGTATGAGCTTTAATTAAATGAGTAATTCTGGAATAATCCTTTAATTTCTAAACCACACCTTAATTTTCTATTACTAGTGAATTCAAATCACATTTGTAAAAAATCATTTTCAATACTGATTTTGTGGTCTCTACTTCTCTTATATGTAATATATAGAATACAAAGATATTCTTTTTTTCCTGATATATTAGGGATGTCATCTTGAGTCACATTTTAAGATTTCAATTCAAATTAGGTAATGAGTAAACTCTCCACTTGATGTTTTCTTTTCTCTATGTTGAGACTTGAATGCATGCCCTTAGATTCTGCCAACTTCTGTGTTTTTCTGGCTCCTAGAAAACAATTGTAGTTTAAATCCTTTTCCCAACAGAGCCTCAAACGCCTGAACTATATAATGACAATATTTTTTAGTTTCTAGATTCTATATCTGCTCTAGTAGAGAGAATGCATGAAACCATGAATTTCAAGGCAGTGTGAGTAAGATTCCTATGCTAAGCACTGTCAGCACTGCTGGTCTTACTTAGTTACTGTCCTGAATAATAATGCAGACACTCTGGTATTATCACCTCTAACCACATCAAATGTGGCATAATATATATTTCTACCTTCAAAAACCATTTAATAACATTTGGTGTTCAAAGACTAGAATCTTAACAGTGTCTGAGTAATCAACTTAAGTATGCTTCCTGTTCAAATTATAACAATTCTTTGAATGACCTTACCCACAAATGACACCAAGACCTGGCTCAGCCTAGCAGTTGGGATGAAGACAGCAATGGTACTGATTACATGTAGTATATTTTACCAAAGCTAGAACCCATTTATTTGCCAAGAGCAGGTATGTGGTCCATAAAAATACAAGTTTTGGATTTTCTCTTTTTCACAAGTCATTTGTTAAATTAAATTTTATTGGGGTGACAACTGTTATCAAACTTACATAGGTTTCAGCTGTACAATTCTGTAATGCATCATCTGTATATCACTTTGTTCACAAGTCATTTTTAACAATAGAGACACAACATACTCTAATAACTTTAGGAAAGCTTACACATAAAGATATTGAGGGCCGGCCGAGTGGCGCAATGGTTAAGAACTGGCTTGGGACGCCAGAGGGCTCCGGTTCGGATCCCACATATGAGGGCCAGTGACACTACCCTCCACAGCTAAGATGCTGAACAACAGCTCAACCTGGAGCTGGGCTGCCGTGAGTCGCCGGCGATGGCGTAGGCTGCAGCTTCTGTGGCAGTGGGTTGCCAGGGGCTACTGTATATAACCAGCAGCCAGCATGAGCGGCCAGCAGCTGCAGTAAATGGCCGTCCAGAAGCCGGCAACTGATCTGCCTCGCCTAGGAAGAACGCAATGATGGTGCCAACTTGGACCAGTGAAGCAACGTCCTCCACAACTAGACTGAAGAACAAAATGACAGTAACTTGCCTGTACCCCTTCCCCCAATTCCCCAGCACTGTTCCCATCCCCCCAATTCCCCAATTAAAAAAACAGATATTGAATGGTAGTTCAGATCCCAAATACCTGATTTCTGACTTATAGTCTACCCGTTAGAAACAGGTTAGTTCAAAGGTAAATTGAATTATAAAATCTGTATACCTTTTCTTTCTTTCAGTACTTGCACTTAAATCAATAATAATTTTTAGATTCTTGTACAGTTCCTGCTTTTAACAAATACATAAAGCATTTGACATAATAATTAATTGTTAATGAAATATTCAGAGGCAGTGAAGCTGGTTGTAGTACCAGCGTTAATGCAAGTAGTGTGAAACTGAGAGCACCCCTAACTTCTGAACCTTTCCTTACTCTTATATACATAGTGAATTCAGACCAGGTATATGAGAGCATTTCCTTGCTGGCTTTTTCTCTAGTATGTAATACATAGAATACAAGATATTCTGTTTTTCATGATGGATTGATTGATTTTTCATTATTTATTATAAGATATTATGTTGAGTCACATTTTAAGATTTGAATTCAACTAATACCATAAGTAAACTCACGACATGATGTTTCCTTTTTTGTATGAGATCTGGGTGCATCTTATTACTTTCGGTCAAATTCTAAATTCCTTTTGCTTTTAGAAATCAATTCCATTTTAAATTCTTTCTCCAATAGAGCCTCAAATGCTGGAATTGTATGATGTCAACAATTTCCTAGTTCCTAGTTTTTATATTTGATTCATTAGACAGAATGTAGGCAATTGCAGATGTCCAGGCTGATGGGAACAAGAAATCTATGCTAAGTACGTGACACTCAGTCTATCAGAGTTTACTGTCGTGAATAATAAGGTGGACACTATGATATTATCACATCTAACTGTATCAAATGTGGCACAGTATATGTTTCTGCATTCAAAAATCAGTTGATATTTAATGTTCAAAGGCTACAATCTTAACTGTTTCACAGTAATCAACTTCAGTATGCTTCATGTTTGAAATTATAACATTTTTTATAAGGACCTTACCCAGAACTTGATTTTCTAGACATGGCTGTGCCTAGCAGTGTGGGTGAGGACAGCGAAGGTCCTGATGACATGGAGTATATTTTACCAGCACTAGAATACATTTATATGTCAGGCGCAGTTATGTTGCCCATTAGAATAAAATGTATGAGGATTGTGTTTTCCACAAGCACACCTGTAATAATATAGAGATAACAGAACTGTAGCTTTCATGGAGCTCACATCTAAATATGTTTGAATCATAGTTCAGTCCCCAAATGCCTGGCTTCTTGATTTATATAGCATCAGTTACAGAAACAGGTAGGGTCAAAGCTGTATTCTGGTATAAAAGCTAGAGAACTTTTGTTATATTTGAGCATATGTAATTCAACAAATAGCTAATATTTTGTGGATTTTTAAAATAATTCCTACCTTTAACAAATACATAACACATTTGACATAATTATTAGTTTGTATGAAATGTGCTAAGGTACTGAAGTATGGCCTAGTATGAACTTTAATTAAATGAGTAATTCTGGAATAACCCTTTAATTTCTAAACCACACCTTAATTTTCTATTACTAGTGAATGCAAGTCACATTTATAAAAAATCATTTTCAATACTGATTTTGTGGTCTCTACTTCTCTTATATGTAATATATAGAATACAAAGATATTCTTTTTTTCCTTATATATTATAAGATGTCATCTTGAGTCACATTTTAAGATTTCAATTCAAATTAGGTAATCAGTAAACTCTCCACTTGATGTTTCGTTTTTGTATGTGGAGACTTGAATATATGTTGTTAAATTCTGTCAACTTCTGTGTTTTTCTGGCTGTTAGAAAACAACTGTATTTTAAATTCTTTCCCCAACACAGCCTCAAATGCCTGAATTATATAATGACAATACTTTTTAGTTCCTAGTTTCTATGTCTGATCTAGTAGAGAGAATGCAGGAGATCATGAATTTCAAGGCAGTGTGAGTAAGATTCCTATGCTAAGCACTGCCAGCACTGCCAGTCTTACTGAGTTACTGTCCTAAATAATAATGTGGACACTGATATTATCACCTCTAACCACATCAAATGTGGCATAATATATATTTCTTCCTTCAAAAACCACTTGATGCATTTTAGGTCCAGGTAGTTCAGTAGGTAAATGCTGTGTTTGCCTGTTCTCACAACCATATCAAAGTTACAACTGAACTAAAGAACAACCATCACTGAGAGTCACCTGCAGTCTAACTGATCCAACTTCCTATTTCTAACTATACAGAAAAAGCCACCTCTCAACTATTAGTAGGGGCAGAGACAGAAAACTGCCTGGTCCCACACCTGCATTTGACCATTAAAAATCGGGAGGCATATCTGGGCTTTGGGGGTCCACCCTCAGGGAACGAAGGTCCCCAGTCACACACCAGTCTCCCCAGGCTACTGTTCCAGTGCCTAGAACTTCCAGTGCCCCATTAACTTCTGCTGTGGAAACCAGGGAGATTGTGACTGATTGAGTCAGAGTTTGGCTGGAGTCCCAGGCAATTATCTTAAAGGGACTGCACTCAGATTTACTTGGTGATGGACCCACTAGCTCTAACTTCCAGCACTGGGGTAGCAGCTAAAAGGCCCCAGGGACATACAGGGGGAACTGCATTGTCTGGCCTTAGGGCGAGGGCTGAAGTGGCTTCTTTCTTCTAGACCAGAGGTTTTCAACCTTCTTAATGCCGTGACTTCTTAATACAGTTCCTCATGTTGTGGTGACCCCCAACCATAAAATTATTTCCGTTGCTACTCTATAACTGTAATTTTTCTACTGTTATGAATCGTAATGTAAATATCTTTTTGTTTTCCGATGGTCTTAGGCGACCCCTGTGAAAGGGTCGTTTGACCCCCTAAGGGGTCGTGACCCACAAGTTGAGAACCGCTGTTCTAGACAGAAGAGCTGAGAGAATCCATTGTTTCTTTAGCCCCTGTCTCCCAGCATGCAGACCCAGGTGCCACCATATCTGCATCTCGATTACCCTAACACCCTTCAATTGGGCTACCTTGGTGATTCCCTGAAACCCCACACCCCGAAAATTTTGGGCATACCCACGCTGCTTCCAGTGCCTTTCCTATACAAATGGTTTGTCTTGGCTCATGCTGTGGACTTTTCTAAAATCCCGCAAAGAATCACAAACCCAAACAAGTAGCATCTGACTTTGGCATGTCCCAGTCCTCTTGCTGAGCAGCCACAAATCAGACACTAGCGGCAGCAGGCCTCAGTTGAAGGTAGGTCTCTTGAGACACCTCCAAGCGCTTTGTGGGTAACACCCATCTGCAGATTGCTTTGTGGCACATGACATGTGTCCCTGGGCAGGGCACAGATAGGGAGTGCACTGGGCCTGTGATGGAGCCCCTCTCGGGAGGCCCTGGGGCTTACATTCCTAGTTGCCAGGATTGGATATAGCCAGAGCATCACCCAGGTGCCTCTGAGAACTACATACTCAACAGGCAGACTGGGCAGGCACCAGAGCCCTGCTAATATGCATCCTGCTTTGTAGGGTCAGCCCCTGCACCACATCTCCTCCACTGTAGTCAAGGCCATTTCTCACAACCAATCAGCCCAAGAATCAATTTTTCCCATTAACATGCAAATACAATAGCAGCCAAGGCTCAACTACAACAAGAGTGCACACACAACCCACACAAGGGACATATGTGGGAACCTGGCTCAGGTGACCAGGAAGTCTGTACGACTGAGCCTCACAGGACACCTAATAGATAAGGTCATTCTGTTAAGACCGGAAGACATAGCAGCCCTACCTAATACATAGAAACAAATACAGGGAGGCAGAAAAAATAGGGAGACAAAGAAACATGTCCCAAATAAAAGAACAGAACAAAGCTTTAGAAAAAGAACTAAACAAAGTGGTAACAAGAAATCTATCAGATGCAGAGTTCAAAACATTAGTTTTAAGGATGCTCAGTGATCTCAGGGAGAACTTCAACACAGAGATAGGAAACATAAAACTGGAGATAGAAAACAAAAAAAACAGTCAGAAGAATGCAATACCTGAAATGAAGAATACATTAGCAGGAATCAACAGTAGATTAGATGAATTGGAGGATCAAATCAGTGATTTAGAAGATAAAGTAGCAGAAAATATCCAATCAGAACAGCAAAAAGAATATGGAATAAAAAAATGATAGTTCAAGGGGCCTCTGAGACAATATTATGCATACCAACATTTACATCATGGGAGTGCCACAACAGAAAAGAGAAAGCAAGGAATTGTAAACCTATATGAAGAAATAATGTAGAAAATTTCCCTAACCTGGTGAAGGAAATAAACATACAAGCCTGGGAAGTGCAGACAGTCCCAAACAAGATAAATCCAAAGAGACCCACACCAAGATACATCATAATTAAAATGCCAAACAATAAAGACAAAGAATTTTAAAGGCAGCAAGAGCAAAGCAGTTAATTACTTACAAGGGAGCTCCCTTAAGTGTCTCAACTGATTTCTCATCAGAAGGTTTGGAAGCCAGAAGGGGTTGGCACAAAATATTCAAAGTGATAAAAAGTGAGGACCCACAACCAAGATTACTCTACCCAACAAATCTATCATTTAGAATCGAATGACAGATAAAGAGCTTCCCAAACAAGAAAAGGTTAAGGGAGTTCATCACCACCAAAACAGTATTACAAGAAATTTTAAAGGGACATTAAGAAGAAGAAGGTAAAAAGAGATTCAAAATATGAATAACAAAATGGTAATGGTAATAACTACATATCTGTCAACAATTACTTTCAATGTAAATGGATTAAGTGCTCCAATCAAAAGATATACAGTGGCTGAATAGATAAAGAAACAGAACCTTTATATATGCTTCCTACAAGAGACTCACTTCAAATGGGAAGACACACAGAGTGAAAGTAAAGGGGTTGAAAGAGATATTTCTTGAAAATAGAAACAGGAAAAAAAAAGCTGGGGTAGCAATGCTTACACGAAACCAAATAGACTTTAAAACAAAGGCTATAACAAGAGACAATAAAGGACCAAGTAATCCCACTTCTGGGTATTTATCCAAAGAAACCCAAAACGCTGCTTCAAGGGGATGTATGCATTTCTATGTTCACTGCAGCACTGTTTACACTGGCCAAGATGTAGGAGCAACCTCGGTTTTTATTCATGGGTGAATGGATAAGGAGGAGGTGGTACATATATACAATGGAATATTCCTTGGCCATAGAAGGGAATGGGCTCTTGCCAACTGCGGCAACATGGATGGACCTGGAGTGTATTGTGCTGAGTGGAGTATGTCAGACAGAGAAAGACAGGTGCAATGTGATTTCAATTAAGTGTGTAATCGAAAGAAAAAATGAACAAACAAAATGGAAACAATCTCATAGATACAGAGAAAATTTTCATGGTTGCCAGATGGGAGAGTGTTGGGGGTGGGGGTTGGTGAAAAAGGAGACGCTATTAAGAAGTACAAATTGGCCGAGTGGTGCGTTGGTTAAGAGCTGGCTTGGGATGCCAGCTCTGAGCAGCAGGGCCCCGGATCGGATCCCACATGAGGGCCAGTGACACTGCCCTGTACAGCTAAGATGGTGAACAACAGCTCGACCTGAAGCTGGGCTGCTGTGAGTCGCCAGCGATTGCGTAGGCTGCAGCCCCTGCTGTAGTGGGTTGTCATAAGCTACCGTGTGTGGCCGACAGCCGGCATTCCCTGCCAAGAGCCACCATGAGCGGCCGTCCAGAAGCTGGCTACCAATCTGCCTCACCCGGGAAGAGAACAATGATCGCAATACCAACATGGGCCAGTGAAGCGACATCCTCCACAACTAGACTGAAGAGCAAAAGGACAGCAACTTGTCTATTCCCCTTCCTGGATTCCCCAATGCTGTTCCCCTCCCCCAATTTCCCAATAAAATATTTAAAAGAAAAAAAGAAGTACAAATTGGATGTTAAAAAGAAGTCATGGAGATGTAGGGTATAGCATAAGGAATATACGAGGTTGGACAATTAAGTTCATGAACTCATCCTAGAAAAAGTGCTACATACCTACCTCATTGCTGAATATCACTACAATCACCTTCAAAGTACTCTACACCCCTTTGGAAGCTATGCACTGACACCAGCACCTAGTCCACCCTTCAAAGCAGTTTTGGAGCTCTGTTTCTGGAATGGTTATCAGAGCTGTCATCCTATTACCCTTGATGTCCTGAATGTCATTAAAATGTCTTCCTTTCAATAGTCCCTTTATCTTTGGGTAAAGAAAGAAGTCATTGGGGGCCAGATCAGGTGAGTAGGGAGGATTTTCCAATACAGTTATTTGTTTACTGCCTAAAAACTCCCTTATGGACATTGTCGTGTGAGCTGATGCATTGTTGTGATGCAAGAGCCATGAATTGTTGGTGAAAAGTTCAGGTCATCTAACTTTTTTTTTTAAGATTTTTTTTTATTGGGGAATTGGTGGGATGAGAACAGTGCTGGCGAATTGGGGGGAAGGGGAACAGACAAGTTGCTGTCCTTTTGTTTTTCAGTCTAGCTGTGGAGGACGTTGCTTCACTGGCCCAAGTTGGCACCATCATTGTGCTCTTCCAGGGCGAGGCACATCAGTTGCCGGCTTCTGGACGGCAGCTCACAGCGGCTGCTGGCCGCTCACGCTGGCTGCTGGCTACACACGGTAGCCCATGGCAACCCACTGCCACAGGGGCTGTAGCCTACACCGTCGCCAGCAACTCATGGCAGCCCAGCTCCAGGTTGAGCTGTTGTTCAGCATCTTAGCTGTAGAGGGCAGTGTCACTGGCCCTCATATGTGGGATCCAAACAGGGGCCCTCTGGTGTCCCAAGCCAGTTCTTAACCATCGCGCCACTCAGCCGGCCCAGGTCATCTAACTTTTTGATGCAGCCTTTTCAGCACTTCCAAATAGTAACCTTGGTTAGCTGTTTGTCCAGTGGGTACAAATTCATAATGAATAATCCCTCTGATATAAAAAAGTTCAGCAACAATGTTGCAACAAGCTCACAAACTTAATTGCCAGACTTCATATAGTCAATAATATGGTAATAACTATATTGCCATATAGATAGTGCAAAGTGGGTACTAGACTTAGGGGGATCAATTTTAAATTACATAAATGTCTAACCACTATGCTGTTCACCTGAAATTAATATAAAATAATATTGAATATAGTCTGTAATTCAAAAATGTTTAAAGTGGGGGGAAAGTTGAAGGGGAATAAGAGGTTCAAATTTCCATGGAAATGTGATGTACAGCATAGGGAATATAATCAATAATATTGTGATAGTATGGTACTATGTCAAAATTTTGCTGGACTTATCATGGTGATCACTTCTTTAGGTATATTAATGTTGAATAACTGTATACGCCTGAAACTAATATAATATTGTATGTTGGCTGTATTTTAATAAAAATCACAAAACCTTTGAAAACCTTTGAAGTTCAAAGACTGCAATCTTAATAATTGCTGAGTAATCAACTTAACTATGCTTAGTGTTCAAAATGATAATGTTTCTTATAAAGACCTGTCCTACAAACTGTTCTCCAGGACCTGACTCAGCCAAATGCTTCAGATGAGGACAGAGATAGTCCTGCATTCATGAAGGAAATTTTATCAAAGCTAGAATATATTTCTATGCCAGAAGCAAATGTGCTGCCCATAAGAATACATTTTATGGGGTTTCTGTTTTCCACAACCACATCGTTAACAATATGAACATAATATACTCCAATAGAGGTCACATATAAAATTTTTTTAATGGTAGTTCAGACTCCAAATGCCTCACTTCCTGACTTACAGTCCGTTGCTTACAGAAACAGGTTGGGTCAAAGCCATATGGAATTACAAAATCTGAACACTATTTCTTACTTTTGAGTATATGTACTTTACCTAAAATCTAAAAATTATCAGATTCTTCTATAATTCCTACTGTTAGCAAATACATAAAGCATTTGACATATTATTGGTTTGTATGAAATATCCTTAGGCACTCAAGGAACTTTTAGTATTAGCTTTAATACAATTTGTTTGATTCTTGGAGAACCCCTTAATTTCTAAACCATTCCTCACTCTTATATAAACACTGAATTCAACTCATGTATATAAAAATCATTTTCAATGCTGGTTTTTGTGTTTTCTACTTCTCTTCTATGTAATACATATAATACAAAAATATTCTGTTTTTCATGATTTATTTATTATAAGATATCATCTTAAGTCACATTTTAAGATTTGAATTCAACTAATATAATGAATAAACTAATGACATGATGTTCCTTTTTCTGTGTGGAGACCTGGATACATGTTGTTAGATTGTGTCAAATTCTGAATTCTTGTTGCATTTAGAAAATAATTTCATTTTAAACTTTCCGCAATACAGCTTCAAATGCTTGAATTGTATAATGTCAAGAATTTCTTAGTTCCTAGTTTTTATGTTTGGTCAAGTAGAGAGAATGCAGGCAATTGCAAATGTCCAGGCAGATGTGAATAGGATACCTCTGTTAAGCATGTGCACTTTCAGTCTTACTGAGTTTACTGCCCCAAATAATAAGGTGGACACTATTATATTATCACCTCTAATCATATCAAATGTAGCATGGTATATGTTTCTGCCCTCAAAACTCAATTGATAATATTTGTAGTACAAAGATGACCACCTTAATAATTTCTGAATAATCAATTTAATAATGCTTATTGTTTGAAATTATGTTTCTATAAGGGCCTGACCCGGAAACCATCGTCCAAGGCCTGGATCAGGCCAACAGTGGAGATGAGGGCAGCGATGGTCCTGATGTCATGGAGGATATTTTACCAAAACAAGAACCCAGTTTTACACCAGAAGCAGGTATGATACCTGTAAGAATTCAACTCATGTGGTTTCTGTTGTACACAAGGATACATATTTTTTTTGGTAATTAAAGTTTGTTAGGGTGACAGTGGTTAGTAAAGTTACATAGGTTTCAGGTGTACAATTCTGTACTACATCATCTATATATCACTTTGTGTGTTCACCACCCACAGTCAGTTCTCTTTCCATCACCATATATTTGATCCCCTTTACCCTCATCTACCACCCCCCTCTACAGCATACATAGTGTATTCCAACTTTAATAGAGCTCACATATAAATATTTAAGAAACAGGTTAGGTCAAAGTATGTTAAATTATAAAATCAAAAACCTTTTCTTACTTTTGAATACTTACTTTAACCAACATCTAATAATTGTGAGATTGTTGTATAATTCCTGGTTTTAACAAATTCATAAAGCATTTGACATAATTATCAGTTTCTATAAAATATGCTGGGGCACTAAAATAGATTCTGGTCCAGATTTCATATCATTTGTGTGATTCTGGGAGAACCCCTTAACTTCTAACTCATCTTTACTCTTATGAATAGTGAAATCAAATCAGATACATTAAATTCATTTTCAATGCTGACTTTACATTGTCTGCTTCTGTTGGATAGAATACAGTGAATACAAAAAATATCTGCATATCTTTATCATAAAATATCATCTTGAGTCAAATTTTAATATCTGAGTTAAGATTTCGTAGCGACTAAGATAATGAGTAAACACTTCACTTGAATTTTCTTTTCTTAAAGTTAATTGGGGTGACAATTGTTAGCAAAGTTACATAGATTTAAGGTTTACAGTTCTGTAATACATCATCTATATATCACATTGTGTGTTCACCACCCAGTCAGTTCTCTTTCCATCACCATATATTTGATCCCTTTTACCCTCATCTCCCACGCCCCTCCCCGCTTACCATCTGGTAACCATTAAACTATTGTCTGGGTCTATGAGGGGTTTTTTTTTCATTTGTTTTTCTTGTTTTTTTTTTGTTTTCAGTTTTATATACCAGATATCAGTGAGGTCGTATGGTTCTCTACTTTGTCTGACTTATTTCCCATAGCATTATAATCTCAAGATCCATCCATGTTGTCGCAAATGGCTCTATTTCATCTTTTCTGAAGGCAGAATAGTATTCTATTGTGTACATATACCACATCTTCTTTATCCAATCATCTACCAAAGGACACTTTGGTTGTTTCCATGTCTTGGCCACCATAAATAAAGCTACAATGAACACCAGAGCACATATATCTTTATGGATAAATGTTTTCAGACTTTTTGGGTACATACCCAAGACAGGGATTGCTGGGTCATATGGTAATTCTATTTTTAACTTTTTGATGAATCTCCACATTGCCTTCCATAGTGGCCGTACCAATCTGCATTTCCACCAACAGCGTTTGAGGATTCCTTTTTTTCCACAGCCTCTGCAACTCTTGTTATTATTTGTCTTGATGATAGCCATTTTAACTGATGTGAAGTGATATCTCATTGTGGTTTTTATTTGCATTTCTCTATCACTAGTGATGTTGAACATTTTTTCGTATGTCTATTGGCCATTTGTATGTCCTCTTTGGAGAAATGTCTATTCAGGTCCTTTGCCCCTTTTTTAATTGGATTGTTTGTTTTTTTGTTGTGTATTTGTATGAGTTCATTATTTGTTTTGGATATTAGCCCCTTATCGGGCATTGTTTGTGACAATCTTCTTGCATTCTGTTGGTTGCCTCTTTATTTTGTCAATGGTTGCTTTCGCTGTGCAGATGCTTTTTAGTTTTATGTAGTCCTATTCATTTATTTTAGCTTTTACTTCCCTTGCCTTTGAAGTCAAATTCATAAAATCCTCTTTGAACCCAAGGTCCATAAGTTTAGTACCTATGTTTGCTTCTATGAAGTTTATTGTTTCAAGTCTTATGTTTCAGTCTTTGATCCATTTTGAGGTAATATTGGTACATGGTGACAGATAGCAGTCTAATTTCATTCTTTTGCATGTGGCTTTCCAATTCTCCCAGCACCATTTATTGAAGAGGCTCTATTCCTCATTGTGTGTTTTTGGCTTCTTTGTTGAAAATTATCTGTTCATATTGATGTGGAATTATTTTTGGGTTCTCGATGCTATTCCATTGGTCTGTGTGTCTGTTTTTCTGCCAGTACCTACTGTGTTGGTCATTGTTGCCCTGTAGTACAAGGTGAACTCAGGGAGTGTGACACCTCCAGCATTGCTCTTTTTTCTGAGGATTGCTTTGGCTATTCAGGGTCTTTTGTGGTTCTGTAAAAATGTTTTGATTTTTTTCTTCTGTTACTTTAAAAAACGCCATTGGGATTTTGATGGAGATTGCATTAAATCTGCATGTTACTTTGGGCAATATGTCCATTTTAACTATGTTTATTCTTCCAATCCATGAACACAGTATGTCTTTCCATTTCTTTGTGTATTCAATTTCTTTTAAAAATGTCTTCTAGTTTACAATATATAGGTCTTTCACATCCTTGGTTAAGTTTATTCCTCAGTATTTTATTCTTTTTGTTGCAATGGCAAAAGCAATTGTTCTTTTTTTATTTCTATTATTTTTCTTTTTTTTTAATCCTCAAGATTTATTTTATTTTTTTAATTGGGGAATAAACATTTTTAATGAGTTTCAGCTGTACAACACAGTGCAAGAGTTATACTTTTTACCCCTAAAAGTGACAAACCCCTCCCCTCTTCTGCTGTCTCACTCCCCTACCAATATCATGCATATCTATTAATATTCCCTTGACTCCAATCCCACACAATACTCCACGTCCCATGACTATATATATATATATATATATATATATATATATATATATATATTCAATTACACTTGACATACAATATTATATAATATTAGCTTCAGGTGTACACTGCACTGATCAAGCCTCTACCCCATCCATGAAGTGGTCTCCCTGACAAGACATGTGACTATCTGACACCCTACAAAATGTTTACAACATTATTAATTATATTCCCCAAACTGTCTTTCATATCCCTGTGGCAATATTGTAGTTACCTATTTATGCTGTCTAATCCCTTCCCCTTCACCCTTATCCCCCACCACCCTCCCAACTAGCAACCATCAGTTTGTCCTCTATATCCCTGAGACTATTTCTGTTTAGTTTGCTCGTTCATTCAATTTTTTAAATTCCACATATAAGTGAGATCATATGCTATTTGTCTTTCTCCGACTGACTGATTTCACTTAACATAATAGTCTCTAGGTCCATCCATATTGTTGCAAATGGTATGATTTCATTCTTCTTTATAGCGGAGTAATACTCCATTGTATAAATGTACCACACTTTCTTAATCCAGTCGTCTACCAATGGACATTTCGGTTGTGTTCAAGTCTTGGCTATTGTAAATAGCGCTGCAATAAACAGAGGGGTGCATATATTTTTTCACATTAGCATCTTGGGTTTCTCTAGACAGATACCCAAGAGTGGAATTGCTGGGTCATACGGTAGTTCCATTTCCAGTTTTTGTGATACCTCCATACTGATTTCCGTAATGGCTAAACCAATATGCAGTCCCACCAACAGTGCACCAGGGTTCACTTTTCTTCACAACTTCCCCAGCACTTGTTGTTTGTTGATTTATTGATGATAGCCATTCTGACTGGAATGAGGTAGTATCTCATTGTGGTTTTTATTTGCATTTCTCTTAATGATTGGTGAGGTTGAACATTTTTTCCTATGCCTGTTGTCTATCTGTATGTACTCTTTAGAAAAATGCCTCTTCATATCCTCTGCCTATTTTTCAATTGGGTTGTTCGTTTTTTGGTACTGAGTTAAATGAGTGTTTTATAAATTTTGGATATTAACCCATTATCAGATATATCATTGGCAAATATCTTCTCCCATTCAGTAAGCTGCCTTTTTGTTTTATTGATGATTTCCTTTGCTGTGCAAAAACTTTTGGTTTGATGTAATCCCATATGTTTACTGTTTCTTTTATTTCCCTTGCCTGAAATATATACCAGTAAAAATATTATTCAGAGTAATGTAGGCAAATTTAATCACTATGTTTTTTCTAGGAGTTTTATGGTTTCAGGTCTTACATTTAAGTCTTTAATCCATTTTGAATTTGTTCTCGTATATGGTATAAGTAGGTGGTCCATTTTCATTTTTTGCACGTGTCCAATTTTCCCAGCACCATTTATTAAATAGACTATCTTTACTCCAATGTAAATTCTTGCTTCCATTGTCATAGATTTGATGACCATATATGATGGGTTTATTTCTGGGCTCTCTATTCTGTTCCATTAATCTATGTGTCTGTTTTTATGCAAGTACCATACTGTTTTGATTACTGTAGCCTTGTAGTATCATTTGATGTCGGGTAACGTGATACCTCCCACTTTGTTCTTATTTCTCAAGATTACTGTGGCTATTCTGGGTCTTTTATGGTTCCATATAAATTTTAGGATTCTATGTTCTATTTCCGAGAAAAATGTCTTTGGTAGTTTGATAGGAATTGCACTGAATCTATATTGCCTTGGGTAGTATTGACATTTTAACTATATTAATTCTTCCTATCCATGAACATGGTATGTATTTCCATTTATTTGTATCTTCTTTGATTTCTCTCTTCAACGTCTTATCATTTTCTGAGTACAGGTCTTTTACTTCTTTGGTTAAATTTATTCCTAGATATTTTATTGTTTTTGAGCAATTGTAAATGGGATTGATTTCCTGATTTCTTCCTCTGATAGTTTATTATTGGTGTATACAAATGCAACTGATTTCTGAATATTAATTTTGTATCCTGCTACATTATTAAATTCATTTATGAGTTCTAACAGTTTTTTGGTGGAGTCTTTGGGATTCTGCATATATAGTATCATGTCATCTGCATATAATGACAATTTTACTCCCTCCTTTCCAATTTGGATGCCTGTTATTTCATTTTCTTGTCTGATTGCTGTGGCTAGAACTTCCAGAACTATGTTGAATAGAAGTGGTGAAAGTGGGCAGCCTTGTCTTGTTCCTGATTTTAAGGGGAAAGCTTTTAGCCTTTCCCATTGAGTATAATATTTGCTGTGAGCTGATCATATATGGCCTATATTATGTTGAGATATTATCCCATGATTCACACTTTGCTGAGTTTTTATG
This sequence comes from Hipposideros larvatus, assembly GCA_031876335.1. Taxonomy (NCBI): domain Eukaryota; kingdom Metazoa; phylum Chordata; class Mammalia; order Chiroptera; family Hipposideridae; genus Hipposideros; species Hipposideros larvatus. Next base: position 106,478,470 of record CM063105.1, on the reverse strand, counting down.
ATAAATGGCTGCTGGATTTTGTGAAAAGTTTTTTCTCCATCTATTGATATGATCATATAATTTTTATTTTTCATTTTGTTAATGTGATGTATTATGTTAATTGATTTGCGGATATTGAACCAACCTTGCATACCAGGAATGAAACCCTCTTGATCGTGGTGTATAATCTTTTCAATGTGATGCTTAATTCGGTTTGCTACTATTTTGTTGAGAATTTTTGCATCTATGTTCATTAGGGATATCGGCCTGTAGTTTTCTTTTTTTGTAATTCCTTTGTCTGATTTGGGGATCAGAATAATAGTGGCCTCGTAAAATGTGCTTGGAAGCCTTCCCTCCATCTGTATTTTTTGGAATAGTTTGAGGAAAATAGGTATTAATATTTTTTTTAATATTTTCTAAAATTCAACTTTGAAGCCATCTGGTCCAGGACTTTGGTTTGTTGGAAGCTTGTTGATTACTGATTCAATTTCATTGGTAGTAATAAACCTAGTCAGCGATTATGTTTCTTCTTGGTTCAGACCAGGTCGATTGTATGCTTCTAGAAATTTATCCATTTCTTTCAGATTGTTGAAATCATTGGCATATAGTTGCCCATAGCATCTTCTTACAATTTTCTGCATTTCTGTGGTATCTGTTGTCACTTCTCCTCTTTCATTTCTAATTTTTTAATTAAGTCTTCTCTCTCTTTTTCTTGGCGAGTCTGGCTTAGGGTTTGTCAATTTGGTTTATGTTTTCAAAAATCAGCTCTTGCTTTCATTGATCTTTGTATTGTTTTTGGTCTCTATTTCATTTATTTCTGTTCTAGCCTTTATTATTTCCTTCCTTGTACTTTATTTGGGCTTGCTTGGCTGTTCTTTTTCCTGTTCCCATAGGTGTAAAGATAGTCTGTTGATTCGAGATTGTTCTTGTTTCTTTAGATAGGCCTGCGTTGCTATGAATTTTCCACTTAGGACTGCTTTTACTGCATCCCATAGATTTTGGGTTGTTGTATTTTTATTTTTGTTTGTCTCAAGATAGCTTTTGATTTCTTCTTTGATCTTATTTTTGACCCACTCGCTATTTAGTAACATGTTATTCAGCTTCCATTTATTTGTTTGCTTTCCGGGTTTCTTCTTATAATTGATTTCTACTTTCATAGCATTATGGATGGAGAAGACGCTTGATATGATTTCAATATTCTTAAATTTATTGAGACTTGCTTTGTGGCCTAACATGTGGTCTAACTTGGAAAATGTTCCATGTGCCCTTGAGAAGAATGTATATTCTCTTCCTTTGGGGTAAAATGTTCTAAAAATATCGATTAAATCCAGCTGGTCTAAAGGGTCATTTAAGGCCACTGTTTCCGTGTTGATTTTCTGTCTGGAGGATCTGTCCATTGGTGACAACGGAGTGTTGAAGTCCCCTACTATGATAGTGTTACTGTTGGTCTCTGTCTTTACATCTGTCAAAATTTGTTTTATACATTTAGGAGCTCCTATGTTGGGTGCATAGATGTTTACCAGGTTTGTGTCCTCTTGTTGAATCGATCCCTTTGTTATTATGTAGTGCCCTTCTTTGTCTTTTACTGTAGTCGTCATTTTAAAGTCTATTTTGTCTGAAATAAATATTGCTACTCCAGCTTTTTCTCATTTCCATGTGCATGAATTATCTTCTTCCATCCCTTTACTTTCAGTCTGTGTGTATCTTTTGATCTGAGATGAGTCTCTTATAAACAGCATATATATGCGTCCTGTTTTCTTAACCACTGAGCTACTCTGTGTCTTTTGATTGGAGCATGTAGCCCATTCACATTTAAAGTGATTATTGATAGGTGCATATTTATCGCCATTTTGTTATTTGTATTTCTGGTCTTCCTGGGTTAGCTTGTTTTCCCCTTTCTTCTGTTGAAAAAAGCCCTTTTAACATTTCCTGCAATGCTTGCTTGGTGGTAAAGAATTTCTTAAGCTTATTCTTTTCTGAGAAGCGCTTTATCTCTCCTTCATTTTTAAGTGATAGCCGTGCTGGGTAGAGCAACCTTGGTTGTAGGCCTTTATTTTGCATCAGTTTGAATATTACCTTGTCACTTATGGCAGACAACATGATTGTTTATATAGAAAACCCTAAGTACTGCACCAAAGAGATATTAGAAACAATGAACAAATACAGTAAAGTTAGCGGTTACAAAATCAATGTAAAAGTATCCATTGTGATCCTATATACTAACAATAGAATTTCAGAAAATCAAATGAAAAAAATTTCTTTTGCAATTTGAACAAAAAGAATAAAATACCTGTGAATAAACTTAACAAAGAACATGAAGCACCTATATACTGAACACTACAAGACATTTTTAAAAGAAATTGAAGAAATGGAAAGACATTCTATGTTTATGGATTGGAAGAATATAAAATCGCAATGTCAGTTTTTTAAAGAGATAGAAGAAAAAAGTCATCAGATATGTATGAAATCACAAAAGATCCCGAATAGCCAAAGCAATCCTGAGAGAGAGAAAAAAACAAGTCTGAAGATATAGCACTGCCAGACTTCAATTTATACTACAAAGCAACAATAATCAAAACAGCATATTGTTGGCAGAAGGACAAACACACAAACCAATGGAATAATTTGAAAACCTGGAAAGAATCCCACATAAATACGGGCAGACAATTTTTGACAAAGGAGCCAGAAACATACAATGGAGAAAAGAAAACCTCTTCAATGAATGATACTGGTAAAATTGGAAGGCCATGTGCAAAAGAATGAAACTAGACTGTTGTCACCATACACGAAAATTAACTCAATGGATCAAAGACCTAAATATAAGACATGAAACAATACACTGCATGCAAAAAAGTAGGTACTAAAATTATGGACCTTGGGTTTAGAATGGACATTATGAATTTGACCTCCTAGGCAACGGAATTAAAAGCAAAAATAAATGATGGGACTATATCAAGCTAAAATGCTTCTGCACAGCAGAAGAAATCATCAACACAACAAAGAGGCAACCAACCAGATGGGAGAAGATATTTGCAAACAACACCTCCAATAAGGGCTAATATCCAAAATATATAAAGAACTCATACAACTCAACAACAAAAAAAACAAACAATCCAATTTAAAAATGGGCAGAAGGCCTGAACAGACACTTCTCCCAAGAAGACAAATGGCCACCAAACAGATATATGAAAAAATATTCAACTTCACTAGTCATTAGGGAAATGCAAATCAAAACCACAATGAGATACCACCTCACACCTGTTGTAATGGCTATTATCAACAAGACAAGTAATAAAAACTGTTGGAGAGGTTGGGGAGAAAAGGAAACCCGTATACACTGCTGATGGGAGTGTAAATTTGTACAGCAGCTATGGAAAACATTATGGAGGTTCCTCAAAAAAAAATGAAGAATAGAATTACCATACGACCCAGCAATCCCTCTCCTGGGTATTTACCCAAAAATTCTGAAACCATTTATCCATAAAGATATATGTACCCCTGTGTTGTTTGCAGCATTATTCACGATGGCCAGGACATGGAAACAACCAAAGTGTCCTTTGATAGATGACTGGATAAAGAAGAAGTGGTACATGTACACAAGTGAATATTACTTGGTCATGAGAAAAGATGAACCAACTGCTGTTTGTGATAACATGGATGGGTCTTGAGACTATCATGCTAAGCGAAATAAGTCAAACAGAAAAAGTCGAAAAACATATGACTTGACTCATATGTGGGATATAAAACTGATAGCAAAAACTCATACACACAGACAATAGTTTAGTGGTTACCAGAGGGTAAGGGGGTAGGGAGATGGTAGAAGAGGTAAAGGGGATGAAATATATGATGATGGAAGGAGAATTGCTCTGGGTGGTAGACACACACTGTGATACATAGATGATGTATTATAGCATTGTACACTGGAAACCTATATAATTTCTCAAAACAATGTCACCCCAATACATTTAATAAAAAAGAAAGTGAATACATTCTTGAACTCTATACAAATCTAGTCAAAATATGGATGAAATGGTACATATACGAGCAAAATATATGTTATTTAATGTTTACCAGTATTATCTGAATATCTAAAAATAGCAGATATCCTGGGAAAATGTTGGATATTGACCAAAATTGTTTCTCAAAAGCTCTTATTTTAGTTAAGAACAAGATAGCATATACTTGCAAGTTGATGAGAATAGATGTTTAAGCATTCTGACCAAAAATAAATAAATTTAATTATGTGAGATGATGTATGTGTTAATTACTTTGGTTTATCTTGGTAATCATTTTACAATGTATACATACATCAAATCACCATGTTTTATACTTTACATATACACAATTATATTTATTAATTATTGCTCAGTAAAGATTTTTGAAAGTACTTACTTTTCATAACAAATGTTTGAGTTTTCTATGTATCTTTCTTTCATTCTGTCTTATTTCCCCTCCCTCTCTCCATTCTTTTTGGTGGGGCAATAGTGTAAACCATGATATTTAGGTGCTTCACGTTTTCATGTCAAAAAGGATGGTAAGGACTTAAAAATGGTATGACAATATAATTTGGTACACAAACTGAAACACTTCAAAGTGTGGAAAAGCCATTATTTGTTATTATATTTGGACTACAGGTGAAAATGGGGACATGTCAGTGCCCAAATTAAACACTCACATGAGGGCTAAACTGGCCCAAAGAAATATTTTTGCATCCCTGCCTCATACAGAAAAAATAAATGTAGTACTGACTTTTCTCTTTATTTCACTTAAGCAGAAACATTACTGTTTTTCCTGTCTTCAGAAAATCATATACGGTAAAAGAATTTAAGTGATACATTCTGGTAAATTTCTTTTCTTTCTTAAATTTTTAGAGGTGTTGCTTGAGTTCTTGGTAAAATGACATGAAATTTTTGTTTTTTATTTAAAACTTCCATTTAATAGGTTCATTTTGTGTCATGTGTTCTGAACAGAAACAGTCTTTTCGTTTCCTTGTAGCAATAGAAAGTGTGGTGTGCCACAATGTAGTGGCAAACGATATGCTTGGAAGTCTGTTTTACGACACCAGAGCTGTAGTATCTTTTGTACACCTTCAAAGTAATCTAAATCGCACTCTGCTAAGTAATGTTTCCAACTGTCATGTTTCTCGTGCAGGGGAAGGGCAACCACAGGACTAAAGAAAGACGAGCTGAAACCATGAAAAATGTCACGTGGGATACTTGACTGAAAATTGTCCCAGTAGTTTCACAGCTTTTCCGATGAACATTGCCAATCCTTTCTTAAATGTATGCTTAAGTATTTGATACTATTGAAAATTATATGTTTTCTGAAATGTTATATTCTGTTTGAGCTGGTATATACAGATATATCTGTACATTGGTATTTCTCCAGCAACCTTGCTAAATCTGCTTATTAATTCCAAAAGGTATGTCTAGATCCCTTTTGAGCTTCAACATGCATAATCAGATCATTTTTCAGTAGAAGCAGAGTTTTGTGCTCTTTGAAACATTTTGCCTCTTTTTTCTTTTTTTTTTTTTTATATTTTGTATATTTATGTTTATGATTTATGTTGATTCAGAAATGAGTCTATGAACACCAGTTAATAAAATACTAATTAATAAAATAATATACATCAATTAATAAAATCATAAGATACCATGACAATTTCTAAGCGTTGCTTCAATAATTCCTCCATCCTGCTGCATTTTCCTGAAATATTCTGAAGCTCCAAAGTCACTCATCAACCATAGCTGTTTAGAAATCATAGATTTTTGCCTCTTTTTTCCATATCTCATTTTACAACATTGGACAGAGACAATCAGTACAGTGTGAACAGAAGCGTTAATAGTGGATAACCTTTCTCTTATTTTTGATAGGAAATGCAGAATTTTAACATTGCACCATGTTCACAGTGAAGTAGAGGAAGTTCCACTTCAATCCAAGTTTGATAACTATATATCTTAATAAAATTAACTTTTCATCAAAACTTGTACATTTATTGTGATGATTACAAGATGTTCTCCTACAACAATTTGGGGTATTTTTAATTAAAATTATTGGAATGACAATTGTTAGCAAAGTTACATAGATTTCAGGTGCACAATTCTGTAATACATCCTCTATATGTCACATTGTGTGCTCACCACCCAGAGTCAGTTCTCCTTCCATCACCATGTATTTGATCCCCTTTACCCTCATCTACCACACCCTCTCCCCTTACAGTCGGGTAACCACTGAACTATTGTCTGTGTCTGTGAGTTTCCCAACACTTTGTTAGTTTGCTGAATTCCATAGGGAAGTTCCTATGTTTAAACAAAGCTTGTCTTCTGACGGGGGGCATTGGTCATGATATATTATCTTCTTGAAATAGCTACGTCTTAATCATTTGTTTAAGATGCTTATGTATGACCTCATGAGTCATATAAGCGTATTTTTTATTTCATGGACTTTGGCATAAGGGATACCCTAGATTCCTAAGGCGAATTGGGCTGTGCAACCTCTTTTAGTCTCTGGGATGGAACTCTATGAGGTTGGGAGGAATGTAGTGCCAGCTTTCCCATGTTCAGCTCTCTCTGGGTGCCATCTCTTTATTTGGCATTGGACCCACTTACAGGGCAGTGACAGACAGGGAAGCTCCAGGTCCCCATCACAGCCTTGGTGAGGTGCCCGTCTTTCCTGCAAGACCCTCTCATGATGTTGTCGCTCTGAAAGCATCTTGCTCCTGTTCCTGTGATGATACTAATCTCCTGCACACAGTGAGCTAAACATCATGTCTCTGTTCAATTGCCTGGATGATTTTGATCTGAGCTACATGGAGGTGAATGGCCTGACCGTCCCTTCAGCTGTGTACAGTTATGACAATAGATCCGTTTATCGCGTTCTATAGTAATCACATGAATAACAATAACTCTCATTTACAGGATCTACACTATGTATGTGTTGGCCAGTTCCCTGAGTTTATGTTTATGACATCATTGAATCCTCAGAAGAAAGTAAGCCCAGAGTGTACACAAAATTTATAATTCATCAGCCCCACACTTTGATAAAAGTGGAGATGATGCTGTCCTGGCTCTCCAGCCCCAATTCCAGCTTGGGGCACCACCCTTTCTCAGGCATCGCCAGGGACGCCTCTGGTCCAATTACAGCCATGCTCATTGCCTATAGGTTTGTATTAACTGGGATCCCACGAGGGGACAGTGTAGAAATCCAGGCCCACTCTGGAAAGTTCACCTGCTGATGGCAGCTGTGGCTCTTGCAAGGTAATGGTAAGGACCCCCAATGCCAGGTCTCAGAGCTCGCACCCACAGGCACTGTGGCTGGTTCGTGGAGCTGGGCACAGATGACAGGGTTTATGGGCCTCCACCTGTGGATGTGGTGTTCAAACTAAACCCCATGGGGCAGGATGCAAAACTCACCGTGACCAGAAGTGAGCAGGGTGGGTCATAAGACAGTTATTCCCAGGACTCAGACATGAGAGGTCATTCTCAGAATCCCTCAACTCCAGAGGCCTTCCCGTCCCTGGAGTGACCCTCCCTTCCTCAAAAGGACTCTGGTGACTACAGGCAGCAGGGCCTACAATTCCTCTGGCCTCCCCCGCACAAGATGGATGGAATAGATGTTGCGCAAGCATCTCCCCAAATCCAGGTTTGTGTGCCAGATGCATAGGTAAAGCCAAAAGAGTGAGACACCAGTGCTTGGAGATAGAGAAACGGTTATTTGATTATGACAAATGAGAGGATGGCAGAGCAAGACTTCTCCAATCCATCTCTCAAAAAGCAAATAGAAGCAGTGCTTATGCAGCTAGGGAGTACAGGAGGGGGCAGTTCCAGGGAACTGAGAGACAAGTCTGTGTTTCTTCCGGCATCGGTGATGCTTTTCCCTTTCAGACGTCCTGGCATCAGCAGGTGTTCACAGCCACCTTGCAGATATTCTTTCTTACTTGCAAAGGATCTCATAATTCGTCTCCATACCCTGAAGTTATCTCCTCCTGATTGCAAACAGGACATCAGCAACACAAAATTGTATAATGACAGCAAGGGGTGCTGGGTGGAAGAAACGGTTCTGCAAAATATCACCATGGTGCATCAGTGATGCTATCTTTCAAGCAAAATGCAGAAACTAGACACCTTGTGACTATCACCTTGATTAAGCTATCATTGCTTTGTGCTTAACTGGGTAGGTTTTTCGAGTATCACAAGCAAAGTGTACTCGTAAACATTTCTCCTGGAACTTGCTTTACATACATGCAGTCCTTCACAACATGACCAATATTCTTTCCTTTTATTCTAACCAACAAGTAATCCTGATTTTTTTTACATCTATGGTACTCTGTTATGCATACTGTTCTTTAACTTGCTTTCGTTTTTCCTGTATAATATAGTTAGGATCTCCTTCAGTATCAGTATGTAGAGAGAGACGCGTTTGAATTACGCACCTGGGGCTGCCATAGCAAAATACCATAGAATAGGTAGCTGTGACACCAGGATATTTTTTTGAATTACACTTGATATTCAACATTCTTTTATATGAGTTTCAGGTGTATAGCACAGGTCTTAGACATTTGTATAATTTATGAAGTGCTCCTTTCATTAATCTAGTATGTGAGCAGTGTTTCTTCATCTTTGACTATCAGCCGTTGGACCACTAAAGCAATTGAAACATTTAGTTACAGCCAATACCTATATGCTTATTCAGAATTAAATTATTTGATTCAGGCTGCCAAAACTACTAGGGGCATTGAAATTCCAAGGGGTTCGGTGACACACAGACTCAATGTCAGTGGCCATACGGCAACCCTGAGCTGCAGATTTGTGGCTCTGTTTCCCAGGATGCAGCCTGTAGGCTCTCCGAGGAGGCGTCTGAGGCCTCTGAGTGAAGGGGAGCTGTGACCGAGTGTAGGAATTCTCTGAGCTGGTTGGGGTCTGTGTCCTCACGTGTGATTGGGTCTAAGGTGAAGGCCTCCGAACCGTTTGTGGGTCTCTGTCCCAGGGCGTGAGGTCTCTGAACTATGTGGAGGAGTCTTTCTTTGTCCAGAGAGTCGGGTCCCTAAGCTGTTCATGTATCTGCTTCCCAGGCTTTCTGTGAGAGGAAGGCAGGCAGGACCCTGCTTACTCAGCGCTCTTGCTAGGTGTGTGATTTCATCTGTACTGGGATTTCTCGTATCCCTGCCCTGGTGCCAAAGAGATGAAATCTTAGCATCCCCATCCTCAGGGAGGGCAGTTCTCAGTCATGTGCAGCTCCAAGGAGCCCAGGGTAACAATACTGATAAGAGCAAGGTTCCACTGCTCATGTAGAGATCCCTGCATCATTTTCCCTTTAAATCATTGCTTTGGCGTTGAGATCAGCAGGATGGCAGTCAATGGTGTGAGGAGGTGTGTGGAACCCTGTTTACAGCATGATGTTCCCCAGAACTGGAACATGTCCTTGGTCTAATGACCAGAGGGTGCTGATGATTTTAAAGATAGTGTGACTGAGGCACAGGCCATGGGCGGCTGAGTCATTCCACAGACACTGTCCCTGGGGAGGGGTTACCTTTCCCCTGAGGAGACAGGCACATCACCCAGTAGTACAGCTGTGGGCCCACAGGTGGGTACTAATTCAGTGGGGACACTGTCGTGAAAGAAATAATCTGTTTGTGTCTTTCTAATGCTCTCTCTCTCTGACATTTCTGTGCTTGTTTCTCTGTCCGTCTCATACAATGGCCTGGGCGTGACCTCACATGTGCCATGAAGGTTCTTTCTCCTCCTTTCTTGAGGGTATCATTCTTTTTTTAAAATATTTTTTTATTAATTTCAGGTATACTAAGCAAATTATAGTTAGACATTAAACTCCTCATAAATTGATAACCCCGTCCTCAAGCTACTAACCCTCTGACATCTTATATACCTCTTACAATACCATTGACTGTCTTCCCTCTGTTGTACTCCATATCCAGATACTATATATACATATATATATTTAGTTATAGTTTACATGCAGTATTATTCTACTTCAGCTTGAGGTGTATACTACACTGGTCAGGCATCTACACAGTCTCTGAAGTGATCCCTCTGATAAGCCCAGTGCCCATCTGGCATCTTACATGATATTTACAACATTGTTGATTATATTTCCCATTCTGTATTAACTAGCAATTTGTATTTCTTTATGACTTCACCTTTTTCACTCTGCCCCCAACTCTATTCCCATCTATCACCCTGATAAATCTAGTACCTATCTGGTACCATACCTCCTTATTACAGTATTTTTGTAATAAGAGATCTTTTTGTAATAAGAAATTGTATTCCTTATATTCCTTATGCTATACCCTACATCCCCATGACTACTGTTTAACAACAAATTTGTATTTCTTAATACCTTCCCCTTTTACCCATCCTTAACCCCTCTCCCATCTTAAAGAAGTCCCTCTAAGATTCCTTGTAATACTGGTTTGGTGGTGATGAACTCCTTCAGCTTTTTCGTGTCTGGGAAGCTCCTTATCTGTCCTTCAATTCTAAATGATAGCTTTGCTGGGTAGAGCAATCTTGGTTGTACATCCTTGCTTTTCATCACTTGGAGTATTTCCTGCCAATCCCTTCTTGCCTACAAAGTTTCTGTTGAGAAATCTGCAGACAGTCTTATGGGAGCTCTGTTGTAGATAACTAAGTGCTTTTCTCTTACTGCTTTTAAGATTCTCTCTTTGTCTTTAACCTTTGGCATTTTAATTATGATGTGTTTTGGTGTTGACCTCTTTGGGTTCATCTTGTTTGGAATTCTCTGTGCTTTTAGGGCTTTTATGTCTATTTCTTTCACCACCTTAGGGACGTTTTCAGTCATTATTTCTTCAGATAGTGTTCAATTCCTTGCTCTCTCTCTTCTCCTTCTTGTACCCTTATAATGTGAATGTTCATGTGCTTAATATTGTTCCAGAGGCCCCTTAAACTCTCCTCAATTTTTTTGGACTCTTTCTTTTTGCCATTCTAGTTGGGTGTTTTCTGCTACCTTATCTTGTATATTGCTGGTTGGATCCTCAGCTTCATCTAATCTACTGTCAATTCCCTGTAATATATTCTTCACTCCTGTTATTGTATCCTTTATTTCTGACTGGTTCGTTTTCATGGTTTTCATCTTCATTTTTATGCTTTCTGCCTCTCTGTTGAAGTTCTGCCTGAGATCACTGAGCATCCATATAACCAGTGTTTGGAACTCTGCATCTGATAGATTGCTTATCTCCACTTTGTTTAGTTCTTTTTCTGGAGTTTTGTTCTGTTCTTTTATTTGGGACATGTTTCTTTGTCTCCCCATTTTGGCTATCTCTTTGTGTTTGTTTCTATGTAGCATAAGTCCCTGGCTTACGAACATTTGAGTTGCAAACTTTCACAGATATGAACGGACATCACATTACGAACATTCGTAGATGCGAACAAATCGTGGAAGTAGCTCACGTGTCTGCCGGACATTGTCACAGTTGTGCTGCTGTGTGCTTACTGTACAGTGCGATAGTGTACAATAGTACAGTGCTCAATCAGAGCCCAGGATGTCCGGAAGCAAGAGGAAAAGCAGTGGTGATGTGGAGGGAACTACTAGGAAACGTCAAAGGTGTATAAGACCCACTTTGTCGGACTTACAAATGAATCCGACTTACGAACATTCTCCCAGAATGGAACTCGTTCATAAGTTGAGGACTTACTGTATTAGGTAGAGGTGCTATATCTTCCAGTCTTAGTAGAGTGGCCTATGTAGTAGGTTGGCTATGGGGTTCATTGGTGCAGTCCTTCTGGTCACCTGAGCCACGCACTCCAGGGGTGTTCCTTTTGTGTGTTTTGTGTGCCCTCTTCTTGTAGTAGAGCCTTGGTTGATAGTTGCACATCAGTGGGAGGAACAGACTCTTGGGCTCACTGGTTGTGAGCACTGGCCTTGACAACAGTGGAGGAGTTGTGCAGGGGCAGACCCTACAGAGCAGGATCTGCCTCAGCAGGACTCTGGTGCCTGCCCAATCTTTCCCTTGGGTGTGTTGTACTTGGAGGCAGTTGAGTAATGCTCTGGCTCATGTTGAAGGTGGCCACTAGGGGCACCAGCCCCAGGACCACCTTGGAGGGGTCCAATGTAGGTCAAGTTCAGCTATAGCTGGGGCCACCCTGCAAGAAGCACAAAGATGTCTGCAGATGTCTGTCACCCATGCTGCACTTGTAAATGCCTTGAGAGACCAAGCAGCGAACCCAGGCCAGTTGCTGCTAGTGCTGGCTTAGGGCTACTCAGCCAGAGGTACAGGACATGCTCAAGCCTGATTCTGCTTATCTGGGTTCTGCGAACCTTTGAGAGACCATAGGAAAGTCTACAGCATGAGCTAAGATATGTGGTTGGTATGAAAAATCCAGTGGAAGCGGTTTGGATGTGTATATATGTTGGGCGGGACAGGTCTTGAATCACCAGAGCATGGGGAATGAACAGCCACCTGCATCCACACAGCGGGAAGAGGGAGGGCTCAACAAAGAAACAATGGCCTCGCCAGCGCCACCATGGGGAAAAAGCCGCCTCTCCAGCCCCCATCCCAAGCCAGACAACTCAGTTCCCCACCATATGTCCCTGCCGCTTTTCTACCTGCTGCGCTAGCACTGGAGCTCAGAGCCAATGATTCTATTGGTAGGTAAATATGGGTGCGTGGTACCTTGAAGAGGAGCTCCTGGTAGAGCAGTCACCCTCTCTCTCACTCAGTCTCAATCTGATGATTTTCACAACCAGAAATTTGGGAACTTCTCGCCCCGACATTGGAACCCTGGGCTGGGTGCGGCTGGGACTCTAACTCCTCTGGGGTATGGGGAGGACGCCCACAGCCAAAATACACCTTCCAATCTTTAATGTTCACATGCAGGTATGGAACCAGCCCCTTCCGTGTCTCTGCTCCTCCTACCAGTCTGGAGGTGGCTTCTGCTCATCCTAACTTGAAGGGCTTCAGTTCCACAAGATTTTAGGTGATTCTCAATAATGGTTGTATTGTAGATTAGTTGTAATTTTAATGTGGTTGTGAGAGAAGGTAAACACAGCGTTTACCTTCTGCGCCATCTAGGTATCTTCCGAGGGTATCATTCTTTTGTATTTATCTTTCTGTGGAGCAGTTACAGGAGTTCCCCCTTGAGTGCACAGGATTGCCCAGGGAAGGCATGGTCAGCTGCAGAGGGACTGGGAAAAGGTATTTCCTTGGGGAAACAGGGAGCTCCTCTCCTTACATTGGGTGACCTGGGCCTCTGACCTCTGACAGAGGCGAAGATCTTCTGTGTTAAAAACCCTCCCATGGCTCGCTGAGAAGAAGTCAAATTCCACCCGCCCCTCAACAGCCCAGAAGGCCCTATGTGATCTATTCCTCATTACCTCTCTGAACTCATGTCCTGCCTCTCCGTAGGTCATGCTGTGCCAGCCACACCAGTCTCCACAAGCGTCTTCGTACACTCTAGCCTGAGTTTCACTCCCACACTTTTCGACTGGCCCTTACCCCTGTCTGGAATGCTTTTTTCCAGATATCCATCTACTGTAGTTTTCAGCTCAAATGTCACCAACATGGCAAATTTTTCCTTCACCTCCCTTTCTAGAAATATTCACCCCTGTTATTTGATTGTTCAGATTTAATTTAAACACAGTGATTACTAACACCTGACAAATTACTTCCATTTTTGTGCTATATGTTCCCAATACAATGTAAGCTCCATGTGTGTAAGATATTTTTCCTATTTCCACACAGCTGTATTTCTAACTCCCATTACACTACCTGATATAATTTGGAGAGAATAAATGTGATCATGGAAAAACAAAAGTATTTGCAATAAGCACTGCGAAGAGAGTTACGTAAAATAGAGTCGGGGGCTTTTAGGGGAAGTGGGGCCTATGAATATCTTGTGCCTCAGTTCTCAGAGCTACTTCTAAGTTGATAACCTGATCGTCAACTCAGCTCAAGGCTAAGTCATCAATATCCTGGAACAACAACTGCTGTGTGGACACATATGAGCTTTACCTCCTTCTGGTAGTTTTTCCCTTCCTCGTTTGCATATTGGAACAAACCAATCCATGGTAAATTAGCCAGTCGTCTGTCATTTGCATGAAAGAATTACAAGTTGTAGTTTTTGTCTTTATAAACCCTGGATTTTTTGTCTCTCCAGAGAGCAGTTTGGGTTACTAAATGATTGTGTGTCTCCAGGGTTGCAACTGTTTTTGCTCATGTAAGTAATTTGTCTTCTTTACTGAGCACAAATTCTTCTTTCTTTACCAACTGAAGGAGAGAATGATTAGATAATTACAAAATTGTGGCAAGAGACATAATAAGACAGGCCAAGGAATCTGCTACGCAACATATCCAAGGGTGACAGGACTGTGTCACAGCCCTTGGTCTTTACCTACCCTACCCAGTGTCCTTTGGTCCCTGGGAGATGGCCCTTTCCCTAACAGAACCAGATGTCCCGCTGTCACTCTCAACTATTGCTGACAGTCAAGGACTGACGCCTGTCCCACCCACACCAGGCCTTCTGACCCCAGTAGGGGATCTAGCCCTCGGGCCCTTGGGGGACTGTGGTTAGGTTGCCTGACTACACTTGTTCTACAGTTGTGTCCAGGGACAATCGACTAGGTCTCCAGGGATTCCCCTCTATTCCGGGAGGTACCACTGCCAAGGGTGTTTCAAGAAAATGCACTGTATCTGTGGCAACATTGAGGGTATGTGTACACAGCCGCTTGGCCCAACAGAAGTCTCAGCACTCTATTCTCCCGGCGCGTTGGAACCCGAGTAGACACCGGGTCAGAAGCTGCGGGCCTCACTTTCAATTCCTGAACTTCAGCCCCTGTTTTTACATGGTCGCATCCAGCAGGACAAGCAAGGCTGGAATGTGTGTGCCAGGATAAGGGGGCGGAGCTATGGTGCATACTGGGCGGTGATTGGTCAAGGCAAGATTGATTGAATAAACCCTCTCCAAAGCCCTCCATGGGCGCAGAATGGCTCCAGCTAGACCTGTAATCTTGGTCTCTCTGTGCCAGGCCAGTTACCATTGGCCATCTTTCTGGGCTGTCGCGAAAACAGCAAGCTAGAGCTGAGGGTGAGGCGTGTGTGTGTGCGTGTTCCCGTGTGTGTGTTTTCAGAGTGTAGAATTTTTCCCCAACTTGGACTCCTCACCGACCGAGTGTCCGGACAGGGCTGACAATGCCGCCCCTGTCAGTGGCGACATTCCGCGCAATGGCTGGCTTGGAATCAGGGTCCGATGCCGCATGCGCGGTTTTCGGTGCTGTCCTCACGTGAGCTCCTTCAGTGTAGTGTACCCGTAACTCAGTCACTAGCCTAGTCCGGAGCGTTTGGCAGGGCACCGTCAATCCTACAGATGCATGCAATTAAGGTCCAGGGAGAGATGTCTGCGCCGTTTTGGCGTCTCTGCCTAAAAGTATCAAGTGTCAGGCCCTTTGGGGATGTGTATCGCTGGGTGCGACATCACAGATGCTGTTTGGGTACATTTGATCCCTCTGAGCCTTTTGAGGGATTGTGAGGGAATGGGATAGTTGATCTGAGTGGATTCTGTGCGACACGGTCTAAAGGTCTCTGAGGCTTTGTGTGCCTGTATACGCGTACGTGGGCGTGCATTTTTCTGAGGTTTTGGGCGTTTGTGCCCTGGGTGGAGATCTCTGTGTAGGTGACCGCTCCCCAGGGTATGAGGTCTCAGAGCAGTTTGTTATTCTCGGTCCGGAGCTGCGATGTCTCTGAACTGCGTGGGGTGGTTGGAGGAGGCTTTATCTTAAGGTAGAAAGTCTGTGAGCTCTCTGGGGGTCTGTATCCAGGGAGGAGGTTCTGTGACGTGTATGGGGACTTCATCTCAAGGTTATGAGGTGTTTATGATATGTTTCAACTTGTGTCTTTCTGTTTTTTGGAGTGGTTGTATTAAGTTGGCCCGGGCCTGGGTGCGTTGGGAGTCTATCTGCAGGGTGTGAAGTATCAGCACTTTTGATTTGTTTCCTGGGATGAGGAGTTTGGTCTGGCAGAGTGGGTGATTTCACAGTGTGTGTGGTCTCTGCTCTGTTTGGGAGACTGTGACACAAGTTGTGAACTCTGTGTGCAGATATTTTTGGACTCTGTTTCAGGTTGTGTTCAGTGAGCTGTTGTTGGTGTTTCTGGGTATCTGAGCTGTTTGGGGTTTGTAGCTTGATGAAATCTTTTCACTTTTTGGGTGTGAGTTCTGTCTAGGAACTGAGGGATTTGTAACCTGTTATTTATGATTTCAATGCCTGGATCCCAACGTCCTGGTTGTATGTCCTTAGGCCAGTCACTTGTCTCCTGGAGTCTCGATATGCAACATAACTAATAAAATGGGGCTAATTCCCATATTGATAGATACTGTACCAACTAGCATTGTGTTTTCAGAGCCTGGGTCCCAGTAGCCTTCCACAAGAATTTTCTGAGCACCTGCTATGTACCAGAGCAGTGTTCTAGGAGTTGGGGTTACAACACAGAACATTACTGACAGAATGTCTGATTCCATGGAGTTGGTCAGTAACTATGTAACATATCTGACAGTGGCAAGTGTCATGGAGAAAGAAAAAGACGTGTTACAGGAAAGGGTGTAAGGGAGGATGTTGTTAATGTATTCAGGGTGATCGGGGAAGGTCTCCCTGAAAAGGTTATGATTGAGCAGAGACCTGGAGGAAGTGAAGGAGCAGGCCGTACATTACCTGAGGGAAGATCATGCCAGGCAGGAGGAACAGTAAGTGCAACAGCGCTGAGGCGAACATCTACTTAGCGTGTTCCTAAATATCAAAGTGTCCTGGGATGCTGGTAAAGCCCTCATCACTGGGTTTGGGACATAGTGCTCCTGAAAGGTGTCTGGTGTCGCCATCTGTATTTCTCTTCCTACTTGTGAGCGAGGTGAGGCCATTCTCATTTTCCAGAGAAAGACCTGAGGCTCCAAGAAGTGAATTGGTCTTAGCCTGCTCTCCCCCTCACATCGAAAATTACTAAAAGAGAGGTGCAATCTGCGACTCTGTCATGTGAAACAGAGGGTTTGATTTGTCAGAGCTGCAGGGAAGACACCATTCACAGTGAATGTCGCCCATACAGCCAATAAAAATGATACTCTGGCATGATGTCCATGGTAACATTTCTACTCTTTTTTTTTTTTTACTTTTTAACAGGATTTTCCATCTGGTAGATTTATTGTCATATCCCCTTCAAAACAGACAAGATGCTTACCATATTTTAAAGATTATAGGTTACCACTGAAAGAAGTTTTACACAGTCACTGTACATCAAGGTTGAAAAACTGTCCTGCATGAAAAATATACTTAGAAATCATGTGAATAAAAGAAAAAGAAAACATTATTGTGTCTAAGAAAAAATTAACGTCCTCATAATGTGCCATGTGAATGTGGACATTCGTTCTTGGGGTCGCTTAGGTGTACGGAGTGCTTCCTCTGCCCATTGCACTCATTATACTGTGTTTTTGTCCAACAGTATTCATTAAGGAAAACAGATCCTTTTCTGAAGAGGTCATAAAGAAATTGTGGACAAATAGCAAACTTTTGGCATTAAAACAGGTTAACACATACATCGCCTTTAGTAATGTACATTAAGCATATTTTTCTTGGACTAGTGACAAGAGAAGATGAACATGCTAGCTAACAATGTCAAAAAGTTTAAAATTCAGTGTCCAAGCAATTCCTAACAATGCTTCGGTAGCTTTAAGCTCTAAACAGGATAGAATTTATGCAAATGCATTAATGAATTCAAGCTTGGCAAATTACACCCAAGCAGGTTATTAAACTATATATACAGAAAGTAAATGATAAATACAGAATGAAAAGAGTCCTTCTGTTTTTTCTTATAGCCTTGAAAATCGACAAACTTTTTGAGGACAGTTCTGTTAATATTAAACATTAGGTGTTGGGAAACCTAACAACACAAACTGATTGAAAATACTCAAGATGACTCTTTAGTGTTTAATACAATTCAGTTCGTGGGTAAGGGCACAAGACAACATTTAACAAAAATAATCACATCAATTGACCTAGAAATCAAATGCAAATAGATATGAATACAATCTCCAAAATCTGTCTTTTTTAAGTGAACATTAACCATTTATTCAAAGTTATACAAGAATTTGAAAGAGTAAAGTCTGCTGTGACATAAAGCCATTTGGAATAGTTTCATGTCTCAGCTGAGCAGCGGGGGAAGGAAACGGTGGGCAGGCCCCACGTGGGCTGCGAGGCAGGAAGCTCGGACTCAACAGCAGCCTCCCCCGGCCTGCTGCCCTCCCTGACTGCCTGCATGTGTGGCGTTAGTAGCAGCATGCTGAGGGCCAATTTTAATGCCATTTGCCTCATTATTAATGTGAAAGACTCCTTGGATTTTTTCATAAATTTCTTTTGCTGTATTAATAAATGCCTCTTCTACATTGGAAGCTGTCTTAGCAGAAGTTTCCATGAAGATAAGATCATGTTCTCGTGCAAAAGCTTCACCTTCTTTTTTTACTTCTCTTCTAGATTCTAACTCACTTTTATTTCCAATAAGCATAATGACAATGTTGGAATTGGAATGCTGGCGGGCATCTTCTAACCAGATTGTCAAGTGGTTGAATGTATCTCTCCTTGTAATATCATACACTAGTAAAGCCCCTGCTGCACCTCTGTAATATGACCTTGTGATGGAACGAAAGGACTCTTGCCCTGCCGTATCCCATATCTGAAGTTTTATTTGTTTCCCATCAATAGTTATCATTCGAGCACCGAACTCTACACCAATAGTAAGGTAATGCACTGGCTGAAACCTCTTGTCTGTAAACTGTAGCAGTAAGCATGATTTACCAACACCTTTGTCGCCGATGATGATGTACTTGAAGAGATAAGCGTATGCCATCGCCGCGGCCGCTCAGTGCCTGCATTTCTACTCTTGATGGAAGGCAGGACCTTAGGAATCAGACAGAAACTCAAGCAGAAGAGAGAGTCAGGAAGGCGAAGCCAGAGAACAGTGACTAAATAATACACGTGCTTTATCATATTGCCTGGATTGGGCCCAATTTACTTTCATGAAGTGATGGTATTAGATATGTTCAGCTTCTCCTCTGCCTTGCCCTTTGTTTCAATTCCCTTCTCTTTTGTGCCAGAGCAGATCCGTCCTAAAGCTGTCAGATGAGGTGCTGTAGAGCAAGGCAAGCGTATGCTTACAGGGGCATTCCAACTTGGTGAGCCTGAGCCCAGGCCCAGTAAGAAGGGCATCCATACCCAGGACAGGCTGCAGTGGGTGACAGAGCCCCAGATTGGAAGGAGGATGTCCCTGGGGGTTGGGTGGGAGAAGGCTAATTGGCTCAGGGATTCAATGCTGAGTAGGCTGTGGAGGTAGGGTCATAGGAAGGGGATGCTTCAGCACAGCATGTCAGGAGGGCCTCTGTGTGGGAAAGTTGGCTTATATATATTGGGGGTCATCAACTCAGGAAATACATAAGGATAATGGAAGTCGTGACTCTCACTTTAGAAACGGGAGTTTCTAATGTAGAAATGAAAGAAACTGGAACAAACTCTGAGATGTTATAATTAATGGGAGGTCTCCAAGTGAACTCATATATGTACACATGTATATAAGGAAAGGTTGATAGATACAGATGTAATGTTTACATGTGTGTGTGTTTCAGTGTGTATGTATATATATTCCAATAGTTTTCGGTACGGCAACATTCAAATAGCAATAAGCACACGTAGCCCCCAGATCCTGGCTTCTAAATACCATTCTCCACTAAATGAATGGTTCTCTCACTGGAGGAGAGAAAGGACACATGAATCTGGTGCAATTTGTGGTGTGAATAATGAGCGTAAGTTCAAGGAATGATGGAGAGATGTCAGAAGGACTCAGCAAATAGCTAGAAGGGGCTCCCACTTGACAGGGTGGAGACAATTTGTTTTTCAACTTTAAGATATTATTGACATGTACCATATGTAATTTTAGGGTGTACAGCATGATAATTTGATGCACATATATATTGTGAGAGAATTACTACAACAAGTTTAGTGAACATCTCCATCCCCTCACAAGATTACCGTCTTCTGCCTGTGATGATAACATTTAAGATCTACTCTCTTAACGACTTTCAATATATAATACAGTGTTGCTAATCGTAGTCACTATGCTGTATATTAGATCCCCATACGTTATTCCTCTATTATATATTCTAGATGGAAGCTTGTACGCTTTAGCTAACATTTCCCCCAGCCTCTGGCAACGACCATTCTAGTTTCTATTTCTATGAGTTTGGCCTTTTTGGTTTCCACATATGTGAGAACATATAGTATTTGTCTTTCTCTAACTGATTTCATTTCTTGGGTTGTCAGAAAAGTTATGACGCATTTTTGCGATGAAAAACAAAAAAAAATACTTCATGATTTTTCCAACAACCCAATAGCATAAACCATTCACAGTCCATCTTTAGTTACACAAAACAGGATTTTCTTTTTTGTAGTTGGATCATACTGTGTGTGTGTGTGTGTGTGTGTGTGCACACACACACAGAGCAATTATTCATTGAACTACAATTCTCCAAGCTCCAACCATGGTGTAGTCACTATTCTGTGTGCCTGGTGGATACAGTTTAAGAAGACTCATCCCCGCTCTTATGCTGTTTATTTCAGATTGTGAGACCATAGTGAATCTGATGAGCTTTTCCTATAAGCGGCCAAGGGTGACTTCTGAAAATGGTTGACTATTCGCTTGACCCAGGGAGGGAACCCTACAAAACCATGTAAATCTTCATGTTCATATTAAGAACACTTGTGAAACTGCCTAGGCCATCAATGGTATACATATTCAAGAAGTCACCAACTATCTAAAGAATGTCACATTACAGTAGCATTGTGTACCATTCCGTTGTTACAATGATGGAGTTGGTAGGTGTGCCCAGGCCAGACAGTGGGTTTGGTTACAGGGTCAGTGGCCCAAAAAGAGCACAGAATTTTTACTGCACATGCTTCAAAATGCAGAGAGTAATGCTGAACGTAAGGGTCTAGATGAAGACTGTGCTCATTGATCACATCCAGGTGAACAAAGCTCCCAAGATGCGGTGCAGAACTTACAGAGCTTGCGGGTGGATTAACCCCCATACACGAGCTCTCCCTGCCACATTGAGATGATACTAGCGGCAAAAGAACAGAGTGTTCCTGAACCAGAAGAGGCTGCACAGAAGAAAAATATCTCCCAGAAGAAACAGAATAAACAAAAACTTACGGATGAGGAGTAAATTCAGCATTAAGTAAATGCTAATAAGAAAGTAAAAAGGAAATAGTGAATCTAACGATTACACAAGTAAATGTAAAAATTGCTGCTATGATTGTCAGTACGAAAGGAAATGACCTTAGGTAGATCTTTAGAAAAGGCTTCCTTGAAGAGGCATTAGTTGAGTTGAAATGTGAAGGATGCACAGGAGTTAACCAATCAAGAGCCTTCAGGAAGAGGGGAAAGTGTAAGTGGAGAAGCTTGGGAAATCTGAAGATGGGAAAGAAGCCAAGAAGAGAGAGGAAATGAGGAAGGTCTGCTTTCCAAATTACGAGAGACATAGGCAGGGGCTCGACCATGCCTTGAAATCCTTGTGTAGGACTGTGGGCTTTATCTCAAAAGTAATGGACAGCCCTGCAACTGGGAAAGGGAGAGGGAGAGGGACAATCTGAGCGGATATGAGAGACCAGTTAAAAAGTGGATTTGACAATGAAAGGCAGAGAGAGAGTCTTTGGACTAGAGCAGATGTAGTAGACAATATTTAAATATTTCCAGTCACATTCCTTTTACATTTTATTTTAAACATTTTATTGAGGAATCGGGGAAGGGAAACAGACAAGCTGCTGCCCTTTTGATCTTCAGTCTAGTTGTGGAGGATGTGGCTTCACTGGCACATGTTGTTATTATCATTGCATTCTTCCCGGATGAGGCAGTCGCTCGCCAGCCATCGGACGGCCGCTCACGCCGGTTGCCAGCTGCTAACGGTAGCTCATGGCAGCCCAGCTCCAGGTTGAGCTGTTGTTCACCATCTTAGCTGTAGAGGGCGCAGGGTCACTGGCCCTCATGTGGGATCCAAACCGGGGCCCTGCTGCTCAGAGCTGGCATCCCAAGCCAACTCTTAACCAATGCGCCACTCGGCCAGCCCCGTTTTACATTTTTTAAACTCAAAGGTATCGAGATATAATTTACATTGAGAGTATACAGTCTGTAGAGTTTTGACAACTGTATACAACTGTGTAACCAGCACCACAATTAAAATATAGAAAACTTACATCATTTCAAAGTGTTCCCTTGTGCCATTTGCTGTCAGGCTCCTTTCTTCACTCCCATGCCCTGGCAACCACAAATAAATTTCTGTGCCTATAGTGGTGCCTTTTCCAGAATTCCGTTGACATGAATCGCATCATTGTTGTCTTTTGTGTCTGGCTTCTGTAATTTAGCCTACTGGAGATGCATCCATGCAGTTATATGCATGAGTAGTTCGCTTTCATTACTGTGTAGTATTCCTTTGTGTGAGTATACCTGTTTGTTTTTCTTTGATCCATTTACCAGTTGTTGAATATTTGGATTGTTTCTAGGTTTGGCTCTTATGCATGAATGTGTGAGTACAGGTCTTAGTATGGACATATGTTTTCTTTTATCATGGAAAGAATACTCTAGGAGTAGATTTTCTGGGTCATCGGCTAAGCATACGTTTAACATTAAAAGTTATGTGCCTGATATCAGGATGCACACTGCAGCTTTCTTGTGGTTGCTCGTTTTTTTATATATCTTCGCCGCTACTTTCACTGTCACCCTGTTTGTATCTGTGAATCTAAACTGTGTCTCCTCTAGATGTCATAGAGTTGCATCTTGTTTTTTTAAATCCAGTCTGTCAGTATCTGCCTTTTGACTTGTTTAATCAATTCACATTTCATGATCTTATTGATGTAGCTCTACTCATATCTGCCGTTATACTTGTCTTTTTTTCTGTTTCTTACCTCCTTATGTTCTTTGGTTCCCCTTTTACAGTTTGTTTTGTATTAAATGGATTTTTTCTTATTTATTATTATTTTTTATTGTGAAATACACATTTTTAAAAATTACTTTCAGCTGTAAAACACAGTGCACTAGTTATAATTTTTACCCCTCGAAGTGACAATGCCCCTACCTCAATCCTCCGCCCCACTCCTCCCCATAGCATACATATCTATTACAATTCCCTTGACTCCACTCCCACACTATATTCCATGTCCCATGACTATATATATATTCACTTACAGTTGACATACAATATTATACAACATCAGCTTCAGGTGTACAGTGCAGGATATTTTCTAATGGAGCATTTTATTTTCTTGAGTGATTTTTTTCAGTACATTCTGTGAGTTGCAGACAAAGTTTAAATAGAAATGTTTAATACTTTATATTTAATTCTTTTGAAACTCTTGAATATACTGAGGGAACACATCAAAAAGCCAGATTCAACATCTTTTAAGGCATGAACTTTATTATGAATGTGTCTACTATTCTCCCC
Organism: Hipposideros larvatus; assembly: GCA_031876335.1. Lineage (NCBI taxonomy): Eukaryota > Metazoa > Chordata > Mammalia > Chiroptera > Hipposideridae > Hipposideros > Hipposideros larvatus. The sequence goes on along the minus strand of CM063105.1, from coordinate 106,455,002 downwards.
CAATGCCAGGTCTACAGGAGAGGATAATTCAGTCTAGTCCAATCTATAGCTACACCATGAAGTAAAATATGTACAACATAAATCCTACATAAAATAATGAAAGAAGAGGTAAAATTATTTACTGTGGAAACGTTTGTGTTGTCATTATCTTACATAATTTTCCTTAGTCCTTCAAAAGGAAAAAGCAAACCCCAAAAGTTTAACTCCCCTTCCCACACTCCCTGTCCGCCCCACTTTTTAAATGTCCAGGTCCACGCCTCTCCCTCAGTTCCTTCCTCCCTCCAGAAAAATGTGAAATGTTTCTGAAGTAGCCAGCAGCCCCGGGCCCCAAAAAAGAAATGGGATATGCAGACATTGCTCTCCATGGCGACGAGCCATCACCAGCACTAGAAACTATTTGACCTTGAAAATCAACACGTAGTGTCCCAGTAGCTGCAGAATGACAAGTGGGAAGGAGATGGGTTTCCAAACCCCTCTTGTTGGGGACAGCTCCACGCAGAAGCAGCAGGAGAGGGTTCACCAGAGGAGTGGTAACTGCAGGGGGTAAATTCGCTGAACAGGTGCAAGGCATGGGACCCTGAACACTGGGTGATGGCTGGCTGCAGTCAGGTGCAGGAATGCTCAGGGGCAGCAGAGGATGCCAGGTCAGGAAGAGGTGGGGTGGCTTAGAGAAGCTCTCAGAAGTCCCACTGTATTACTTCTGTCTTCTTGAAGTAGTAGCTGAGGTCACTGGAATGCAAGTGGGTCCCCTGTAAATAAGACAGTGGAGTAGGGAGCGTGACAGGCAAAGTGAGAAGCACTCCTCTCCTGGTCATGGATTCCATGAATAATCCAGTAAAGTTTCAAGTTTTGTCATCAATGCCCATCGTCTCAGATAGAGACACGGATGTGTCCCTTATTGGGACACAGCAGGAGAGGATGGACGGGGGAGAAAGCAGCTAGAGAGGGGTGCCTCAGGGCGAGTTTGCAGCCCTACCTAAGCTGGGTAACAGGGGGCCTGAAGGCAAGTGACGAAAGCTGTGGGGTCCACACTGGAGACCCCCAGTGTGGGGGCTGTGTAAGCAGAGGCATTCGAGGGAGGGCGCTGAGGGAGCAGGGCAGAGTGTTGAGGTGATGAGACACGGAGGACTACAAAGGGACATCATGTGTTCCTGTGGGGGTGAGGGAGGGGCGGTGTGTGTGTGTGTGTGGGGGGGTACTCTGATGCCCAGGGAAGTTCCTTGTGCCGCGGGGTGCATTATCCGGAGGAACATAACATCTCTGAGGACAGGGAGCCTCCGAGTTACCAGGGACAGGCTCCTGGGCCCTGAGGTCCCGTATAAGGTTCCCAGAGGGGAGGGCTGATAGGAGGAGGAGGAGGAGGGTGTCTGAGGAGCAGCCAGAGGAAAGCAGGTGCGGAGTGAGCCGGGCGACAGGAGGATGACCAGGGGAGTGGTACAGGTTCCGCACGAGGGGCTAAGGGTCCGCGGTGACAGTCGGGCGACAGGACCTGGATATCACCTTGCCGGTAGTGTACCGGATGTTGGAAACGGCGCAGGAGACAGCCTTCAGCGCAAGGCTGCAGGAAGACTGGCAACGACCTCACTGAGCGCTGGTGCGCACGCCCAGAACCCGCCAATCGGAGCGCCCATCCTTACGCCTGAGCGTGCGCCCCGCCGGGTGAACTTCCGGCCGCTGTGGCCGTGCTGCCCAGGGCGGGAGTAGGAGTGCGACAGTGCCCGGGAAGGTTCGCCAGCGCTACTTCGGGTGATTGCAGTCCTTCTCTGGTCCTCAGGGTCAGTGCGCTGATTACTGCTGCCAAGGTCTCCCTGGGTTTGCTTGGAAAGCTCCTGAAAAGGAGCGGACTTAAACTTGCATAGGCACCGCTCAGTTTCTGTGGTCAGCAGGGGACAGTGGTGCTCCGTACATTTGCTTTCTCCCAGCTCCCCCGCCCTTCTTGTTTGAAAAAACTCGGTAGTGTCTTTTCTTCGGACGATGGTGCTTTCATTTTGTGTGTTTGTGCTCCTGCTTTTGAGTGGCTTTGTTGTGAAAACGTTGTGCCCAGAGACAAAAACCCATTCTCCTGGGCGGCTTGGGCTCCTTAGCAAATTCTATTTCTGTTTTTCTGAATGCGCTCGTCATTGTCTTTCCCCACCTTGTTATGCCTTCGCTCGGCATGTATCAATCTATTCTTCAGTTATGAAAGTCCCTGAAACCTCAGGTTAGAAAATTTGGAGGACAGATAACATGTACTAAAGAGAGTAACGGAAACCACAGCCCTATCACCCCGCCAAGGCCATTATTAGTGTTTTATGCTAATTATTCTTGTAGTGTTTTCTTCCAAAAATTGTATTTCCAGTATACTTATTTTTCTTTCATGACCTCCACCTCCTTGTTTTGAAATTCACTGTTTCAATTTGAGAATTGTTTTCATAGTTAATGTCATTGTACAAAAAAATACCGCTGAGGTATTGTAAAATGGAGAAAGCTTCTCTCGATGTTGAGTGAACGACACAGTGCACTCTGTATGATCCAAAGGCAGCACCTCGGATTCGCTTTATGACAGCAGGAGCCATAGTGCATGTCTGGTGCTCTGTTCTATCCCCAGTACCTGGAGGAGTACCTAGCACTTAGTGGGTGCACAGTGAATATTGTGACATTTTTTAAAATATAATTTTCAGGACATTTTTCTTTGTACATATAAAGATCCATGTTTTCCTAGCCCTGGATATAATATAGCAACAGTTTACTACATGTTTTGTATTTCTTTTTTAATTTGGCCTTTTGCAAGTCAGCGTTAGTGTATGTCATCAGCAGTTCTTAAAATCAGACTTTCTGACCTAGGCCAGGTCCCTTGACTAATTGAGGTCCATTTACCTCTTTGGTGACAGACTCCGCAGACACCCAAAGTCTTCACAATTTCAACCCTGTTTCCTTCATTCCATGAAAAGTTCAGTGAGGCTAAAGTGAACAAGACATAGTACAAAATGGCCTTGGTAGAGATGGTGCATCTTTTAACGTTGCTCCCAGTGTTCATCAGCTGTCAATATATTGGGTGTCTTTTCAGAAGCACCCTGGCCTGCTGCATATTGGATTCCTAGACCTTCGATTCTGGACCACACTGTACAGTGATTTGCTGCAGTGGTTCCAAACTGTAGTCACCCTAGCCTGCTGCCTCGGATGCTTGCTTGGGTCATCTAATGAGGGGAAGAATGTAAAAAGAAGAATGCACTGAGCATGACGTAAGGGGCCCAAAGAGCGACATTCTGTTGGCATTGGGAACTCGGTCATCTGACAGGTCAGCTGTTTTAAACCAACCTGATCTGAATGCAATGAATGGGCTTTTTCCCTAAGACCATCTACTCTTCTAAAGCTGCTATATCAGGCCTCATAAAACTGAAAGAGTCCCATATTTGTTACCAAAATCTTTCATTTTAGAGACTCCTGTACAGAAATAATCTGCACTCATTCGTCCTGACAACTTCTTTACCACAAAGACGTCTTTTTATTGGACATCCAGTTCTTCCCTAGTATTGTCTTCCAGTAGTGTCGCCAGGAGGGCCGTGGGCAAGGGCTCAGGAGCACTCCCTTCCAGTTCCAGGTCTACCAGCCTTAAGGTTTTTGCTGTCTGAGTTGGTTTCCTTTCTGGGCCTGCTGTATCTTTGACTTTAAGAAGGGAGTTATGGTAAGCTATTAGTTGAACAGGGAGGCCCAACCAGGAAAGGGTGTGGTGAGAGGGCCTTACTCCTAGTACAGAAACTCTGCTTTTGTCTTGTGTGTGTTGGAATATATTCCAGGAAACGTTATCTTTGCTTTTAGATAGAGTTCAATATCTCAAGTTCTATACAATCTGTAACATTTCCTGTGATGCCAGTCCCGCAGACATGAAAGGAAGAATGAAGGGCTGTGAAATTATAAATATAAACAGATTGGGCCATCCTTAGGAGTACCAGACACTAAAAGTGGCCCAAAACTTAGGTCCCCAATGCTGTCAAGCTACTATACCTGCCCTTGTCGCAATGAAAAGATTATCTAAAAGAGAAACTCACATCTCGTTTTAAAGCTAACGTATTTTTATTCTCACCTTCAGTGGACTAGATATCACCCTGAGTTACGAAAGTGCGTGGACTACAACATCACTGAAAACCAAAACGCAGAGGACATGGAGGGCTGGTTTCAGTTTATTGAGTTTTCCATGATATCTCTTTTCCAAATAACAAATCGTAATTCCTGTATTTGGTAACTAAAGGCAACTTTGGTTGTGTTATTTTAACGCAGACACACATGTTTGCAATTTCAGATGTAGGGAAATTCTTGACTCCCCCGGAAGTGGTGATGATTCCAGAACTTGTGCTCCCACCTGTTACAAAACCATGTGGTGAAGATGTTCTGAGCATATACTGTGTGCCAGGCAGTGCGCTAAGTCCTTCCTACATACTGTCGTCTCCTTCATGATAGAAACTGTACCTGGTAGGTTAGTATAATTCTGCCCATTATCAACTGAGAAAGAGAAGTGCTACCTAGATAGATAACAGCCTAGGGTGTGTGTAGAACATGAAGCCTAGGATGCCTCAGGGCACACATTTCCCTGGAATCTCATTATGGGGAGCACTAGTACTTGCCTTGAGAATATGCTTTGTATTGACCAGAGGTGACTGTCATTCATGCAAGTGACCCTGTAGAAGTCTGCACTTGTGCTGCTTGAAAATTGGGGTCACATCAGTGGTAGAACTTGGGGAGAAAAGAACCTAGTTCAAGTGGTTCAAATGGAGGTTACAGGCTTGATGCAGCTGATGTGTGTCACCTGAAGGCCAGGTAACACCCTGAGCTGAAGCAGAACTGGAGATTGTACAGGGAAAGTAGAAGGAAAGCACATGTATATGGAAAGGGGGTGAGAAGTCCATGTACAGGGAAAGGACAACAGAGGTCCGTGTGCAGGGAAAGTAGAGCAGAGATCCGCGACTCTGCTAGTCCCCAGGTTGCGGTTTCTTTAACAGCTACTAACGTGTGGTTGGAAAGGTGGGAATTGGTTCTGGTGCTTCTGTGACCCTTGGTGCCAGTGTGATTCCAGCAGCCTTCAGAAGAGTTGTTTGAGAGCTGTGTTTGTACGTCTTGTTGTTTGTTATGTTTTGGGGATTACAGGACATCACAGAAGAGGTGCAGGAGGGTAGAGAAGTGAAAGAGACATTTCAAGGAGACAAGGAGTGAAGCAAGGAAAACTGGGTTCTGTTTTATTTTATTTTTTTAAATTATTTTTTATTGTGAAATACAAATTTTTGAGAATTAGTTTCAGCTGTATAAAGTTATACTTTTTACCTATGGAGGTGACAACCTCCCTCCCACAATCCGCCACCCCACTCCCCCCCCCAATATACTGGGTTCTGTTTTAATTATTTTACAGTGTCTCCTCTCAGACAAGATGAACTCCTTTCATTATTAGCCTATTCTTTTCATAGAGGAAGGAAGAGGGATGTACAAGGTCCAGGGATTGAGTCAAGAAGTGGGCTGAAGGAGCAGCCTGTTCTTTGGCCTCCTGTCCTTGATCATTGCTTGGATTATGTGTTTGGAGAGGCCGGTGGTGCAGTTCTTGATTAGACATGATTGCATGTCCTCGGTAAGGGGTATTGCTATCTGAATGAAAACAAAAGCAAAGGAGACATGGAGTTAGCGAATTAACTTCACTTCCAAGTCGCTTCATTTTCTTTGTTAATTCTCATCTCTTCTTTTTGTTATTTTCTCAAGTATTCATTTTAAAGTTAATTAAATCTCATATGAATTTTCATCAATTCGTTTTGCATGAGGAAGATATAAAATAAACACCTAGGTATTACATACAGAAATGGGTGTTGAATCTCACAGATAATTTTGGAAAGCTTTGTTGAAACAGCAGTGACATATTTTACACCACTCCACTTACCAGCAGTTAAAAATGATCAGTACTCTTAAGGATACAATGACGCAGGCACTGGCCTGTGTTCCTGGTTAAAGCAATGTGGCAATGTGTGTCAACGTGTAGGACTCCATGCAAGGCACATTCTCTAAAATACAGGCATTTACTCCAAAAGTTTGTCCTAGCGTTCTTTTCTATAGTTCAAAAACAATGTAGGAAATGTGGAAGGTGCGTGTGCTGGAGTTTACAGAAAGTGGAATTTCCACAAGATAAATGAATTACCTAATATCAACCATGAAGCCTTCAGAATTGGATGTTGGATACTGCACTATCACAAGATGTAAAAATGAAGCTGATATGTAAAGTGGGTGACAGTGATGCGATGGTGGATGGTTACTGAATTTTTCTGTTGTCTTTTCTCTGTCTTCCCGAATGAGTACCATCAGATGAATTTCCTTTATCACTTGAGGGAAAAATAATGGAGTGACTATATGACCTGTCTTCTCAGTGGGTTCGGTAATCTCCCTGCCTCACTGGGTAGGATGAACTGGGCAGGTGGCCCTCACCACAGGGACCCTAAGGTAACCATGGTAGAGGACTGACATAACAAATGATTGCGTACATTGAAAAGACAGTGGTAAGCAAAGAAACAGGGGACGAGGGACAGGGAAAATACAGCTCTTGTCCTTAGGAAGGTTACAGAATGCTATTTCACTTGGAGAGAGGACTTGGGTTATTTCTGCTTTCTATCTCAGGTTATGAAATACAATATTTTCAGTCTTTTTGACTCCTTATACTTTTAGGAAGACAAATGAATTAAAGATTGTCAAGCTTTTTCAAATGATTTTTTAAAATTATTTTTTATTATGAAATACACATTTTTTAGAATTAGTTTCAGCTGTACAGCACAGTGCAATAGATATACTTTTTACCTCTTGAAGTGACAACCCCCCTCCCCCAATCCAATGCCCCGTTGCCCCCCAATATCATACATATCTATTACAAATCCCTTGACTCCACTTCCACACTATACTCCATGTCCCATGACTATATATATATATATATATATATATATATATATATATATTCACTTAGAGACGACATAGAATATTATACAACTTCAGCTACAGGTGTACAGTGCATTGATCAACCCTCTTCCCCATCGATGATGCAAGACATGTGACCACCTGTCACCCTACAAAATATTTATAACATTATTAATTATATTCCTCGAACTGTCTTTCATGTCCCTGTGTCAATATTGTAGTTGTGTATTTATGCTGTCTAACCCCTTCCCCTTCTCCCTCATCCCCACCCCCTGGAGTATTACTCCGGTATAAAGAAGAAGGAAATCGTAACATTTGGGACGATATGGATGGACTTAGAGACTATTATGTTAAGTGAAATAAGTCAGTGGGAGAAAGACAAATACCATATGATTTCACTTATATGTGGAATCTAAAACACTGAATGAATGAGTAAAGTAAACAGAAGTGGTCTCACAGATATACAGGATCAAATGATTTGTAAAAGAGCTAACTCAGTGCTCTGAGTTTCAAAAAAGATGGTGAAGTCACAAAGCAATATGAATCGCATAGTGTTAACTGTGTCCCCTTAGAGGTGAAAAAACCAGTAAAGAAATGATTCCCAAATTAATGGTCATCCTTGGGAGATGGGACTGTGGTTTGGATCACTTTATTATATTGTATGAGTCCTCCAAATATTCTACAGTGAGCTTGGAGAGACTAGGGTAACTGAAGACTACATGCATAAAACCCCAAAGCAACTGGAGGAAAACCAATGACGAGAGCATTCGGATCAGCAGAAATCCTAAATGCTAAGGAGTCAGGACACAAGGTTTCCAGTAGGGATTATGCTGAACTCAGCTGTTTGCCTGAGGTTGGCCCTGGCCCAGGCAGGCACAGAAAGAACAAGCCAGTTCTCAGCCAGAAGACACAGGCCCGTTTTTTTCAACCACGAAAGGCGGGGGAAGGAGATTAGAGAGGTTCCACACTGCCATCTAACGTCCAGAGAAACGGAGCGTAAACATTCCTGGCACAAAATGCCTCCTTTTCGCTACTTTTCCGAAAAAAAACACAACACAAGCTGCCTCAGACCTCCATGCTAATAACGGTCATAAAAAGGAAAGTTCAGCACAAGAGACCTCTGGAAAGCGAAACCCGCTGGCTCTTCCTTCGTGCCGTGCTCCACACCACAGCAACACCATTCCACGTTCTTGCACAAAGGACGCATGCGCCAGTAAGGGCTGCAGCTCTGCTCCAATTCAGGGCTCTGAACCTGTGTGCAGGCAGGCGTCCAGTTAGATTGGTGCCAGTCTCCGTGCCCACATCAGGTAGAAATTTCCTTCCAGTCCGTGTTGCAAACTTTCAGTTGAAGGACCGAGCCAGTTGTTACCCAATTGCTCCAACTCGCCCCTGCGCAACAAGTGAGCAAGCAGTAGCAATTCTCATGTCATCCTCCTATGTCCCCCTCCCCCTGGCCCCGCCCCAGCCTGTGAACAGGTACCTCTGGCGACACACTCCCTTTCCTCCTTTCAGCCATCAGTCCAGTGAACCCTCCCAGCGACCTCAGGGCCAGGAGACTGACTGGATCAACCCTGGAGCGTCTCCTTAGAGACTTCCTCCTTGTCAACCGATCATCCCCGTGACCTTGGACGTGCCCTGGACATCCGGAAACCCGGCCCCTCCTTGATGTCCCATCTAACATTCCCCTCTCAACACCTAACACCTGGCCCTGCTCCTCCAGCGCCCTCCCTCTAATGCCTGTGCTTACACAGCCCTCAATCTCTCGGGGACCTCCAGTGTGGACCCCACAGCCTCCTGCCTCACCTTTCACCAGGCTCCTCCTTATGCAGTTTACCCAGGGCTATAAAGTCCCCCTCAAGCATCCCTCTCTAGCTGCTTTATCCCCGCTCCGTCGTCTTCTGCTGTGCCCCAATAAAGCACACATCCCCACCTGTATCTGAGCACCTGAGTTAGGAAGTATTGCCTCTTCTTCAATTTTTTAGAAGAGTCTGAGGACGACAGGAGTTAGATCCTCTTTCAATGGTTGGTAGAATTCATTAGTATAGCCATCTGGTCCTGGATTTTGCTTTTCGAAAGGTATTAGATGACTGATACAATTTTCTTAGTGTTCATCCGTCTATTTACATTTTCCAGTTCTTCACTGAGTGTAGGAAGACTACACGTTTCTAGGAACTTTTCCATGTTGTGTAGGCTGTTTTGGGTAGCATATAATCCTTTATGATAGTATTCTTGCATGATGTGTTTTATTTCTGTGGTACCCGTGGTAACTTCTCTTTCAATTCTGATTTTATTGGTGTCTTTTCTCTATTAATCTTACTGCGTCTAGCCAAGTGTTTCTCAGTTTTGTTAAGCTTTTCAAAGAACTAGCTTGTTGTTGCGTTCTTTCAATTGTATTATTTTCTCAATGTTGTTTAGTTCTGCTTTTATTATTTCCTTTCTTCTGCTGACTTTGGGTTTATTTGTTCTTCTTTTCTTAGTTTCTTAAGATGTAATGTTAGATTGCTTATTTGAGATTTTTCTTGTTTCTTGAGATAGGCATGTAATGATATACATTTCCCTGTTATTACTGCTTTCACTGCCTCCCAATAATTTTGATAGGATGTATTTTCATTCTCATTTGTTTGTGTGTATCTTTTGATCTCTCCTTGTATTTCTTCCTTGATTCCGTTGCTTTCTTTTTTTTCTTATTGTGAAATAAACATTTTTAAATTAGTTTCAGCTATACAACACAGTGCAATAGTTATACATTTTACCCCTCAAAGTGACAACCCCCGTCCCCCAATCTGCCACCCCATTCCCCCCTATATTATACATATCTAATAGAATTCCATTGACTCCACTCCTACACTATACTCCACATCCCATGACTATATATACATTCAATTGTATTTGACATACAGTATTATACAACATCAGCTTCAGCTGTACAGTGCAGTGATCAAGCCTTGACCCCATCTATGATGTGGTCTTCTAAAACGACGTGACCGCCTGACACCCTACAAAATATTTCAACATTATTAATTATATTCCTCGAACTGTCTTTCATATCCCTGTGGCAATATTATAGTTACCTATTTATGCTGTCTACTCCCTTCCCCTTCTCCCTCATCCCCACCCCCTTCCCAGCTAGCAACCATCAGTTTGTCTTCTATATCTCTGAGACTATTTCTGATTACTTTGCTCACTCATTCAGCTTTTTGGATTCCACGGATAAGTGAGATTATATGGTATTTGTCTTTCTCCGACTGACTTATTTCACTTAACATAATAGTCTCTAGGTCCATCCATTTCATTGCAAATGGTAAGATTTCATTCTTTATAGTGGAGTAATACTCCATTGTATAAATGTACCACAGTTTGTTAATCCAGTCATCTACCAATGGGCATTTCAGTTGGGTCCAAGTCTTGGCTATTCTAAATAGTGCTAAATAAACATAGGGGTGCACATATTTTTTTAAATTATCGTCTTGGATTTCTCTGGATAGATACCCAGAGTGAAATTGCTGGGTCATACGGTAGTTCCGTTTCCAATTTTTTGAGATATGTCCACACTGATTTCCATACTGGCTGCACCAATCTGCATCCGACCGACAGTGCAGCAGGATTCCCTTTTCTCCACAGCCTCGCCAGCACTTGTTGTTTGTTGATTTATTGATGATAGCCATTCTGACTGGAGTGAAGTGGTATCTCATTGTGGTTTTTATTTGCATTTTTCTAATGATTACTGAGGTTGCACATTTTTTCCTATACCTCTTGGCCATTTGTATTCCCTCTTTAGAGAAATGCCTCTTGATATCCTCTCCCCATTTTTCAATTTAGTTGTTTGTTAGTTTGGTCTTGAATTGAATGAGTGTTTCTTGAATTTTGGATATTAACCCCTTATCAGATATATCATTGGCAAATATTTTCTCCCATTCAGTAGGCTGCCTATTGTTTTATTGGTGGTTTCCTTTGCTGTGAGAAAACGTTTAAGTTTGATGTAATGGTTGACATGCAATTCCCCAGTGAGAGCAGACTCCCATAATCCATCCTGCGTCCTAAGTTCCATTTAGTTCTATTCAATTCTTCAGGAATCCCACAGACCCAGCTTCAGTTTCCCTGGCAACCAACCTGGGCCCTTCCCTTCAACGTCTGACCCCAGGAAGACAGGAAGAGTGGGGATGGGTGTCTTCCCCTGCATAGCACCCCTACCCCAGTCAACGACCCAGTGGGGAAAACCAGCACAGCAGTAAGCAGGACAAGGAATCGCCAGCCATCTTTCCACCCGCCAGTCATGGGGACTTGGGATGAACCTCACAGGAGAGGCTTTAAGTTGAGGAGTGGGGAGCGGTGGTTTGAAGCCAGAGTGGGTGTGCAGGAAGACCCACATCCTCACTCCCGCCCCATTCTTACCTCTGTGACCCACAGAGCTATCTATGAGTTGGGAGCTACAATGCGTTCCAAGTACCAGCCTTCAATAGAAGGTACTGGGGGAGAGTCCAACTGAGTTAGCACAGAAAAGAGGGAAATGGAGGGGGAGCCTGGGCTGTTTCGGCAAAGGTGGCATCTGAGTGAAGAGGGATTCCGCTGGGGGAGCAGGCAGCATCCTGTGAGGAGGACAGTAGATGCAAGGGGCTTGTGTCTGGGGCCATGGCAGGGGCTGGAGACATGGGCAGTTGAAGGGCTTGAGATTCAGACAAATGTCTTCTGCAAAGACGTTTCTTGCTTTACGACAATAGAAGCCCAACGTGCCATGGAAAAGGAAGAGCGGGTTGGCCTTCTCTGAGGCTCAGGATGGATAAACTTGAAGCATCCGTAAATCTACACCCTGATGAAGAGACTGGCCTCGAAGACTCATAACTGCTGGTGTTGAGGCTCTGCTCTGTGTGCCTTCCGATGGGAAATAGAGGGGCTGGACCATAGAGCAATACAAAGGAACCCTCTTGTGATTCTGACCCCCGCGGAGGTGGGATATCCGTCTTGTCCTCTCATCACAACGGAAAGGATGCAGGGCCTAGGGTCCAGTTGGGTATTCTGGAAGTGCAGGGACAGACCAGAGTCTGCAATCTTCAAAGATCTTACCCGACGGCTGCAGAGCCCAGGCCACCATGAAATGAGTGGGGAGTATGCGCTCTGGTGAGGATGCAGGGTCCAGTCCCCAGGAGATTTCTGCCATTGCTACGTGCCCACAGCCCAGGCACGATCAGAGCTCAAGGTCTTTGTGAAGGACTGCCTGTCTTTCCAAAGCTCCTTAACACCCGGTTGAGAGGTAAGGGAGGGTAGGACCAGATGTGAGACAGGAAAGAAAAGGAACGCGGATCAGTTGGGGCATGACTGTGACAAGAGGAGAACCCAGTCTGTCCTCCAAATTGGCCCCGTTAGGCCCTTGGGTTGAGACACAAGAGCCCTGGTGCCTTCCCGGGAGTAGTCCCTGATTTTCATTTAGAGACTATCTAGGGCCTCAGAGCACTGCTGTCTCCTTACGATGAATGATGGACAGGGTAGAGGGTATGATTTTCTGAGTTACAAGAACCAAATGAGACAATGGAAACATAAATGTTTTCTAAGTCATGTAGCTCCATATAAAGTAAGCCTCTTACAACTGCTAGCTACCGTGTCTGCGGTTTCATGGTTTCTGTTGCTAGTACTTAATGGGCTCTCCTAGATGGAAACATTCACAGGGCCAGGGGTACCCGAGCTGCCCGCAGGTGGGGACCTGAGGCCGTCCCTTCACTAGGAGAACTGATTGGTGCTCTCTCAGGACAAAAGGCCCTGTCCGTGCTTGGGGCCCTGAGGTCTAGGAGAAACGGGCAGGGTCTCCCTGGAAGAACCGCTTCTCTGAGGACACAGAGGGCTGCACAAGAGATCTTGGGAGATGTTTCTGGGTCTGTCAGCACCTCCTGCGATTCTGAGCCAGGCATCTGAATTCGAGTGCAGACACTGGCGTGATTTACCTTAAGAGAAAAGAGAATGAAAAAAACGACTTCTTCTCATAAAATTACTGGCTTGCGTTTCTGGCTCTGGACACATTTTCTGAAGCCAAGCCCCAGGACTCAGGCCTTGAAGTGAAGGCCTGTCCTGTCAAAGGAGAAGGAGCCTGGCGTTGCCTGTGGAGGCAAGGGCGGCCTTCAGGACCGGTCCTCGCCTCAGTGACAACCCGCTCAGCTCCTCCACTCTGTGAGTCTGTCTGGGCCTCTCCTCTTTCTGTGATGTGCTTTAGGGGCCTGTTTACGGGATGGTAGTCATTGGCCTGGATGAAAGACAGGAAGATGCCAGGACCTCCAGTCCCCTCTCACAGGGACTGATTGGAAGGTGGGCGGAGGCGGAGCCGGTGCCGATGTTGTGCTCACATCCCAGATTCACTCGTGCTCCTGAGACTGCAAGGGCACTTGGACTTACTCAATTCTCCCGATTGATTTGATCTCAATCAGGAGTGCCCCCCTTCAGACCCGCCATGTAACGGAAATAGGAAGTCTGCCTTTACTTGTAATCTGGAAAGTGTTGTCAGAATCAAACATGTCAATGGGCCATGTGTACAAATGCTCAGTCAGTTGCAGTGAAAACGCACACTCCCGGTGCCCACGCCACCTCCCTACTTCTTCCCAGGATGGGGAAGGGGTGCGTGGGGCTTGTGAGTCTGTGTGATGATGGGGGCAGGGGACCTATGACACACCTCTGTGGCTCAGTGTCCTAGGTGGGCTGTGAGGAAGGATGACCCTGGGCTCCCAGTGCCCGCTGTTGAAGCTGACACGCGCCGTGCATGTGTGGGGCTGGTGAAACTTGCATTTCAGACTCTCACGTCTTGGGAGGACCCGGTGCTCCATGACCGACTCAGTCTCACCTCACTCTGCTGACCCCTTGAATCTGTGTCATCCTCCATCCCTCCCCTGCGCAGGACTGCGTGGTCCACAGCCTCGGCCGCAGGGTCATGTGCCCGTTGCCTGCTCAGGTTTCCCTCCTGGACCCCGGGCTCTGGTCAGCCCCTTTCCACATCCCCCGTTCAAGGAGTGCAGTCCCCTGGGGTCTCACCTGCACCACTGAGGAACCACGGTCAGCTCCAGAAAGCCATGGTCCGACAACTCCCGCCGTCCCTCTGCCCAAAGACCCAGCGGGCTCACTGTGCACAGTGTCCTCCTGTGCGTCTAGAGAGTGAATGGGTTGAAACCCTCTTTGTCATGGAGCTCGTCTTCACTTCTTGTTCACCTGCCGTGTCTCAGCTCTCTGCCCTCTGCCTGCCGCTGCCCCTGTGGTCCTTTGCCTGGAACAGACACTCTTTTCTGGGGCGTGTCTTTCATGTTGACCCCGGACTTCCCATACTCTATCCAGGTCAATGGAGCTGACTGAGGAAAGTGTGCTTGTCCATAACACGCGGACCATATGTGGTCAGAAAACCCCTCCCATCAGAAATATACCCTGAGACAGAGTGATGAAGAATGGAATGGTCAGATGTCGCAAAGGTGACAAAGTGGTTGTCTAAGTTGAGCATACAAAAGTGCCCATGGGATCAGAAAATAAGGAAATTCTTTGTGGCCTTGACCAGACCACTTGCAGTGGAGAGACAGGGACAAAAGCTGTGTTGAAGGGTGTTGAGCAGATGGTCTCAGGAGAAGGTCAAACAGTTTCTTTTTTTTTTTCTCACTGTAGAAACATTTATTTGCCTCAGTAAAAAAAACCTCAATAGTATATCTAAGTTTAAAATCAATCATCTCATTCAAGGAGTTGCAAAAACAGTTTAACTAGAAACGTTTGTTTTTTATTTACTTTTTAAAAAACTCTTAAATATACCTAGGGAACATATCAAAAAGCCAGATTCAACATGTTTTAAGGCATACACTTTATCATCAATGTGTCTACTATTCTTCCCCCAATGCCAGTTCTATAGGACAGGATAGTTCACTCCACTCCAATCTACACCTAAAGCATGGAGCACAATAGGTACAAGATAAATCCTACATAAAGTAATGAAAGAAGAGGTAACATTACTGAGTGCGGAAACGTTTGTGTTGTCATAATCGTACATAATTTTTCTCGGTTCTTTAAGAGGAAAAAGGAAACCCCAAAAGTTTAACTCCCAGCCTCCCCCACGGTTTAAAAATGTCCAGGTCCACGCCTCTCCCTCAATTCCTTCCTCCGTCCAGAAAAATGTGAAAGTAAAGATGTCTGAAGTGGCCAGCGACCTGGGCCCTGAAATACAAACGGGATACCCAGACATTGCTCTCCATGGCGCTGAGCCATCAACAGCACTAGAAACTATTTGACCTTGAAAATCAACACGTAGTGTCCCAGTAGCTGCAGAATGACAAGTGGGAAGGAGATGGGTTTCCAAACTCCTCTTGTTGGGGAAAGCTCCACGCAGAAACAGCAGGAGAGGGTTCACCAGAGGAGTGGTAACTGCAGGGGTAATTCGCTGAACAGGTGCAAGGCATGGGACCCTGAACACTGGGTGATGGCTGGCTGCAGTCAGGTGCAGGAATGCTCAGGGGCAGCAGAGGATGCCAGGTCAGGAAGAGGTGGGGTGGCTTAGAGAAGCTCTCAGAAGTCCCACTGCATTACTTCTGTCTTCATGAAGTAGTAGCTGAGGTCATTGGAATGCAAGTGGGGCCCCTGTAAATAAGGCAGTGGAGTAGGGAGCGTGACAGGCAAAGTGAGAAGCATTCCTCTCCTGGTCATGGATTCAATAAATAATCCAGTAAAGTTTCAAGTTTTGTCATCAACGCCCATCGTCTCAGATAGAGACATGGATGTGTCCCTTACTGGGACACAGCAGGAGAGGATGGACGGGGGAGAAAGCAGCTAGAGAGGGGTGCCTCAGGGCGAGTTTGCAGCCCTACCTAAGCTGGGTAACAGGGGGCCTGAAGGCAGGTGACGAAAGCTGTGGGGTCCACACTGGAGACCCCCAGTGTGGGGGCTGTGTAAGCAGAGGCATTCGAGGGAGGGCGCTGAGGGAGCAGGGCAGAATGTTGAGGTGATGAGACACGGAGGACTACAAAGGGACCTCATGTGTTCCTGTGGGGGTGAGGGAGGGGTTGTGTGTGTGTGTGTGTGTGTGTAGGGGGGGGTTCTCTGACGCCCAGGGAAGTTCCTTGTACCCCGGGGTGCATTATCCGGAGGAACATAACATCTCTGAGGACAGGGAGCGTCCCAGTTGCCAGGGACAGGCTCCTGGGCCCTGAGGTCCCCTACAAGGTTCCCAGAGGGGAGGGCTGAGAGGAGGAGGAGGAGGGTGTCTGAGGAGCAGCCAGTGGAAAGCTGGTGCGGAGTGAGCCGGGCGGCAGGAGGATGACCAGGGGAGTGGTACAGGTTCCGCACGAGGGGCGGAGGGTCTGCTGTGACAGTGGGGCGACAGGACCTGGATATCACCATTGCCGGTATTGTACCGGATGTTGGAAACAGGGCCCAGCAGGCAGCCTCCAGGGCTAGGCTGCAGGAAGACTGGCAACGACCTATTTGAGCGCTGCTGCGCAGGCCCAGAACCCGCCAATCGGAGTGCCCCATCCTAACGCATGAGCGTGCGCACCCCTGCGTGAACTTCCGGCGGTTGTGGCCGTGCTGCCCAGGGCGGGACTAGGAGAGCGACAGTGCCCGGGAATGTTCGCCGGCGCTACTTCGGGTGATTTCAGTCCTTCTGTGGTCCTCAGGGTCAGTGCGCTGATTTCTGCTGCCAAGTTCTCCCTGGGTTTGCCTGGAAAGCTGCTGAAAAGCAGCGGAATTTCACTTGCATAGGCATCGCTCAGCTTCTGTGGTCAGCAGGGGACAGTGGTGCTCCATACATTTGCATTCTCCTCGTTCCCCCGCCCTTCTTGTTTGAAAAAATGCGGTAGTTTCTTTTCTTCGGAAGTTGTTCCTTTCATTTTGTGTGTTTGTGTTCCTGCCAATCAGTGGCTTTCTTGTGAAAAGGTTGTGCCCAGAGACAAAAACCCATTCTCCTGGGCTGCTTGGGCTCCTTAGCAAATTTTGTTTGTTTTTCTGAATGCGCTCGTCATTGTCTTTCCCCACCTTGTTATGCCTTCGCTCGGCATGTATCAATCTATTCTTCAGTTATGAAAGTCTCCAACCTCAGGGTAGAAAATTTGGCGGGCAGATAATATGTACTAAAGAGAGGAACCAAAACCACAGCCCCATCACCCCGCCAAGGCTATTATTGGTGTTTTATACTAATTATCCTTCGAGTGTATTCTTCCAAAAGTTTTATTTCCAGTATACTTATTTATTTTTCTACCATGACCTCCATCTTCTTGTTTTTAAATTCAGTGTTGCATTTTTGAGAATTGTTTTCATAGTTAATGTCATTGTACAGAAAAATAACGCTGAGGTATTGTAAAATGGAGAAAGCTTCTCTAGATGTTGAGTGAACGACACTGCACTCTGTATGATCCAAAGGCAGCACCACGTTTTCGCTTTATGACAGCAGGAGCGGTAGTGCATGTCTGGTGCTCTGTTTTATCCCCAGCACCTGGAGGAGTACCTAGCACTTAGTGGGTGCACAGTGAATATTGTGACATTTTTTGAAATATACTTTTCAGGGCATTTTTCTTTGTACATATAAAGATCCATCTTTTCCTAGCAGTGGATATAATATAGCAACAGTTTCCTGCCTAGGAAGGACTTAGCGCACTGCCTGGCACACACTATATGCTCAGAACATCTTCACCACATGGTTTTGTAACAGGTGGGAGCACAAGTTCTGGAATCATCACCACTTACGGGGGAGTCAAGAATTTCCCTACATCTGAAATTGCAAACGCGTGTCTGCGTTAAAATAATACAACCAAAGTTGCCTTTAGTTACCAAATACAGGAATTACGATTTGTTATTTGGAAAAGAGATATCATGGAAAACTCAATAAACTGAAACCAGCCCTCCATGTCCTCTGCGTTTTGGTTTTCAGTGATGTTGTAGTCCACGCACTTTCGTAACTCAGGGTGATGTCTAGTCCACTGAAGAAGAGAATAAAAATACGCTAGCTTTAAGACAAGATGTGACTTTTTCTTTTAGATAATCTTTTCATTACAACAAGGGCAGATATAGTAGCTTGACAGCGTTGGGAACCTAAGTTTTGGGCCACTTTTAGTGTCTGGTACTCCTAAGCATGGCCCAATCTGTTTATATTTATAATTTCACAGCCCTTCATTCTTCCTTTCATGTCTGGGGGACTGGCATCACAGGAAATGTTACAGATTGTATAGAACTTGAGATATTGAACTCTATCTAAAAGTAAAGTTAACGTTTCCTGGAATATATTCCAACACACACAAGACAAAAGCAGAGTTTCTGTACTAGGAGTAAGGCCCTCTCACCACACCCTTTCCTGGTTGGGCCTCCCTGTTCAACTAATAGCTTACCATAACTCCCTTCTTAAAGTCAAAGAAACAGCAGGCCCAGAAAGGAAACCAACTCAGACAGCAAAAACCTTAAGGCTGGTAGACCTGGAACTGGAAGGGAGTGCTCCTGAGCCCTTGCCCAAGGCCCTCCAGGCAACACTACTGGAAGACAATACTAGGGAAGAACTGGGTGTCCAATAAAAAGACGTCTTTGTGGTAAAGAAGTTGTCAGGACGAATGAGTGCAGATTATTTCTGTACAGGAGTTTCCAAAATGAAAATTTTTGGTAACAAATATGGGACTCTTTCAGTTTTATGAGGCCTGCTATAGCAGCTTTAGAAGAGTAGGTGGTCTTAGGGAAAAAGACCATTCATTGCATTCAGATCAGGTTGGTTTAAAACAGCTGACCTGTCAGATGACCGAGTTCCCAATGCCAACAGCATGTCGCTCTTTGGGCCCCTAAGGTCATGGTCACTGCTTTCTTCTTTTTACATCCTTCCCCTCATTAGATCACCCAAGCAAGCATCCGAGGCAGCAGGCTAGGGTGACTACAGTTTGGAACCACTGCAGCAAATCACTGTACAGTGTGGTCCAGAATCGAAGGTCTAGGAATCCAATATGCAGCAGGCCAGGGTGCTTCTGAAAAGACACCCAATATATTGACAGCTGATGAACACTGGGAGCAACGTTAAAAGATGCACCATCTCTACCAAGGCCATTTTGTACTATGTCTTGTTCACTTAAGCCTCACTGAACTTTTCATGGAATGAAGGAAACAGGCTTGAAATTGTGAAGACTTTGGGTGTCTGCGGAGTCTGTCACCAAAGAGGTAAATGGACCTCAATTAGTCAAGTGACCTGGCCTAGGTCAGAAAGTCTGATTTTAAGAAATGCTGATGACATACACTAATGCTGACTTGCAAAAGGCCAAATTAAAAAAGAAATACAAAACATGTAGTAAACTGTTGCTATATTATATCCAGGGCTAGGAAAACATGGATCTTTATATGTACAAAGAAAAATGTCCTGAAAATTATATTTTAAAAAATGTCACAATATTCACTGTGCACCCACTAAGTGCTAGGTACTCCTCCAGGTACTGGGGATAGAACAGTGCACCAGACATGCACTACCCTCCTGCTGTCATAAAGCGAAACCGTGGTGCAGCCTTTGGATCATACAGAGTGCACTGTGTCGTTCATTCAACATCTAGAGAAGCTTTCTCCATTTTACAATACCTCAGCGGTATTTTTCTGTACAATGACATTAACTATGAAAACAATTCTCAAAAAGGAAACACTGAATTTCAAAACAAGGAGGTGGAGGTCATGATAGAAAAATAAATAAGTGTACTGGAAATACAACTTTTGGAAGAAAACACTGGAAGGCGAATTAGCATAAAACACTAATAATGGCCTTGGCGGGGTGATGGGGCTGTGGTTTGCGTTACTCTCTTTAGTATAAGTTGTCTGTCCTCCATATTTTAACCCTGAAGTTTCAGGGAATTTCATAACTGAAGAATAGATTGATACATGCCGAGCGAAGGCATAACAAGGTGGGGAAAGACAATGACGAGCGCATTCAGAAAAAAAGAAATAGAATTTGCTAAGGAGCCCAAGCCGCCCAGGAGAATGGGTTTTTTGTCTCTGGGCACGACGTTTTCACAACAAAGCCACTGGAAGGCAGGAGCACAAACACAGAAAATGAAACCAACACCGTCTGAAAAAAAAGACACTGCCGAGTTTTTTGAAACAAGAAGGGCGGGGGAACGGGGAGAAGGCAAATGGACGGAGCACCACTGCCCCCTGCTGACCACAGAAACTGAGCGGTGCACATTCAAGTGAAAGTCCGCTCCTTTTTTAAGGAGCTTTCCAGGCAAACCCAGGGAGACCTTGGCAGCAGAAATCAGCTCACTGACCCTGAGGACCAGAGAAGGACTGCAATCACCCGAAGTAGCGCCGGCGAACGTTCCCGGGCACTGTCGCTCTCCTAGTCCCGCCCTGGGCAGCACGGCCACAGCGGCCGGAAGTTCACGCGGCGGGACGCACGCTCAGGCGTAAGGATGGGGCGCTCCGATTGGCGGGTTCTGGGCCTGCGCAGCAGCGCTCACTGAGGTCGTTGCCAGTCTTCCTGCAGCCTAGCGCTGGAGGCTGCCTGCTGGGCCCTGTTTCCGACATCCAGTACAGTACCGGGAAGGTGATATACAGGTCCTGTCGCCCGACCCTCACAGCGGACCCTCCGCCCCTCGTGCGGAACCTGTACCGCTCCCCTGGTCATCCTCCTGCCGCCCGGCTCACTCCGCACCAGCTTTCTTCTAGCTGCTCCTCAGACACCCTCCTCCTCCTCCTCTCAGCCCTCCCCTCTGGGAACCTTGTAGGGGACCTCAGGGCCCAGGAGCCTGTCCCTGGCAACTCGGAGGCTCCCTGTCCAGAGAGATGTTATGTTCCTCCGGATAATGCACCCCGCGGCACAAGGAACTTCCCTGGGCATCAGAGAACTCCCCCCCCACACTCACACACCGCCCCTCCCTCACCCCCACAGGAACACATGATGTCCCTTTGTAGTCCTCCGTGTCTCATCACCTCAACACTCTGCCCTGCTCCCTCAGCGCCCTCCCTCGAATGCCTCTGCTTACACAGCCCCCACACTGGGGGTCTCCAGTGTGGACCCCACAGCTTTCGTCACCTGCCTTCAGGCCCCCTGTTACCCAGCTTAGGTAGGGCTGCAAACTCGCCCTGAGGCACCCCTCTCTAGCTGCTTTCTCCCCCGTCCATCCTCTCCTGCTGTGTCCCAGTAAGGGACACATCCATGTCTCTATCTGAGACGATGGGCGTTGATGACAAAACTTGAAACTTTACTGGATTATTTATTGAATCCATGACCAGGAGAGGAATGCTTCTCACTTTGCCTGTCACGCTCCCTACTCCACTGCCTTATTTACAGGGGCCCCACTTGCATTCCAATGACCTCAGCTACTACTTCATGAAGACAGAAGTAATGCAGTGGGACTTCTGAGAGCTTCTCTAAGCCACCCCACCTCTTCCTGACCTGGCATCCTCTGCTGCCCCTGAGCATTCCTGCACCTGACTGCAGCCAGCCATCACCCAGTGTTCAGGGTCCCATGCCTTGCACCTGTTCAGCGAATTTACCCCCTGCAGTTACCACTCCTCTGGTGAACCCTCTCCTGCTGCTTCTGCGTGGAGCTGTCCCCAACAAGAGGGGTTTGGAAACCCATCTCCTTCCCACTTGTCATTCTGCAGCTACTGGGACACTACGTGTTGATTTTCAAGGTCAAATAGTTTCTAGTGCTGTTGATGGCTCAGCGCCATGGAGAGCAATGTCTGGGTATCCCGTTTGTACTTCAGGGCCCAGGTCGCTGGCCACTTCAGACACCTTTACTTTCTCAGTTTTCTGGACGGAGGAAGGAATTGTGGGAGAGGCGTGGTCCTGGACATTTTTAAACCGTGGGGGAGGCTAGGAGTTAAACTTTTGGGGTTTCCTTTTTCCTCTTAAAGAACCGAGAAAAATTATGTACGATTATGACAACACAAACGTTTCCGCACTCAGTAATGTTACCTCTTCTTTCATTACTTTATGTAGGATTTATCTTGTACCTATTGTGCTCCATGCTTTAGGTGTAGATTGGAGTGGAGTGAACTACCCTGTCCTATAGAACTGGCATTGGGGGAAGAGGAGTAGACACATTGATGATAAAGTGTATGCCTTAAAACATGTTGAATCTGGCTTTTTGATATGTTCCCTAGGTATATTTAAGAGTTTTTAAAAAAGTAAATAAAAAACAAACGTTTCTAGTTAAACTGTTTTTGCAACTCCTTGAATGAGATGATTGATTTTAAACTTAGATATACTATTGAGGTTTTTTTACTGAGGCAAATAAATGTTTCTACAGTGAGAAAAAAAAAAAGAAACTGTTTGACCTTCTCCTGAGACCATCTGCTCAACACCCTTCAACACAGCTTTTGTCCCTGTCTCTCCACTGCAAGTGGTCTGGTCAAGGCCACAAAGAATTTCCTTATTTTCTGATCCCATGGGCACTTTTGTATGCTCAACTTAGACAACCACTTTGTCACCTTTGCGACATCTGACCATTCCATTCTTCATCACTCTGTCTCAGGGTATATTTCTGATGGGAGGGGTTTTCTGACCACATATGGTCCGCGTGTTATGGACAAGCACACTTTCCTCAGTCAGCTCCATTGACCTGGATAGAGTATGGGAAGTCCGGGGTCAACATGAAAGACACGCCCCAGAAAAGAGTGTCTGTTCCAGGCAAAGGACCACAGGGGCAGCGGCAGGCAGAGGGCAGAGAGCTGAGACACGGCAGGTGAACAAGAAGTGAAGACGAGCTCCATGACAAAGAGGGTTTCAACCCATTCACTCTCTAGACGCACAGGAGGACACTGTGCACAGTGAGCCCGCTGGGTCTTTGGGCAGAGGGACGGCGGGAGTTGTCGGACCATGGCTTTCTGGAGCTGACCGTGGTTCCCCAGTGGTGCAGGTGAGACCCCAGGGGACTGCACTCCTTGAACGGGGGATGTGGAAAGGGGCTGACCAGAGCCCGGGGTCCAGGAGGGAAACCTGAGCAGGCAACGGGCACATGACCCTGCGGCCGAGGCTGTGGACCACGCAGTCCTGCGCAGGGGAGGGATGGAGGATGACACAGATTCAAGGGGTCAGCAGAGTGAGGTGAGACTGAGTCGGTCATGGAGCACCGGGTCCTCCCAAGACGTGAGAGTCTGAAATGCAAGTTTCACCAGCCCCACACATGCACGGCGCGTGTCAGCTTCAACAGCGGGCACTGGGAGCCCAGGGTCATCCTTCCTCACAGCCCACCTAGGACACTGAGCCACAGAGGTGTGTCATAGGTCCCCTGCCCCCATCATCACACAGACTCACAAGCCCCACGCACCCCTTCCCCATCCTGGGAAGAAGTAGGGAGGTGGCGTGGGCACCGGGAGTGTGCGTTTTCACTGCAACTGACTGAGCATTTGTACACATGGCCCATTGACATGTTTGATTCTGACAACACTTTCCAGATTACAAGTAAAGGCAGACTTCCTATTTCCGTTACATGGCGGGTCTGAAGGGGGGCACTCCTGATTGAGATCAAATCAATCGGGAGAATTGAGTAAGTCCAAGTGCCCTTGCAGTCTCAGGAGCACGAGTGAATCTGGGATGTGAGCACAACATCGGCACCGGCTCCGCCTCCGCCCACCTTCCAATCAGTCCCTGTGAGAGGGGACTGGAGGTCCTGGCATCTTCCTGTCTTTCATCCAGGCCAATGACTACCATCCCGTAAACAGGCCCCTAAAGCACATCACAGAAAGAGGAGAGGCCCAGACAGACTCACAGAGTGGAGGAGCTGAGCGGGTTGTCACTGAGGCGAGGACCGGTCCTGAAGGCCGCCCTTGCCTCCACAGGCAACGCCAGGCTCCTTCTCCTTTGACAGGACAGGCCTTCACTTCAAGGCCTGAGTCCTGGGGCTTGGCTTCAGAAAATGTGTCCAGAGCCAGAAACGCAAGCCAGTAATTTTATGAGAAGAAGTCGTTTTTTTCATTCTCTTTTCTCTTAAGGTAAATCACGCCAGTGTCTGCACTCGAATTCAGACGCCTGGCTCAGAATCGCAGTAGGTGCTGACAGACCCAGAAACATCTCCCAAGATCTCTTGTGCAGCCCTCTGTGTCCTCAGAGAAGCGGTTCTTCCAGGGAGACCCTGCCCGTTTCTCCTAGACCTCAGGGCCCCAAGCACGGACAGGGCCTTTTGTCCTGAGAGAGCACCAATCAGTTCTCCTAGTGAAGGGACGGCCTCAGGTCCCCACCTGCGGGCAGCTCGGGTGCCCCTGGCCCTGTGAATGTTTCCATCTAGGAGAGCCCATTAAGTACTAGCAACAGAAACCATGAAACCGCAGACACGGTAGCTAGCAGTTGTAAGAGGCTTACTTTATATGGAGCTACATGACTTAGAAAACATTTATGTTTCCATTGTCTCATTTGGTTCTTGTAACTCAGAAAATCATACCCTCTACCCTGTCCATCATTCATCGTAAGGAGACAGCAGTGCTCTGAGGCCCTAGATAGTCTCTAAATGAAAATCAGGGACTACTCCCGGGAAGGCACCAGGGCTCTTGTGTCTCAACCCAAGGGCCTAACGGGGCCAATTTGGAGGACAGACTGGGTTCTCCTCTTGTCACAGTCATGCCCCAACTGATCCGCGTTCCTTTTCTTTCCTGTCTCACATCTGGTCCTACCCTCCCTTACCTCTCAACCGGGTGTTAAGGAGCTTTGGAAAGACAGGCAGTCCTTCACAAAGACCTTGAGCTCTGATCGTGCCTGGGCTGTGGGCACGTAGCAATGGCAGAAATCTCCTGGGGACTGGACCCTGCATCCTCACCAGAGCGCATACTCCCCACTCATTTCATGGTGGCCTGGGCTCTGCAGCCGTCGGGTAAGATCTTTGAAGATTGCAGACTCTGGTCTGTCCCTGCACTTCCAGAATACCCAACTGGACCCTAGGCCCTGCATCCTTTCCGTTGTGATGAGAGGACAAGACGGATATCCCACCTCCGCGGGGGTCAGAATCACAAGAGGGTTCCTTTGTATTGCTCTATGGTCCAGCCCCTCTATTTCCCATCGGAAGGCACACAGAGCAGAGCCTCAACACCAGCAGTTATGAGTCTTCGAGGCCAGTCTCTTCATCAGGGTGTAGATTTACGGATGCTTCAAGTTTATCCATCCTGAGCCTCAGAGAAGGCCAACCCGCTCTTCCTTTTCCATGGCACGCTGGGCTTCTATTGTCGTAAAGCAAGAAACGTCTTTGCAGAAGACATTTGTCTGAATCTCAAGCCCTTCAACTGCCCATGTCTCCAGCCCCTGCCATGGCCCCAGACACAAGCCCCTTGCATCTACTGTCCTCCTCACAGGATGCTGCCTGCTCCCCCAGTGGAATCCCTCTTCACTCAGATGCCACCTTTGCCAAAACAGCCCAGGCTCCCCCTCCATTTCCCTCTTTTCTGTGCTAACTCAGTTGGACTCTCCACCAGTACCTTCTATTGAAGGCTGGTACTTGGAACGCATTGTAGCTCCCAACTCATAGATAGCTCTGTGGGTCACAGAGGTAAGAATGGGGCGGGAGTGAGGATGTGGGTCTTCCTGCACACCCACTCTGGCTTCAAACCACCGCTCCCCACTCCTCAACTTAAAGCCTCTCCTGTGAGGTTCATCCCAAGTCCCCATGACTGGCGGGTGGAAAGATGGCTGGCGATTCCTTGTCCTGCTTACTGCTGTGCTGGTTTTCCCCACTGGGTCGTTGACTGGGGTAGGGGTGCTATGCAGGGGAAGACACCCATCCCCACTCTTCCTGTCTTCCTGGGGTCAGACGTTGAAGGGAAGGGCCCAGGTTGGTTGCCAGGGAAACTGAAGCTGGGTCTGTGGGATTCCTGAAGAATTGAATAGAACTAAATGGAACTTAGGACGCAGGATGGATTATGGGAGTCTGCTCTCACTGGGGAATTGCATGTCAACCACTATGATCGCCCACAGGGTGCCTGTGCATGAACACACACAGACACGCGCAGACGCTTGCACTCCCCTGCGCTCCTCCTGGCCTGACTTGCACTGTGACTCCACCCACTCCCTCTGGCAGGAGCATCTGGGACATATGCAGGCAGCAGGCGGTGATGGGTCATGTAGGCAGGAACCCCAACAAAGAAAGACAGCTGGGAGACTCCTTGTTGTTACAACTACAACGGCATAACTTTTCCACCATGACTGACTGGGACATTTGCATTACATGTCCTAAACAGCTTTCTTGATGTATAATGTACATATTACAAATTTCGCCCAGTTAAGAGTCCAATGCGATGACTTCAGTACATTTACAGGTGGTACAACCATCACCACAATCCAGTTTCAGGACATTTCCATCACCCCAAAGAGATCCGAGTTCCTCTTGGCGGTCAATCCCCATTGCCACCTTCAGGCCCAGGGAACCTCTCATCTGATTTCTGTCCCTGTAGATTTGCCCTTCCTGGGCATTTCATATAAATTGACCCATGCGTTACATTTTAC